>JAXIUT010000021.1:9676059-9719765 GCA_035586675.1 Eurytoma californica | reverse complement strand
GGCTTCGCCTCGATCGACAATTACATGTGATCTGAGACATTTCTTATTATACAGGGCCAGGTACGTAATATACTATAAAAAAATTTTCTAAACAAATTTAGGAAATCTGTATTGATTTAGAAAGAACATCGGAGCAATAATCTCAAAAGGCTACTAGCATTATTGTAGCTAATTGAATTCTTTAACTTTTAATATTTTCGATGGAGCTGTAGAGTATTGCGTTAACAAATTGTTGACCATAAATGAAGGGGTTTCAAAAGAAATTAGAGATTTGAAATAACTACGTAGACATTACTTTATAACAATATAATTTTATAAAAAAACTGTTAAGTTATTTCAATGTTTTCACTAACAAAAAATAAATACATCTGTATTTAATAAAAATTGGGGTCTCAATACTGCAGGCATGACCCCTAAATAAAATAAAGATAAATGTGCAATAACAAACGTATTTAAAAGAAAACATTCTCATTACACTAGCATAATTATTATTTTTAAAAACCGATTACTTTTGTTCAGCAGACTACGACTACTACACAGCCCCTAGTTGCGATGTACAAGTAGCTTGCCAACACCGAAAGTTTAAAACTAATCTAAAGAATTTCGAGGCCCGGCAGTGACGATAAGAATAAATTAAGCTACGATCGGACGTTCCATAAGAAACGATAAGAAGCCATCATCGCCGCCGTGGTCGCGCGTTGCGGAGGCACTTGTGCTCGCTTGCTCGCTCGCGCGCGCGCGCTGACCCTGAAGGTTCAAGAACACCGGGTGAACGGCCGCCGCCCATCGAGGAGCCACTACACAGAGCCACGCGCGACTTCAGGGAGTCGACTCGCCGGTACTCCACTTATTGATGCTCGTGCGCGACCAGCGGGACGCGATCTCGATACACCCGCGAATCCCCCTCCCCTCCCCCGAAAATAATCGATCGTCGCCTATCGGGGAAATTCCGCTTTGTCCACGTGGACTAAAATAATATCGCTGATGATCTTGCCTGGTGAGAGAGCGCTTCGTTCTTTCACTTCGATCCGCTATTTTTTAGTATACGCTCATTGTTTGCCCGCGTGCGTAATCTGTTTGGCTGTTTTCGGTAACCACGCGCTGGCACTTTAAAGGTTGAAGACCACGATTTGTTACTCGGAAAATTTTGCTCAATGAGTAATGCCTTGTTTGCGCGGCTAGAAGTGTTTTGACGTGCTGCTGATGAACACATCGGCACTGTCAAGGAATCATACGATTTTCAGAAAGAAGATGGGGTTGATTTTTTCGATGCGAGCCTCCGCTTTAAATTTCAAATATTTACGCAGAATAAATAAATAAGCGGGCGTTACCCATCTGCGTCTTTATAAAATAAAATTTCCATTAGATATATGTAATATCGAATATCAAATGGCAAATATTCACAGACTATTTTGGGGTCAAACCTCCGGAATAGTATTCACAGTAGTTCTTGTGCAAATTTTCGCGGATAAGTGGAATTCAATTCGTATTATTAAAAAAATCGCACAATTAGCTCGATAAAGTACTAACCAAATCCGTTGAATGGGAGTCGTCCGTTGAATCGTCACATTTTGCGCAACATCATTAAACAAACTGCGCAACAATCTCTTATTCGAAATTGCGGAGTCACAGCCCGTTGATTCACGACGAAGTTCCGTGCGTATGTACGAAAAAAGGGGGGAGTCGAAAAGTCGGCTCGGTGTGTCTCCTTGCGGAGCGGCAGCGGTTCAATGTCCCCTCAAAATATCGTTTCGCGAGGCGGAATGACGATAAAAGAAAGACGGAGGAACGGCTGCAAGGAGGACGACGACGAAGTTTCTTTGGATGCACGCATACGTGCCGCCGCAAGGGGGAGAGAAAAAATAATAATGATAATAACGCGCGTTCGGACATGACTCACCGACGCGAAATGCGAAAGGGCCTCAATTATCGACCAGCTGCTAAATTTGCACAGGGACGTATTTTTAAAAAATTTTTCATAGCTCCCTGACAACGTGTGATTCGCGTACTCGTCGTCGCGCGTGCATCCGTATACGTTATTAATGAGTGTATTAAAGGGCCAGTCGCTGCTTCTTTCGTTCGGGTTGCAATTTAGTCGAATTCGTGGGCGAGCTTATAAACGATCTTTTAATTTTTTTATATTATAACTTTTGAGCGTTTATTTTCATTGCAATTTAAACTCATAATTAGTCGTTTAATTAAATATTTATTATTGTTGAAGGTAATGAAGCAGAGACATGTCTTAATTACATGATAAATGAACTTATTCAAAAACGAATAGTGTCTGAATTAAAATAAAACATAATAAAATTCAATAAAAATTTATTAATAATGATGTGCAGAATTATCAGCAGAAAACGATTCACTTTAACAAATGAAAGATTGAAAAACTGCTTTGTTCGCTCTGATCATCGAAATTTGTACTCTTTCACATTATCAAAGTTACACAAAAATAACACCTCAACACCAAATCTATTCAATGAATTAATTACTGATGTAACAAGAACCAACGACGAAGCTCCTTAAACCGCTTAAAACCGCAATCAGCGCCAAGGCAACTTGGGCGAAGCGTAAGATTCGCGCCAAGTCGGGGGAGAAAAGAAGTAACGTCGGCGCCGTCCAATCGCGTTCGAGAACAATTCCGCGCGATAAAGGCGGGGACTCGCTCCAATAATAGACGCGCGCTTCGGCGGGAAAAAGAAGCGTGCGCGGTCCGGACAAGGCCGCGGCGACAGCGAGATTACGCGCGCGGCGGATCGTCGTACTCCAGCGAGTGTTAACCTTCGCTCGCGGTCTTCGCACCGAGAGCGGGGCGAGCTTTTATCGGACGATTTATACGTTGGCGGGCGCTGGCGCGCGGGTTCAAGAGCAGCCGTTCGCACGCGAACACCGCCCGATAATGTCCGGGGGCACAGCGCGCGGGCGATGCGCGCTCGGAGGAATCGGGCAACGAGCGGCCACTCCGCGAGCCCGCGTGCGTCCCCTCGGCAGCCCCCCTCATTGTTCCTACGTGGGAATCGCCACGCGATGCTGCGCGCGAGATCTCGGCGCGCGGCTTCTTGCTCCGGACCCCGGCGCATGCATTAGATCCTTCGCGGAATGCGCCCCAGCGATCTAACAAAGCGCTCTAGCCTTTAGGTATCGACGTGGTTAATCTTTTTAAATTTTTTTTTCTAGGGGAGTAAGTGATAAAACAAAAGCCGATTTTATTAAGTTAAATAATAACAAATTAAATTACAAGTAATAATGTTCTTTTATTTTACAGAAAAGAAACAAACAGGTTTTTATTTTAGCGCGGATGACGGTTAATAAAAAATTCTTTATTCATTTATTAATTTAATGTTCCGCAATTTTTTGATAATTCCTCACGATGACATCGTCTAAAACATAGTATTTGCCAATGGTTGCACTGTCCATATTTAACTTTAAAACTCTTGGTTCTTTAATAACTTCATCGAATAATTACATCGACGATTCATTAAGCCACACCTCTTAAAAGGAGATATGTGTATGAGAATTGATTAAATAAAAATATCTCGAATCATCTTTATTTTTAAGATTGAGCCACTCTGTTTTCAACTTTGCTAAGCTAGAATATCACGCTTATTTTCATAACTCGTATTCGGCAACGCGTAATAAGCGCGGCAATAAAGAGGACGTTGATTTTATCATTTCACGCAAAACCTTATCTCCCCGGGTGAGAAGAAGAAACGCGAATCACCCAGCAATAAATTTAGCCTCTCCAATTTCCCGCTGACCCCGGAAGTGTCCCGACCCTCCGTACTGATGAAAAAAGAATCGAGCGGTTCCGACATTCGTATACACGCCCGAGTCAAGGTTTTTCGATCGGCTTTTCGCGCACGTCAGCGCCGGCCGGGGCGACGGCTCCATCAATAAAGGCGTCTTCAGTGTCAAGATCGCAAGGTCTCGGCAAGCGCGTTTGTGCTCCTTTTGGACTCGTGCCGTTGCCTCGTTTTCATTCGATTAATCACACGACACCCCGTATCGTTGACCCGCCATGAAATCCTTCCATTGCCGACTAATTGTCGCTGATATTCACTTTATAAATCGACTCGCCGCCTGTATCTCGCGTCGGCGCGGTTTTGAATGTCAGCTCACTCGGGTCAATACACCGCCGCTCTGGGATAGCTCATTGTCATTGAACCATGTTTAATTAAGTCCTACTCTCCTAAGATCGAAGTACAGCTTGCGAAGCTCTCGGGGGCTGACATTGGACTGGACAAATAGTATTTTACGCCTACGATGAAATTCCTAATGAATCAAAACATGGTTATCAACTATGATCAAGTAATTAAATTCTTGTTTGCGATATAAAAAATTAGTTGAGCTACCTTGAAAAATAACTGTTTATTTAATAACTCATATTTATTTTATTTTTTGTTACTAAATATTCGTCTCAATGAACTTAATAGGTACCGTTTACTAATAAATACTTTAATACTTTGTACTACAATTTATAACAATTTACTTATATTAAATTTTCAGAAAAATGTGACCAATCAGGTTTAATTGAAAATTAAAATATTTCTTTCAAATAAGATATAAGCGTCCTATTACGAAAAATAATTTTCCTTTGTACATAAAATTTCCAGGTTTAAAAATAAACCATAGTTACCAATTATGTTAAAGTTATGCTGATGGGAGTCGCCTGTCCACTCGACTAAATATAGAGAGCGTGAAAAGGTGAGGTCTCGTTCACTTTCACTCTCCGTGCTGCATTAGAAATTCAATCGAACATCCCTCGGATTCCGTATAAATCCGGACTACAAAGGAAGCTCTCCGGATACCGCGGCACGAAATCCAGTCTACCTCGAAGAGGAGAAAAAAGGTAACAAATCTAGCGCGATAAGTGACCGGAGGAGCACGAAACCGTCGATTTTGTATGTCACAAACCGACAAACGGATCGGGTTCGGTGAGAGCTACGCTCCGGCCGAATCTCTTTCGACAGCCGTCTCTTGACGTAACGACCTTAATGACTCGGAGCGTGACGGCTTATGAAATTTCGTATAGCGCGCCGGCGTCGCCGGGGTCGATGAACCCGCGGGCGTACATAACGCGCGTAGAGGCCGCGAGGCCTCTTTCTCTCTTTCTCGGAGAAAAACCACGGGACCGAGGAGTCGTTGCGCCATTTTTTTTGTTTTTTTCGGCCATCCCTGCTTTCTTAATTGTATTTCGTGCCGTAAGGCGCGGGCTGCTGTGTATAAGATTGCGACGTCTGTCGACCCAGAATTTCATTAAATACAAACGGGAATTTCGGCGCTGACGAGGATACTCCGGGGGATCCCGATCATTGTTGTGAAAAGGAGAGGGATTGTAAAAACCGCGTGGTCGCGAGACTATACCGATGATTATAAATTCAAAAAATAGTTAATTTTAATGAAATTTATTGATAAACATTATTGTTTGTTTGAGAGTGAATTTCTCGAATGTCTGCATTTATGCTCAATTGAGAAAACTCCTTTTTGGTGAATTCTTGAAACCTCTGAAGATCATTTTTAAATACTCCGAACCAAACAAAATTAAGAATACAAAAATTAATAATTTAGTGTATCTAAAATAATAGACACACAATTCATCCTCAATACGTCCGTTCTAAATTTTGCACACGCTTTATTTTAATAAGAGATACTTTTATTTGAAGAATTAAGCCATCGTCAAAAGTTTATTTGTTTCAAGGTTGGAATCGTTAATGCGTCATGCCATTTTTATCACCATCCAAGAATAATGATCTTAAATCACTCGGAAAGCCCATTCAAAAATCCGACTACTTTGTTATTCCAAATGAAGCTAATTAACCGTTCTTTGAACTCTGTCTCTCGATATCCAGAGCGGCGATCGCCTTTAGAATCGGGACGTGCTTACCGAAGTGGAGGAGGAGGCGGCAAGAGACAGCGCCGGTGTCAAAGCAAAGAGCGAGGGAAAAGTCCGAGCGCGCGGGGCGAGCGAAAACAAAGCGAGCGGCGCGAGATTCGCACGAGTCGTTGCCCCTATCGCAAAGTTCGAGGCCCTAGAAAGAGAGCCGTTTTGTCTCTCGGGCTGCAGCCGGAGCGCTAACGGTCTGGCCCCGCCGCTCTCCTAGGCATCGCCGTGAATTCGTCCTCGCGCCCGTGAAACGCTCACCCGCAGGTGAACATGGCTACCTGAAAACGTTACGTCGACGCTCCGTGAGAACATCGTAAAATTCGAAAGTAATGACAAAATTTACGAGAATGATTATTAATTCCGTAATTAAAATACGCTGATGTAGCTACTGCAACAATCTCACGGAATCGTAAATATGAATAAAGGAAAATTTCTGCTCGTTAAATGGAACGCTCGTTTATCAAAGCTTTCTTCTCGAATCGATAAATTTGCATAAAACTATCGCTCGCGCGCGTTTTTTTTTTAAGCGCAACTGATTTGGAGCACAGCGCACAGCAGTGGCAAAATAGTCGTGACCAATAAAAGCGCCGCGCCGATAGCGCCTATCTGAACTTCGTCCCAGAAAGGCTGCGAGGCCTCGAATTAAAGAGCCGTCGCCGCGCCGGTCCGAAACTGGGAAAACGTAACGCGCGGCGGATAAGGCCGTCTTTATTAATAGCCCCGGGGGGCGCGCACTCTCATTTTTTCACCGCGACATCAATCGCCGCCGATAAGGAGATAAAGACGCGCGGGCCGGACGCAGCGCAGAGACACAGCAACGAGCGTCGCCGCGGCGGCGTATCAACGACCGAGCGAACGCGGAATGCGTTCGGTTCAGCGTTCGCCGGCGCAGGCGCTCCGGCCTCGGAATCCGCGATCGCGCGGTCGTTGGCCCCGCGCCGCCGCCGCTGCAGCTCTATTACTCTCTCTTTCTCGCTCTCCCGCCGCGAGTTCACCTCTGCGCGCGCGCTGCGTTTTCTCGGTGCGCGCCTATGCAGTCCGGGCCGGGCTCGGCCTTCAATCGACGTCGAGCGCTTTCCTCTCGTGGCCGCACGGCTTTTCCTCGTCTTTTTGTCCCGGCCGTTTCTGGCGCTTGGAGGAGGGGAAAAAAAGCGCGACTCCTCCGCGGCGATCGCACGGGGGTCCAGAGGCATATCTGGGCCATCGGGTTCCTCCGCGGTAAATCTTTATCGGCTCGATAACATAATGATGCTAAGGTGCCACGAGTTCGTTGACACGCCCCGAGATTCAGGACGCTTTGGCAAGCACTGCTTTTTCGAGAATTCGTCGACTCGCCGCATTACATCATTTAATTAGGTTCACGAGAAAGTACAAAAGGAGGGCTAGGATTATTAGTGAATTATGTGATTCAAAGTTAAATTCGGTTACTGTAATATTAGTGAGAATAACGTTTATCATAACGGAAAACTTTATATTAAAACAAAACAATTATAAATAAATTAATTCATTTCTTAGATTAGCACTTAAATCGTACTTTATGGTAAAAAAAGAGCGTGTATAACATTGACCATTAAATTGCATTATGTTTGTTTTTCAGATTTAATGCACCTAAATAATATACAAATCTATTCGTAAAATGGTTTTGGTTTTAATTCTGCAAGAAATGTATAATTACATTGTTTCATTAAAAAATTATAAAAGCAATAAATTAATTTCAATAAAAATTAAATTAAATTTTACATAAAAGTTTCAAACAGAAATTTCTTATTTTGCATTTGTTTAATAAATAAGCCATTTTATTGGACTGTCTTGGAGATTGTCTAGCTATAAATTAAATAATTCAAAATTATAAATAACTACTTGAAAGACTAAGGTTCGTATAATAAATCCGAGACCGAAAGAGTAAAGTCACTCTCGGCGCAAACGCTTCCATCGGTTTCGTAATGTACGATAAGACCGCGACCCCGTGGTATGGCCAGGTCATCGTCGCACGCACAGGCGGAAGGTTGTTGGCCCGGAAAAGCGCATGGGCTATGCGCATCCCAGCGCAAACGCTCATCTCCGCGAGCAGCCGGCTCTCGCTTGCAGACGCTCTCTCCGTCCTCGTCTCTGTAGGGGTTCACTGGCACGTCGAGTGCGTGCACCGCGTGCGATGCCCTTTGTGTCTCGTGCGCTCTCCCCACCCCCGGTCTCTCTCAACTTCTTTATTTTTTTACAGACGTGCATCTCTTCTAGAACCTTCGCGATTTGTTGAATTTCATTGCACAATTCGAAATAGACTCGCTGCGTTCGCTGGTTCTAAAATTGTTCATTCTTATGGAACTTGATAAGCCAAACTCGTGAGTTTTTATAATAATTGCTGTTGGATGAAGATAAAATTAAAGCGTAAAAGGTCGCAGTGATTTAGCGAACTCTCGATTTTTCTGCAGGTTCTTTGCAATATCGAAGATTGCAGGCTGGATTTGCGGTGCTTTTAATGAACGGTTGCGATCGAAAAAGAAAAATGTAGGAGCATTGATGATACCGCCACCGGGCGCGATCTCGATTTGAAGACCAACAATAATGGGGTTGTTAACGACTCCCGTTTGAGTTCGCGAGTCTTCCAATTGCGCTTTATATCAACGTGTAAATTCCATAAATGCATACTGCTGGTTAGTCAACGCTGCAATTTCGAAGGCGATTCCACTTCCTCTTGTATGTTTACCCGAGGCATTTCAGCAGAGCTTCTTACTTCATGAACTAGTTATTTAAATCTAAAGCACCTTAAGCAAGTTTACACTTTGATTTCTTGGGATTTGTGATCGAATAATTATTTGAATAGTTTTTATTTTTACATTTTAAATATGAGTAAAATAAAAAAGAAAATTGATAAATTTAAAACACAAAAAATTCATGGCTCGGTACAAAGAAAAGAAAAAGAGAATAGAAATAAAATATGCAAAGTCGTAAAAAACCGTACCGTAGTCTAAGGAAACAACTCAATCATAAAGTGCGAACCGCCGAACTTGTAAACAAGGTGAAAATGCCTTCTCTCGGCGAAAGAACAATGGTCCCTCTCGCGAATCATAACAGTAGTTCGTACGCGCGCGCAGAGTTCACTCGCCTCTTCCGCTAGCGCAAACATGCAAAACCCGAGCGCAGCGTCCCACGGCTGCTCTCCGCGAATTTCCATGCAACAGATGCGTATCTGCCCGCTCGAGCCTTCCTCGTAAAACGCCAATTACGCATCGGTGCAACAGTGAACCGCCGAATGCGCTTCACCTGACGGACGCTTCGAGAACCTGCCTTGGTACAGGTCGGACGATGTATTGACGTCTAAGCAATAATGAATATATTTTTTAATGAAAGTAGCGTTATTTAAGGCTGCTGCTGAAGATATTATTTTTGAATTTTGAGAATGCGACCCTTTACAGATTCAATGAGTTTTCATATCATTTAATTGATAAGATACGATGGAGATAGACGTGAGTATCTTTGCAAGCAATTATATGTGCACATAAAATAATATCATTCATAAGGTCAAAAATTTTCCTTTGTCGGATTAATCAACAGACGATATCGTTTGTTTTTATTGAAGATGTTTATATTTTTGCAAGATTATTTGTTCCGCACTCGTCTGAAGGTGAAGCACCGTCGTGTCTTAATTTCATGAATTAATCGTAAACATAATGACGCCAGTGAATCATCATATCGAACGTGTACACGAAGCAAATAAAGCTTTCGCCGCTGCATTGCGTGTAGTGTACGTACTGTACAATTGCTTACATTCAGTAATCTAGAGCAGACATGTACTCGATGAAAGAGAAATCACTCACTCCGATTCAGAATTATTTCCTCATCCATATGCATTAATTTTGATATTGTTAACGTATTTTGTCAAAATTCAAGAAATTTTGTGCTACGCATGATATTAACTAAATAAAAAGTAATTAAACCGAAATTTTGGCAATTCCACGAAATTCGCAAGCTGATGTAATAACGAGTGGCAAAAAAAGTATAATCAATTTACGCCATTATCCAATAGTGGACATCTGCGCTCAAGGACAGGCTAATTTCGTTAACAGGCGTCGGCCGGCTTAGTTACACAAACCGTCTTATCAGCCGAAGAATTACGCATCGATTGAACCCCGAAAGGCAAGTGACGAGGCGCCAATAGTAGCTCGTCGTCGAGGCCAACAAACAGTTACTCCCGGCTAGCGTCCAAGTCTCCTCCTCTATCTCTCTCTCTCCCTCGCTCGCTAAGTTAGGGATCAATGAACAGGAGCTCGGCGCGCGAATTCGCGCGAGCCAGCCTCGGAAGTAACAAGAGATACAAATAGAACCCCGCGCGACCGCGCGAGTGTGACTTACGTGTGTGTCTGCGGAGCGCGACACACAGTAGCCGAGGCGGCTGTGCGGGAGAGGGACACGACGAGAGTCTAGGCCGGACCGAGGCGACGCTGGTGGTGGTAGAAACGTGAGGCGGAGTAGCGCGCGATCGCCCCAGAGGTGACTGCCCCCGTATTAGGTCACATTTGCCCTCCGCGCGCCCGCCGCCTATCCGCAGGCTTAGATACATGTATTACGCGCCGGGCTCCTCTCCTATCGCCCCCTCCGCCTCTTTTCTCTCGCTCGAAGGTGGACACCGCGGCGGAAGGTTCGCGAAAATTTCGAGCGGGACCCTCATCGTTCGTTCAAATATTTTGCATGGAATTTATTTTTGCGAGTTGTACTTAAAAGTGTACAAGTATTTTAGGAAGACAATCGATATGAGCGGTGAATCTCCTTTCTCATAAGAACATTATTTTTGTTCGCCAGTACATTGTTAGATAACGAAAGGCATTTTATACTCCTAACCTGGTTAAATCAATACTACTGCGAAAGAAAATACTGTTATAGATTTCCTGATTTATAATTTGGTATGAATAGTTATTAAATTGAATGATTGATATCATTAATAGAAAGTAATTAAACGCTGCCAGATAGACAGTTGTATCTAATTATCAACACTACAGGTTTTAATTAATTTATTACATTGTGTACTTGCTGAATTTATGTTTAGTAGGGATAGATTTAGCCTATGATTAATTAAATAATAACGTATATAGTGAATTATTTCGATGTTCGAGAGATTCTTTCCTTTCCCTCTCATACTCCTTATTTAGGATAAGTGGATGACAAAGTGACGCGTTGATTTTTGGCTCATCGAAATTTACATAAAATTAGGTGCGCGGGCGGTCATGGTGTTGTGCTGTCTAGAATTTAACACTTTCTTCCGGAGGTGCTAGCGCTACGCTGATGTTATACAATGCCGGTGACGGCAATGATAGCTTAAGTATATTTTGGTTGACTCGCCACTTTATTTTTGTATGGGAAGCCCGAAAAAGGATCGGCGACTGCGATAACGAAGCCTCGGGCGGTGTTTCGCGCCAAACTTATATATTAATGGATCTAATCTTGTTGCAATCGGACTAATTAAGTCAAGAAATACTTTTTTGATTTTTTTTCTTTTTTCCTATTTTATTTCATTTAACTGATATAAACGATAATTCATCCCTTATCATATAAGTGATAACAAAATAATCGTAGACAATACGATTCATAATTATTAGTACTGCAGAGCAGAGTTTTCAAAGATGTCATCATACAATTATTATTTTGTAATTAACAATTTAACATTAATAATTTATATAAATTGTACCTTATTATCATGTCACAACTTTTTATTTTTACTATGGCCTACAGGTGTATTACTTCGATTAAGAATCTAATTAAAGTTCAAAGTAAACAAGCATGAAAAATAAGGTAAAAAAAGTTGGCATTTCCGAGAAAATTAGACTTGCGTGGCAAGGATCTTACTCGTTATTTACAGTTGCTCGCGTCTTGCCGAACATCGACCGCAGAACAATTAGTGAGACATTAGGAGCAGTTTGCCCCGCTTACGGTATCGTCTTACAAACGCGATGAGTATAGCCAGGGTATAGGGTCAAACCAGAAAAATGTATAACGGAAATTTTTCCATAATGATACAGAAAGCTAGAGTGTCCAATAATTACAAGTTTTTACGTGAGTTACATTTTAAAACTTTTTAGAACTTAATCTGTAGTCATTATTGACGTTACTAGAACAGTTGTCGTATTATTAACATCAAATTTTCCACGAGAAATAGGCAACATTAAAATTGGTTTTATAAAGTAGTCGCTTCTGCAAAAATGTAGTTCTTGTGGTATAGATTCAGTTGGCCCGAATATACCCTTTTTCTTTAATTTTTCTAATAAAAAAATATAACGAACCAGAGAAACACATGAGTTTATTTGATAAGCTCAAGCAAAATTGAAAATTGCTGTAGAATTAGTGACGTAACTAAAAAGTTGTTTAAACTTACAAATGGAAAATTTTGAATTAGTCAAATGTCACGCTGAAAGAGAAAATCCTTGGGTCGGTGGGAAAGCGCAGGGCGGAGAAAAGGCGAGGAGAGGAGGCCTTTCGCCGCTAGCGCGCGCGCGATGCACCGGGCTGCAGCCGGCGACGGCGGCAGCTCTAGTCTAGGCGTCGCTCGGTAGCCTCGGCCAAAGTGGAGCGAGAAGAAGGCGAAGATCTCGGGCGCGGAGGCAACGACCCCTCGCTCGCGACGCGTCGCCCGCCCCCGCCAGCGCCGATCCGCAAATGTGCGCCTAGCTAGGCGCGCGGTACTTGCGCTGAATAGTGAGCAGGCCGTTGACACGCGATCCTCTCCTCCTCCTCCTCCTCCTCCTCTTCGCGCTTCTCTATATCTTTCTCTCGTGCCTCCCCTCTCCGCCTCCTCTTTCAGCGGGCTATCGCGGCGCAGCGCCGAGGTTTCGCAGGCGCAGAGGCCGGGGAGAGCTTTTGTTTGATTGACCGATTCGATTTCGCTCGAGCCGCCGGCAATTGTCGCCGACTCGATGGGGTTTCCTATAGCGAGGCTCGGATGCAAATGGTATTTGTTAAAGGACCAATCGAACGGATGCCCATTACTTTTCCTTCACTGATTTACATAGAAAAGTGATGGTTATTTTAAAATAACTTTTTCAGCAAAGAATACAATAGTTTTAATTATAATTTTACTACTTTTCTTATATTTTTTAAAGCAATGAGGAAACAGTGTATCGCAGTAGGTTTAATAATACAATAATTAATTTTTAGTGCAGTATTTGGTTGAAATAAATGTCTCAATTGTTCAAATTTAAAAAAAAATTAAATTCTTTAATCTTTAGACTAAAATACAGATACGTGTAAAAATAACTATTGTTTCAAATAGCTACATGTTAAATTTAAAAATATACGGAAGCTGTATTATCGTAAATTATATTAGTCCTCTACCCGTTTAAAATAGAAATTCAATTAGAAAGAATACGGTTTTCTATTTATAATACTTATTATTTATCATGATCTAAATATTTTTGCAAATGAAATATTTAATTTTAAAATATTAACAATAAGTTTAATTCCTTGCGTGGTAATTATACCGACAAAGTAAACAATGATTTACAATTCAAAAAGTAAAAAGTGAATAGGGTGTTGCCCCGAGACCTTTTGGAGCAGTCTTCGCTTCAATAAACTATTTTTACTGAGAGTGCGCCGACCTACTCTAGGGCCGGAAGGTAGAGTGTTTCTTTTTTACGGGGGAGTTTCTTTTTCTGTGTAAGACGCCAGCAGATAAGCAAACATGCAGGCTTCAACTCAACATTCAAAACAAACGTCTCTTCACCAAACTTCTCGTTTGATATTTACATTTTTAAAGCGTGCATTACTTTTCAAAATAAAATTAAACATTAGCTTACGTTGTGTTTACAAGGGAGATAAAAAAAAATACCTGGATCACTCGCGGGATCTCTACTTAATGCGTAGAGATAACTATAAATGAAAGAAAATAAAGCCGCGATATAATGATCAACGGCTAATGATAATTACGCACTACACGTAAAGGAAATTTTCATGAAAGTATATATTCTTTAATTTTCCAGGGCGCCGCGCGAAAACATACCGCTGCACGCGCGATGCCTCCGTAGGCGAAAAAGCGAGCTCTCTATCGGCGCCGTATCGGAGGCCGGAGCGAGGGCAAAAAGAAGCGGCGCAATCAAGAGGAGGCGCACATGTTGATTAGCAGAACAAATTGCGCGCCCGCGGCGGGAAGCACGCGCGTTCGGAGGCTGTCACGCGGCGCCCGCTGTAAGATCGCCAAGGAGACAAGGTCGGATCCTTCGGCGACCGCGCTACGTCCTCGCCCGGCGACGATCTTGAGCGAGCGATTACGCCGCTTTTGTTGCGCGCCGACTCCCGAGACTAACATGTCGCCGAGAGACGGAGGGACACGTGTAATTGACAAGTCCAATTACGCGGGCGATTCCGCCTCAATGACGCGTCTCCCGTTACGAGTGAACCTCGCGCCAACGTCGCCGGCACGTGCGCGAAATCGCACCCGACCAATACAATGCGTACGTGCCGTACGCGGACAAAAAAAAGTCTCCGAGGCTTTGAATTCCTTGAGTGCACCTGTTGCGATTGACCATGCCGACGCTCGATTTTATGTTATCCGCGAAGAGAAAAAACGACCTGCCTTGCCTCGATTACTTCGTGACAGAAAAAAAATCTTGTTCAAAAAGGAGTTACTGCAAAAAAATAAGCTTTTCAAAGCTAGAAATATAGTTCACAGTTATCTCAATTTTCACGGAGTTGTGCCCTTTTTAAGGGAAGTCGTAGATTTATTTATCATACATTACTTTATGTTTAGAAAAATTGCTGGAAAGCAGCCGAAAAATCATCGTTTTTTCTAAATTTCTGTAACTTTCGAGCTGCTTTGATTTAAAGTATTTTTATCAAAGATAAACAGGGGCGATCAGTATGGAGTTATACGAGCGCATTATTTTACTCAAGGAAAAATACGCTTTCTTCAAAAGTATTTCAAAGTGAAACAGTATTGTTTACAAAGCTCCGAGACCTTCCCGTCATTGTTTATCACCAAAAAATACTTTCAAAGTCAGAAATATGAATGTCATTTGCGTAATGCATGCGAGGAAATTCCACGTTTATCACATTTCCGGGAATCATTGGTCAAACGCGTTATCAACAAATGCATATACGAAAATAATTTTCCTTCCCGATCGTTATTCTGCTTTATCTATCTGACATTCGCAATGCCTTTGAAAAAACCGAGACACGCAGAGTACGGGCTCTCTTATACGAGCCGAGGTAATACTCAAAGCGCATTATCTTTGTGCGCCGATTTGTCTTATTGACGAAGATTTTAAGTTCGAATATCACCAGCGCAAGTAAAGTATTTTTGCGACGAAGAGCGCAGATTTTTCAATATCATTAAAGTTCCTGAAAACAAATTTAACATTTCAAAAATCGTAAAAGTCGCATGCAAAACTGAACCATGTTTATTTCACATAATTTTTACACAGAAAATGAATTTAAATAAAGAATGACTGATTACACTTGATGAGTTAATTAACACATCCTGTTTTTATGAGACGGTATAATATAAAATCGAGTCAATAATTATTAAGGCGAAAAAAAATCAAAGTTTATTACAAATTTACATTTTGTTATTTAATGATATTAATTATAACTCATTACCGTCAACATATCTTTTTAAATCTGTAGTAATTTTTAGATTGGAGTTAACTAACTTAAAAATCGTTTAAAAGCCGTAATAGCGAAAACTTGATTCAACAACCAATCACTTCGTTTCGTTAACTCTTAATTGCATTTCTCATACACAAAGCTCAGAATTTCGTGGAAAATCCTCACGTCGCAAAGAGACAGTGAAAAAAATGTAAGATTAAACCGCTGGTGATTCCCTCCTAAGAGTGTGTTTGCGGTATCGTCTCCAAGGCCAGGCGTGGACTCGTTGATAAATCGTCTTTTGTTACTGTACCGGGAAAGCGGGGTGCACGAGCTCGATTCGAACACGTGAGCCATCGCCGTCGGGAAATCGGAATAGGGTTACATTACGGGGTGCCCGTCTGCGCGCCGAGTCGTTACACCAGCGCGGGGGAGCTCAACAGGTTGCCGGCGCGGAGTCGCGTGTCGCCCAAACAATCGGCCGATCGATAAGCCGCCCGCGCGGCTTCGTCGGCCGAAGCTCTATTAGTATTATGGATTTTCCCGCTCGACAGGCTCGTCTTCACCAACAATCGTCCGAGTGTTTTCAAACGATGAACTCAAACAGAAAAGTTACGAATCGATCGGACGTTAATCGATCGAGTCATCCGAGATCCAGCGAACTGGTCGTCGATTTTTCAGTTGCGACCTTCGCCTGGAGCTTTGTGTATCGAACCGGTTTCTATTGCATAAATTATTTTTCTAACCGGAGACCAAAATCGAATGCTTTCGGCGTCGGACAAAGGGTTAGTCATCTGACGATGTAACAGGTTAATTGTTCGCTGAGAAGGATGAAACCGGCCGGCGACCGTCGGCGTTTCCGGCAGCGCTCGCTGAAGGTCCGATCTCGCAAAATTCGCCCGACGTGCGCGTGATAATTTTACGGTGTGCGCGCCTAACGATGGGTTCAAGGACACGCCAGTCCGGTCATGGTCTCACGCGCGCGAAAGCTCGGTCACCCGTAATCCTATTAATTATTCGACTCGTCCGACCTTGTTATTGAGCATCACGTGTTATACCAGGATAAAAAATTCGGGATGGTATATTGTTAGTTTTTAAAGAATTAAAAGCAGTATGTGATTGACCTCGGATACTGATGTAACTTTAATTCTTTGAAGTTATATACCTCAGAAATGCTACATTTAAATACGTATTTATTGTAATGTTTTTGTACATTAAGTTTTCAATGAAAATACTCTACAAAAACTGTCGAAATAACAAATTTACGATTTGAATAGCTAGTTTATTTGAACATTTTATAAAATAAAAGAAAGGAAAAAATTATGTGTAATCAACGTGTCTATAGTTCTTTCTACGAGCCAGTTTAGCATGACTGATTAAATGAAATATAAGAAGCTTTTGAAGTGTATCATATCGTCATTCAGTATTATAACGATAAGTAGATAATTGTGAGTCATGGTAATTCCCTGTAATGCGAACAAACGGAAAACCTTTGACAGTCTAATTGTATTTGTACTTATTTTTCAGTGCAATAAAGTATACATCTATCTATCTATCTACCTATCTAATAGAATTTTTTGTAAATAGCTACGTAAATTATTTTTGGCGTAAATGATTCTTTTTAAAATGTAATTCGCACCTAACGAATAAAATGATAACATTATACCGAAGCTTTTATCTTCCGATACTTTGTCAGAAACGATATTCAACTAAACATACGTCAACGTAAATGATATCTGCTAATGTGTACAACGATATAGTACTAAATTTGAAACATTAATTTTCATACAAAAGGGACGAAAAATATGTATAGTCTCTCAAGGCTATAAATGATGAAAGTAACTTTAATTTTCATCCAGGTGTTTGCTTATAGAAATATTTGCGTTAGTCTCATTAAGTTAGACAGCGTCGAATTCTGGTTTTCATTAAAAATTAATCTATTAATGTGTAATTACAGTAACAATATTTTAAATGAATTGAAAAAGGAAATCAATCAAAAACCTTGGCCGGATGAGTTCCAAATGACGTTGAATTACGATTATCGGGAAACGGCAGCTTTGATTACAAACGCGCGTAGCGCAATCGTACCCCGAAAGCGACAGCGCGCCAAGAGCCCAGCGATTATTACGCGCTCCTCTTTCTCGAAACGTGCTACCGATAATCGCACCGAAACCGACGGCAGGGGGGGCACATCAATTCAAGGCCGCAAGATTGCGACGGCGTAATTCTGCGGAAACCGCTTTGACGTTCGCGGCTTCGGGACGTCGGCGCGTTACACTCGCGGGATGGGCCGTTATCGCCCGAGGAGAAGGAAGAGGAAGGCCACGTGTGTTTGCGCCCGCGCAAAAACCGTTTCGCAATGAAAGAAAAAAAAAGCATAAACTTTTTTTATCGGCAAATCGCACGTGGCTCGTTAGCGGGAGCGCATGCGTTTGTTGGCGATTTCGCCGAGGGTCCGCAGCGGCCGAGCGAAGGAGGCGTATTTGAAACGACGCTCGAAGCTCGAACGAAGTTTGCTATTTTTGGTGCAATGTAAACTACTTTGTTGGATGTGGGACCAGCTGGTGCAATTATCCGAAACTAATAGGCTATGTAATTAGGTGAAGTATATGTGAAATTTTGGCGCCCGTAAATGTTGGCTACAATAGTCATTCGTTATTAAAAAATAAATTGCTACGTTGATTCTACTTTATAAAGTGTAACAAGTTATAAATATGAACTTATTGAATGATATTACAAATGAGATTCCGGTTACACTTGCATTTTCACGTTTATTTAACTGCACAAAATTATGCAGAAGTATTATGTAATTACTTGTATAACAATTTATATAAAAGGAATGGAATACTCTTTTTTTAAATAGTATAGAATATGTGCTATTTTTAAAAATCTATTACATTTATTCATTATCTTTACAGTTAAATCAACGTCGAAATACTAGTAAGTGTGAGAAATCACATTTGCAATATAGTTCAGTTTTTGCACACGAGAAATAAAGGTAAATCAATAAAACTTAATTACACGCTTCAATTTTGTAACGATTTAGTTATTACCTATAGCTGTAATTACACAACGGATAACAGTTATTTATGAATTATTTTTTATTTTTTTCATCGGCGTACTTTTTAATTAAACGCACGCAAATCTTATTATTAAACGATTAAAACTTATTTCATGGAATACCGAAAGTCAAAACCGATACAATTTAGTGTTTGGTGTCGACGTCACGAGCACTAATCGCTAGCGCCCACAATAGCTTAAAACTATATCCGTGTGTAATAACGTTCGATTGTGTTCGTACACGTGCGCAAATACAATGTGCGACGTCACTCGTAACGTCGCCACGGCGCGGTAAAAGGGGAAAGCAAAAAAGTGCACGGATAGTATCGGCTAATAGCGGTGATAACGCGATTCGGAATACGTGCGAGTCGCCTTTTCTACCTCCAGCTATCTACTTTCTTTCTCTTTATAAATGTTTGATACGCAAAAATGATATTGCGCGTCATCGATACATGCTTCGATTCAGAAGGTCGATTGGAAAAAAATACGGATTAAACTTAATTAATGATCGTATGCTTAAAGTGAATTAAAAAATCACTAATTGTAAAAAAAGAGTTAAATTATTTTTAATTTTCTATTTTATCCATCTTATTTTTTTTCCCATGACTACCTAACAGTATATTTGCTTTCGATTGAGTATTTGACGTTGAATCGAGGGCGCGAGAGAAACAGATAATCAGAGAGTTTAAGGAAGTAGAATAAACGAAGAATGGCAAATTACTTTTAAATGCTTTACTTTAAGATAAACAATGCGGGTCAACTGTCCTTGAACTTGCTCGTTCGAATAACTTTATTGCAGAGGTGTTGCAAGATACTTGGCTCATAATTTTACTGTCTCAATATACATGTTCGTAATGCATAATTATAACATTTCAACGAAATGATTGTAAAACAAGCGACGGATAAACTTTTCATTTTTCCTCAATATTTTTTTCATATTTGAAGGACAGTCACTTAAAAATATAATGATACGCAATTGAGGAAATTTAGCTTTAAAAAACAAGCGGTTCAATAAACTCATAAACTTTCATCTCGACAAAAATTGAAAAACATACTACTAACTACTTTACGTCTCTTACGCGTAAATCCATTAATCAAGTACGTCGAAGTTTTTGTGAAGAACGTAAGCCCCTTATCAATCTATTGTACTTCAATAAATCAACAGCGTAATTCATCGACTTCCTGAATAGCCCGACTCGCGCACAAAAAGGCGAGCAATCGTCCCGAGCGTTATATCAAGCTCGGATCGCGTTGAGAGTCGAGCTTCATCTTTTCAAGATCATTGTCCCCATGAGCGAACTGCGTTTATAAATCTAAACATCGGCCCTTGGCGAGGATGATCGGCGACCTTCGCTCGCGTGAAAAAGACGCGCACATAGGCACTTAGCGGCACGTGCGTGCGTAAGTGTAGCGAGTAAACGACCGCTTGCGTGAATTTATTATTAGCTTTCGCCGGAATCGCGCAAGGTCGCGCGGAGTCTCGCTGGATCGAGTGGGAGGAGGGAGGACGTGCCGCGTGTGTGTGCGACCGTGTGCCTGTACCAAAGGAGAGGGATCAATGGAAATTTTCGGCAGAGTAGGGAAGCGCCGAACGAGGAAGTGATCCGAAATTTATGGGGATACGCGCTGGGACCCGACGCGCGGACAAGGAAGCGGTCGAAGATTGCGCAACCCGCACGGGAGGTTGAAATTGGTGAGTGGATTATCGCAAAGAGTTACTTCCTGGATTTTTCCTTTTTTTGCCGAATTGTATCCTCTCTCTGGCAAAGTGCCGAATTCAAATCAGACTTTTTTTTCACAATTGCCGAATTGGGGATGAGCTCTCGGGTCATCGCTAAAATTATCGTTAAAACATTGGTTTATCATCTTTCAGTGAGGATGGATAACTTAATCTAAATATCGAGCTAAAATTACGAGGAATAATTTTTAATATTTTTCGCAGAACAAAGATAAATTATCTTTAAATTTTGTATGGGATGTATTTTTTTAATCGTAACAATTTTATCAAAAAAATTCCAGAAATTCATTTGTTCTTTCTGTAGAAATTCAACAATCGCTTACTCTTCTTTCGTATCATACAGAGATTCAGTGTGCGTTTTTATCTCTCCGGTTTGTAAGAAGATAACAATAAATTTTTAATCTAAACATTTACATTGAACGCGTCAACAGGAGTTAAAAAAACTAAAATGAAATAAAAAATGACGACATTCTTATCGTAATCGAAGATTTGCTGAAATAACAGGAACGGCACATTTTGTCATCGAAGGTAACCGGATAACTGCTCTTTGAACAGCACCTCGGGGGGTTTTCATTGAGCAGAGGGCTGAATGGCAGTCGATAGATGGGAAGGTTACTCGCATGACGATATCTTTCTCGAACTAAACAATCTAACTAGCAATTTCTAGAATTAAGTCTCACGGTCATCTCACCGGATTCCATTCCGAAAAAGTGAGGCAGCAAAGAGTAATTTTTAAATACATCAATCAGAGAAAGCTCGGAAAATCAAAAACAATTTCTTAGTTATAATATTAATTTTTTTAAAATTGATTATTTTTAAGGTTTAAAAACTCTGCACTAATTTCTAAATATTATATAGAATTATTAAAGTGCCCGATTCAAGTTCCACTCGCAAGTAAAAACTTGCTGTTAGCTAAGTAAAATTGAAAGTGAATGCAGAATATATGCAAACAATAATCGATGTAACAATTGGCGCCGCCGCCTACAAATATTTTTGGGACTGCTCGTTACCTTGGCGCGTCGACCAAGGTGCGTGATGTAACTTCCGGTTTAAACTGGCATCGGTCTATCACACCTCGCGAAAGCTTTGAGCGCTATTCCCGTGCTTTTCCCTAAAGTCGAAGGCTAGCGCTTGCGCGCGATTACGGCTGACTCTAATACTCGGCGAATCGGTCAATCATGAGCAGTCGATATTGAACTGATGGCCTCTAACTTCCCCTTCGAAAATTCGAGCGATGATTCACGTCTATGCCTCTTTGATGTTCAAATTTAGGCCTTTCAGAGAAGAAGAAGAGAAAGAGAGAGAGGGAAAGAACGTAGCTTTCTGGTTGAGCGTTATACCGAAGCCGATAGTTTTCACTTCGTGGAATACGACACCTAAAATTGAGTATCAAGGCTTGATAAATTTAGAATTGATTGTTAATTTTCAAGGTGATGAAGCTTTCTGATCAAATTCCGTCGCAGAAAGACGATGGTTGTTTGTAATAAACTACAACTGGTAAAAAATTAGTGGGGCTCAATGTATTCTTAAGATGTTTTGTACCGAAGTCTTTTCTGGAAAACAGTCGTCTTCATAAGGAGTCAAAAGATCGGACGACCTTCAGTTCGTGAGGATTTCAACTAAAAAAACAAAAGGTGACTGAAAGGTGAAACCATCCAGAGTCCAAAAGCCAATTAATACGTTTAGTTAAGCGTAAATTGAGTCGCATTTTCATGATTTATTAAATTATTTTTTGGCTAGGAAGAATGCAAATTTAAAGTTAAATACTTATAAATTGGTCAGTTTCAATAAATTATTTAATGTTTCTTTATAAAAACAAGATTATCAAGGTGAAAAAATTCTTCAATATATTTCTTTATAAACACAAGATTGATATTTAACTCTTTATTAAAAATGTTTGACTTAATAGATTCTTAAAATAAAAATGTTTAATCTAATAAATTAAAGTAAAAGATATTTATGCAATATTTATCGTTCAAAGAGGAATAATTGAAAAATGAATCATATCCTTGACCGTCATTAAAAATAATATTTTTATGACAATCTATAAAGGCTCGTAACTCAAATGACTACTTTTCATGCGATGTAATAAAATAGTAAACTGTTCGATTAATTTATACTGCCTGTGCTGGGGGTCATATTAACGAATCACTCGATTATCTTCGAAACAACAGAGTTTTTGTCACGACGTTTATCGCATTAACGTCGGTTCCAATTCAAGGCCTTTTTCCCGCGAAGAAACTACAAAAGGTTTCCTCGGAGTACGCAATTTTCCTCTCGAACGCTCGAGCGTCGATAACGCAATTTGTTTCCAACTGGAGCGAGTAAGCGCCGATGATGTTTGAACCGCGTAAGAACTGGTTCGGACAGTCGTTATGCGCACCCGATTAACCATGAATCGACGTTCGTAAAACAAAGTTGGGAATTTGAAACAAAGAAACTGAAAGACTGCGTCACAGTCATTTGGATAACAAAAGAAGATGAACTCGATGTGAGGTAAAATTATATTTGGTTTCTTTAATCAAAGCAATAAGTTTCACCAGAGCTCAGTTTACAATTTATTTGACATTATATATGACGGAAATGTAATTTAATATATAAATTATTCGCTTTAAAAATACCTTCTATTCAAAAAACAGATATTACAATTAGTTAACTAAATAAATACCTAAGTAAAAACATTTTCAAATGTAATAAAAATTACACATTTTTACAAAATTAGTAAATATGATTTAATAAGTTGAATCAAATTAATTATACCTATAAATTTTGCCTAAAACTTTTTAAGAAACCTAAAAATCAACACCCTCCGAGAAGTTTAGTGGTCATTGTTAAAACAGTCATTCAGCACCAATAAGCAAAGAACGAGAGCTCATCGAGAGGCAAATAAGATAAAAAAAGCGAAGGCGTGAAAAAGTCGAAGATAATAATACAGAGAAAAGGGCGGAGTCGGAGCGAGGGGGAAAAGTGAGGCGACGAACCTCGTCGATGCGAAGACGAAGACAGAGGAAAAAAATAAAATCCAGGCGAAGAGAAAGAGAGGGAGGGGGGGAGAAAGAGAGAGAGGGTAGATGGAGAAGCTCATGACCTTGTCCTTGGAAATAATCTTTCCTCGTTATCGGACGTCGCCGGACTGCGCCGCCGCAGAGGCACTCTGCGCTTTATATGTGATTAACGCGACTTCGACCGACAGACTTCCGTTTTTTTCCTCCCTCCCCCACTCGGATTTTTCGGAATGCGTATAACCCTTTATTTGTTGTTTATTATCAGTTTTGTTTCTGATAAAATGAATTCGATTTCTTGAAATCTTCCCGCAGATCGGCGTGTTTTTATGTACTTTTCCCCGTCGGATAATTATGTTTATCTTTAATTTTTTATTAAACCAGTGCCTATAAATTTCAAATTAATTAAAATTAGCAGCCAATCGCGTGTAGCGCGAGTGACCTTTCATTCGTTTTTTTTCAAATACGTTTATAAATCTGTTTGGTCATTCTCTCTAATTCGTCACTAAAAAATGTCAGTCCCGATTTTATGCATTCTATTCGCGGTAATTCCTGGACGATGCCCCAAACTATCGACTTCAGCAAATTGAATAACTGCGAGGAGGGGACATCGGCGATTAATCGGAAGAAAAGTTTGACCTAAGCCCGAAATCTTTGAAATTTGTTGAGCTTTCCCACAGCGCACAATAAACGGGCGAACCGCTCGCACGTGGCTTTTGACGTCACTTGGGGAATTCGAACGGTAACTGCTCGCGCGCTCTCGTGACGTAAGGAATCGCGCGAACGAGCTATGTGCAGAAAACACGAGGACGGAAAAACATCGCGCTCACCTTCAAATGAACTAGCCCGTTTTTTCCTTCCCGCCCTACTGATTAGCCCCCCTTGATAAATCCCGGCATTGATTCATTTAGCTAAACTACTATGCTCTTTATATTAAGAGTGATCGCCTCCGACATGTCGAAACTTATTGAAAAAATTAATTATTAATAAACTTACTATCCATGGAGGATAAATTTTACCATCCCGGGCTGAAAATAATTGATCTGGACGAAAAAGAAGCGCACCGAGATATTACATCTCATGCAATTATTACCAGATCAAAATAATTCTGTTCTTATTTAACTATTCTCTATTTGAGATAATCGTTCTTTAACGTTTCGCACCGTAAACCATTACTATAGGTTTAAAAAATAATGACTATCTCTGTCGAACAAAATTTATTTCTTAATATAAAATTTAAAAAATTCACTTGTTTATGGACACGCAACGAACATTGATCATTTGAAACGAAAAAATGACTTCCGCGTTAAAAGATTCCCGCGCTTCCTAAAGACCAGGAAGCAAGATCGAGTGACTTCGGTGCAATGACGCAAACGGCGGCGCATATCGCGCTGAGGCGCGTGCACGCGCGCGGCCGTGCCTCGGGAAAACGACGAACGATATCGGCCTGGGGACGCGCAGCGCGACGCGTCGTCGCAATTACCATCGTCGCGAGGTCGCGCGCGATCCCTATCAACGCGCCGACGGCGATCGAACGAATCTTTCCTCCGCGCGAGTGGACTATACTGTCGCAAGGACGAGGCCGCGCCGTGCGTGCCGATTCCTCGACGAGTCTGCTGTATATCGCCGGCATCAATCGCCCCGTGTGCTCGGACCTTCACCTTTCGATAGAGGTACGAGGAGTGTCGGCGGCTCTTCGTGGATTCGATTTAAAACAAAAAGTGAAATCGCATTCAACAGAGGAAACTTCTGGGGTTTGAAAAAAAAAACATTTTCGCGAAGATAAACTCATTTAATAATGAACGTATAATAAAAGCTTCAATAGTAATTAATTTAAAGGAATTTTTATTATTGCTGAAATTTGCTTCTTTCGTCATTTTAAGAACGTGTCATCTAAGTTGAAATTCAAGCAAACTATTAATTACATTACTGGTCTAACAAGGAAGTGAAATATAAAACACAAATTACTCAATTTCCTTGAAGATAATTTATATGATTCATTGTTGAAAATAATAAGATATTATAAATTTAAGTTCCACTACATAAAAAAATGTACGTAATAATCTGATTTATTACTATACTACATTCAAAATTTTCTCGAACTCGAACCTCCGAAGCTCTTACAATAATAGAATGATTTAATGGAAAAAATGAAAGCATTTATAGTAGTAATTACTGAAAACGTTCCGTGATGATCGCGTTCAAGAATTTCTTAAAATTGTTAGCGATAAGCTTCGTGCATATTACGTATACGCTAGGTTATGCGACATTCGTACAAGGCGCGAAAACGTGAGCGCCGTGCACGAGGAGTAACGCCGCGACTACCGACTTGACTCTATCTGCGATAATATCAAACAAAAAATAATGGGTTAATTTAAGAATAAAGTAATTTTAAGACTACATATTTATTTTAAAAGACTATTTTTTGTTAAAAATTAAAATTTTTCTATTACAAAATTATTTTTAATTTTATGTGTATATTGTAAAAAAAAAAATTAACCAGTCATGTCCTTTTAAATTAGAAGTACATAAAACAAGTAATACGAAACAATGAAGTTCCATTTTGCAGTAATTTTCCTTTTTTTCAATGAAACGTTAATTATCTACGAAGTCAAGTAGGTATATTCAACGACACGTGGAAAATTCTCTTAAAATTCATCAGCCACGTAACAAACGAAACCGCTTTTTGTAGGTAGCGATCGCACGACCGAGTGGCCGCGACGCAAAAGGAAACGCGGCGCGAAAACCGGCGAGGATTATCGCTCGATGAACCGAGAGCTCGACTCAATTGCGCAATCGACGTCGCGTTGAATGTGTACCGCGTGTACCCTCCATCACCTCAACCCACCGTCCGCGGATTCCTCGCGCAAGCACGCTATTTAACGCTGTTACATAATGGAATCCTTCGCAGCGTCGCTTTGTGCACGTAATAGCGAGTTGTGATTATAAAAAAAATGTCCAGACATAAAGTAAAGTCAGTACTTGAACGAGAAAGTTTCGCTGCAATCTTGAAATTTTAATCGACGCAGAAGTAGAGGGATTCTCGGAACATGACGATGTTTCTATCGTTAATTGTTCTATCGCTATCTACGTCGGCGATAGGCCTTTTTGTTTCTCGCTGAGTTCAATCTATTTCAGTTGAGCGTGCGGCCTTGAGACAGGTTATTGCTCTTATAGTGCCCGGAAAAAAATTTAATTCCAAAGTCAATTTGATTTTATTGTGTTTCAGTAAAATTATGGATCCCCGATGTCAAATGCTAGCGACAGTTTTTATGCCTATCAAATTACATAAACTAATTTGCGGTTCTATAAAACAAGTGTAGGCTGATTCCATAAATTACTGGAAGATCGAAAAAAGTTTATCTGGTTAACAAGTAACTCAGCGGATTAAACAATGATGTTACATAAAGTCATTTACTGAAACTAAAATCTTTTATACACTTATCGTCAAGTAATAAAATTTTATTTATGATACTACTTCGCACGTAAAATAAACCAGAAAAAAGTTCTAACTTGTAACAAGGTACACCAAATTAAATATTGGAGTATTTAACAGCTAATATAATACGTCTATGTACCTACAACTAACTATCTACGATCTAGACGATCCTCGAAATAAAGTTCAATAGCCCGACGTTACATCCAAAGCATGCTGCGTAATATTTCTCGGTGAAAAGACACTCGACTGACGGCCAAAAGCTCTCGCAAGTTCTCGTAACCCCCGAGAGCTTTGCACAACAGCGAGCAACGCGTCGGCGTTACCCAACACGCGCACGCCTCTGACCATTGAGCGGGGCTGGCGCACGCGATTGCGCCGTACACATCGGCCGGTATAACAGGCGCTGATTACGAGCGCGTCGCGAAGTAAATTGCCACCGCTGAGGAAGACTCGCGCGCGCGCGTATACGTCCGCGAGCAAGGACAAGGCCACGTGGTCACGGACGGCCGGACGGTCGAGTGACGCTTCTGATCCCTTTCCCCGCGCGAATCCGCGCTTCATCGTGTCGCCTCTTCGTCGCCGGCTAGAACTGCGAAGATGCGATCCTATTAACCAATGCGTGAACTCGTCCCCCATCCCTCCTCGATACTTGTATAGAAAGCTTGGCAGCCATAGCATCTTATTACTTTTTATCCGGACTCGAAAGCTCATAATTCGCTGAGGTGGATCTAATTATTGCCTTCCTTTGAGAACACTGAAAAAAATGGAACTGTCCGATTGAAGCGGGCATTTTTTAGGCTATGGGATTCAGTTCATATCCAATTTTGTTTAATTATACTTTGAATGATCAAGTATTGCTTGGACGCAAATTTTGATTTGATTTGAAAAGGATCAGAGTTGCATAGTGATATCTGCATAAGATTGTTGCACATTATTTTAACGTTCGCATAACCCTGATCTACGTTAACTGCTTTACATAAAGTCGCATATATGGATGCAGATTCGTCAAAAAAACACGTGACAGATTGAGCACAGAAAAACACTTTATCGATCACGTTCACATGAGACCCTTATCAGCATTATATTATTCAAGATTATTTAATCAGCATGAAATATCATTAGAAAAAATTTGAAGGTCAAATTTGCCTTGCATTGCATAATAAATTTAGATGATCTATACTCCATTCATTATTTCCTAAACTTGCATTGAAAATTTACTGACAAATTAATTCATTACGAGTCTTTATTAGATTAGTTATTCGAAATAATGATGCGAGTGTTTCTTAAAGTGCACAAAAAAAAATTTTTATGACTGGAAGAGTTTTTTATCAATTAAAATCTTTAAAAAATGCAAACGGCAAATGTTACTGACAGAATTAGCATTGCGATGCAGTATGTGGCAAAGAATCGCGTTTCTTTGGATGCTTGAGGTGCGTGAGAAAGAAAATCGCCAACGTCAACCGCGACAAATTTCCACGAAATTCGGACGTTCAGCTTGACTTTCATATTTCTAGATTCAGTTACGGTATTTAGTTCCGTTGTGAAATCGTAATTTAAGCAACAGTAGTCCTTGACATACAGCTTAGGTTATTTCATTGAATGATAAGACGTCAAGTTACATCAATCTCAGCAAGAATCCTTAATTCAGAAGAAACAAAAGTTTCTTAATTATAATGAACTAACAATTATTTGTGGTTTTTTTATAGTATTTTCACAAATTCCACTTTGTATGATTGAACTTGCCATAATTACGGAATTGAGAATTCGATTTTATTGCTTTACCCACAAATATCAGAAAGACGAACTATTATTTGACTTTTGGAAGGGCATGAAGAGATAAGTGATATTGTGCTGTTTAAAACAACGAACTAAATAAATATTTTTTAAAAAGAAACATAATTGTGATGAAATAGTTACAGTTTAGATATAAATTAAAAATAAACGTTGAAATGAATCAGAAAAGTTATGAATTGTGTTTAGAAAAATGATATCTTATAATGAAAAGAACAATCACTACAGGGTCGAATGCTTTTCAACTGCACGTGCTTAGCCGAGGTTACTTGTCACTGTGATAGCAAAAAGATTTTTTCTCTTTAAATATTTTTTAATTAATTATTTAATAAATAAATGTTATTGAAAGCAAAATATAACTTATAATCAATTAATTTCTTTTAGCATGTAGTAATTGATTTAAATCGTTTTTTAAAATTAATTTTTCAACTTTTATTGCTTTCGTTCCAATTTCTCTTTTAATCTCGTCCACCGCTGACTCAGACAGATCCTAAAATTTCTAAATAACAGTCTGCATTTTTATAAACATCCGTGCCAACGTGTACACATACCCCGCGCAGCTTGCTCCGCAATTAAAGGCAAATTTATACGAGAAGATGATCAAAGGACAATTTGCGGACGAAAGATTCATCTGCTGCGTAGCTTTGCAAATCTCCTTGCTATATATATTCGCGCGTGTGCAAGCAACGCGCAGAAGATGCTTTCGGCATTATGCAATTTGTTTCCCTCTCGGCGAGCGAGTTTAATTCCGGTTGCGACGTAAGACCCGGCGCGCATATTTCGCCGTCGCCTGGACTTCTCAATGTCAGAGGTGAGCGTGACCAATCGCGCACATCGCGCGACAATAACGACGCGACGCTTCAAAAAAGAAAAAAAAACTCCGTGAAAAAAAATATGGAACGTCCGTCACGAAAGCTTCGCGCGTTATATTTTTTCGTCTGCGTTCGAAGATTCGTTTGCTTTATAATCAGTAGTTAATAAGGAAGTTGACTTATCTAACAGCATTGGAGTGCTGTACCGCGACAATGCAATATTTTCAGTGTCAAGTTCATCGATAAGAAATAACATTTGAAATGACTGATAAAAACGTTAGACTACGCTTAGACAAGTGTAAAAAAAATTCAAAGTTAAGTAGAATTGAGTCACTTTGACCGTTGAATATGATTTCACAGCAATTAAAGTGATATCAAGATTTTATTAAAGTACGAATAAAGCGAGAGTAACGCGACACGTACGGGTCGTAAACGTTTTTACAACTGTACGTTCGCTTAATGGAAAAGCTGTTATTTGTTTAAAGGACCTTGAGATCGAATGTAAAATGTACGTCAGCGCTAATCAACATCCGACTCCCAAACTTCCGAAGTACTGAGAAACGGATTAACTGACGAATCCCGAACTAACACTTGCAAACAATTAGTCGAGGCTACTTATATAAGTTGACTTTCGTCAATAATTAAGAGGCTTTTGTGACTTTTTTTTTTAAATAAAATTATAATTGCTTTTATATTTCAACAATGCGTTGACAATGAGAATTATATTGAAAAGACTTTTAAAATTCTGATAAAAAGGTGCAGGTATTCACATAAATTCCATTAAATTTATCGCATTTTATGAGAATATATGCACCTTTTTGTTGAATTTTTGTAAGGTCTTTCCCACATGAAAATTTACGAAAAAATGCCATAAATAGTATACGACGAAATACAGTGATTTTCATAAAAATTTCAAATGTAAAAAATTATCCCACGATATGCGTTTTTTTTTTCGTAATATTTTGCTCGCGTATAACAAAATTACTAAATCCAGAAAATTCTAGTTTTTTAAAAAAGTGAGTCAATTAATCGTGACGGTACTCCAATACTGAGCTACAATGATGCAATACCAAAATGAAAAAAAAGTATTAGCGAATCGATACAGTGTGAAACTAATAAAAGAATTCCGCAAGTTACCGCAACAGGCGAGCAATAAAATCTGCCGTGACTCGAATATCCATGCAAACGAGTCGCGAGGGCAAGCGGGCAAAGTATTCGTCCGATCGGCGACGCGGGGGAATCCAATAAGGTCTATTGCGAGATGCGCGTCAACGGGCTGCCCGAAAGCGAGCAGCGCGCGTGCATAATTGAAAGCACGCGAGGGGTGAAAAAGGACGTCGCCGCCGGCGCCGGCGGGGGTCAACGTCGAAGAGTCGCGGCGAACCCGGCGGCTATGTAGCGCGCGCCCGCGGCTCATCGATCCGCGGCCAAGGCGAGCTCTTCTCGCGCCTCTTCTCAGGGGCAAGGACAAGGTCGTGGGAACTCGCGCGCGCGCTCGAGTTCGCGGCCAAGCGCGGCTCCCGCGCTCCGTGACACATTTCCGATATAGCGTCGCGGTTTCTCTCCGCTAAACGACTCGGACGCGCCATTTACTCGGTACCTAGCTTCTGGTCTTTTTTTTTTCAACATAGGACGTAATCGATATTTTGGAGAATGATGCAATATTCTGAACTTGTTTTTAATTCCGATGGTTGAATTATTGACTTGGGAAAGTTTTCCTTTACTTTTGCAAAGCAGAAGGTGGCAGACAATGCGTGCTCATAATATCTTAATTCGCGTAATCTCAATATAAGAAATTTATTTTTTAATTAAATGTTTAGAAAAGTATGTTTATTATTTCTGGTCTTATTAATAAATAAATTTATGTTTTACGTAAATCTTGTTTCAATTTATCTTGGAAATGATTAATAAATAGAAAAGTGAATATATTAACTACACATGCGAATAAATAACCAAACTAAAAAACATTTTTTTTAATCAGTACGAAGTCTAATTTTTTTTATTATTTTTTTCTTAAACAAGTTCTATAATAAATATAAATCTTGTCACTAGCCAAAGTTTTAAATCAACGATCAGACTAAAAACATTAAGCAAATTACTGGTCACGGCCAATCAAGCACTGCACCTCGGTTATCGTGATAAGCCGAAAAAAAACCGCTACTTGCCATCGTTAATATCGAGCTCTCAAACGAGGCATGCAGAAAAAAATTGCGAGATCACAGCGCGTATACATGTGTGCTTTGTGACACAATCAGACTCTTCCGGCACGCGCGGATGGGTTTATTATTTTTCGTCTCGGACGCGCCAGAATCGCGAAAAAAAAAACCGTCGGCTGACCTCGAGCGGTCACACGCGCCCGCACCTACGCGACTTGTTATTCGCACGTGCGTGAGGCGGCCGAAAAAAAATTCGCGAATTCCATCGAGCCGACGCCGCCGCCACTTTTGCTTTTTCTCGCGGCAATCGGTGACCTTGCCGATATACTTACACGCCGCGCTCGCGATCGCATCCATCGGCACGTTGCGCGCTCGCTCTTACATAATTCAGGGTCACCCTCTTCTCCCCTCCCACGTCGCGAGTCTTCGGCGTCACTTCGGAGTACGGGCGATTATGGATTTTGCAAATTTTCACTTGCCGTACGCCGAGTAAAAAATGAGCGGTGAATTAGTCACTCTCGCGATTGTAAGGCGGTAGAGCTGTCGATATTTTTTAAATTCCTTTGAGGATTATATCGAATAGATTCAGTTTTTTCCCGTTATTACAAAGCTTTTATTGGAAGCAATTTTGGTAAAGATTACATTTATATTGTACTTTCAGAAGCAATCTCGCTCACAAAATCTAGTTTTTTTTTTGCCGTATGACTTAGTTGCTGAGATTATTTAGGGCAGATATTGAAACGTTTTTCTAGATTATTAAGTGAACGAAAAAATCAATCAATATTCTATACACTCGAGCTAATAATAAAATCAATCAAATATCTACTTTAATAGATTTTTATATTTATTGTAATAATTTAATGCTTTAAACAAACTTATTCAATAAATGCAAAAATCTATCAATACAGTAAATAATATTTTCCTGAACAAAGTTAAAACATTTTATGTTAATTAGTGCAGTTCGAATTATGTCATATTCCAATATTAATTATTTAAAAAAACACTATTGCAAAAAATGATAAGAAAAATGACAGAATGACAGGCGGTATTTCCTCTTAATATATTTGAGAGCTCAATTAATCTCGACAATATACCTATTTGGGAATACGTAATGTACAACATCGCGTGCTGAGCGTTTTATTTTCGGTCTTAACGGAAAAACGAACTCGTAACCTTCGACCTTGCGATTAATGTCGAGGTTGAGTGCCGTCGCTCGACGATATTGGAAGAAGTCTGCGGTTTTAGACGGTCAGGGTCTTGAAACCCTTCAAGCTCTCCACTTGAAGGTTAATCGAACGTTTACACCTGGCGCTATCGATGCCTTTCAATCGTGCACTTTATCGTTCACGCGTGCCACCAGGAATTAAATGCTTTATTATTAATGCCTACTTAGTGTTTTATTCAATAAAAACAAATTTTATGTTAATTAGTAAATATAAGATTATTCGCTGTTTACTGACTAAATATGAATCAATTATTCTTTTCCAAACAATAATTTTTTTTAAGTATTTAAGTTATTAAAAACTATTAATAATCATAATTTTTTATAAATAAGTTAAGCGTTTTACTAAAATGATTGTAACGGATTTTTTATCTGAGAAAATTTGTAAACTTAAATATAATTATTGTAGTTTTAAACAAACCACCTAACAAAATTTAATAAATTTTATAATACTCACGAAGAAAATTTATGATTATTACCGATGTGATTTTTATTTTAAGAGGCAATTTTTATCATCACCATTACTTAAAATTGCTTTGACCATGATTTTTCATAATTATGCGCTAATTTGGATATTTGGATTTAAACCAGCCGTGACGATAGGCCTTTATTAATGACGAATACGCTCTGTAACCCGGTTACATGTTAATCCGTGCAAATGGCCAAGAATCGCGCACTCGTAATCGTGTCCTTCGTTCATCGCTCGCTCTACCGTTTCGTGCCGATATTTTCGTGCCCCTCTCTCTGTCTCCATTTTTATTTATTCTTCGGCCAGCGGTCTCCTCGTCTTCGACTATGCAAAATCAATCTGGCCGGGCTCAGTTCTGTGCAGGCCGTCGTAAAAAAACCACACGAAGGACACAACTGACGGGTGGACGAGAAAATAGCTTCTTCGTTTACAACCGATATTTTTTATATTTTTACATTTAAAAATTTACATTATTTTACGCGTTCTTTTCAATTTCTTATCAGTGTGTTATATTGCTATTATTTATTTTATTTTTTTTTAGAATTTTAATTATCGCGGAGAATCAAAGGTTCATGAAAATAAAAAATTCTTATAAAAATCTTGAATTTATCTAAATCTAATTTTTACATCAATAATTTATTGTGTCGTTTCTTTCAGCTCCACTTTAATTATCGAGCCATTCTGCTAAAAAAGATCACTTCAATTATGAAGGTTACCTCTTTGACCTTTGAATTAAAGAAATTATGCCGTCGAACTGAAGCCGGATGAATATATCTGTCACTTCGAATGGAGAAAAATTTGCTAGATCGCGCATAAACAACAATCTCGGATTGCCAAAAAAGAACGACACTGAATCACCCAACCCGTGACTCACGACGCGTTAGATATTGCCTGTCAAAAAAAAAGAGAGCCGCGGCGGATTTTCGCATAGCAGTCGGTCAATTCATCGGGTGGGCGGTTCCCCTCGTATCGTGTGTAAACGCGCGCGCAACAGTCCCGCGCCGACGAAGAGGAGCGGACACGCATCGCGGGTCCGAAAGGAGTCGTAAACCCGCTGACCCTGGATCGCGGCGACGGCTCACCAGACGACGCGATGAACGGTCTCGTCTTCGTGCCTTTTTTCTCTTATTTTTGGGATGCGTCCACGCCGTCCTTGTTGCTCTCCATTCCTTTCGGCACGGTGCGGTCATCTAATGGACATCCGATACCGAAAATCCAGCACAGATCCATCCGTTCGCTCAGAAGCTTTCGCTTTTTTTTATTGTCTCTTTGACATGTGGTCGCTAATTGATGGTAACCGTCACTGAACCGAGTCCTGTAATTGGGGATTTTAAGAGACTAAAAGTTGGCTAAGTGGTGAGCGATCGACATTTTATTTTGAAAAATACCATCTCTGACCAAACTATCCACGACCTTTTAGACGAATCGATCACTTCTAATTTTAGCCGGTTACTGTTACAACTATATTACGTAGATTTTTTTTATAATGACATTCGAAAAGAAAAGTAAATTTAATCTGAAATTGTAGGTTAGGGTAAGGATATTTTAAAATGCAAGGTTGACTGAAACTTTGAGAGTTTGTGCTAGGTCAAGGAAGTCTTGAGATGATGAAGGTCTTGATCTAGAAGATTCGGTTAAAACTGTATAATAAGTTGGGACATCGGTACTAACATTACCATATGCACGTTTTATGCTACGAAATCGGTAACCTTTATAAATAACTAAAATAAGAATCGAAAGTTCTACTTTACATTATGAATAGGAATGTTTTTTTTTTTAAACGGATTCATATAATTATTAATTCAAGTTTATTTTAGAAATATTTACCCTATTCACGATTGTTAAACAATTAATTTTTAAAATGAAGACTAGATAGGTATCGTCAGTAATATGACATTTTTATCAATTAAAAATTATGGTTGTCGTATCAATAAATTATATACCAACTTTGTCAAGAGGTGTAAATATTAAATTAACAGCGACATTGAAAGAAAAGAGGAAGTCCAGTAAAAAAAGTGCGCATCATTTCACATTGACTTTAAACAGCGAATCCGCTTCAAGGCCACGGCGGTGTGAACCGGTAAAAGCTAAAAGATATAAGGAGAAAAGTTGCGTGTCACATGTCGGGAATCCTTTTGTAATTTCGACGTCACGTGGAGAAGACGCGCAACGCGCGACGCTTGATCGTCCGTTATTTTCCTGCACCGCACTATTTCTTTACTTTCCGTGTCACTGAATATTTCTTTTTGTATCAACATTCAATTCTTAATGGAGCATCAATAAACAAAGGAAATTAAATTCAAAACATAGCACATATTCTGAATCGCAATAGAAAAATATTATTTAAAATAGCTAAAGCATATCCTAGCACCTTTAAACATTTATCCCGATTTTGTTCATAAATCGTCAAGATTATTTTTCATAAATTACAAAAGTACCATGGCAAAAAATTTCTACTTCGCTATATTGTCATGAAATTTTTTTTCTACGTCCATATTGCGTCTGGAGAATATCAACGTCGTCCGATATATCCGTACCTTATCCGCACGTGCCAACCTACCTTCTGAACTCGGGAAAATTTTCCATTGCGCTAACTCAATCCCTCCCTTCACTGCCAAAGTGAGAAAAAAACGGCGAGACGAAAAAAGTGACCGGACGAACGCGTATCCTCGCGTGTATCCCCCACTTTCTTTTGCTTTTTCTTTTGCTATTAAATGTGCGGGCGGGTGGGACCTATCTTTAGACGCCATTGACATTTGCACTTTCTTGGACGCCACGTGCACGCCTAGCGGGCCAATAAATAACGCTTCTCCCGTTTTCGCACACGGTGCCCGTACGCCCACGTACCAATTCCATTGTTGGAAGCGCCAGTGCTTGATCGCTAATTCTAAAAAAAAGTGAGTGAGGAGGCTAATACTAAAAGAAAGTGACTAAAGGGAGATAAATTTTAATCATTAACTCCGCTTTACTTTTTTCTACAGTGGAGAATCCAATCCTTATCGTACTTATTTTATGGGAATAATTAAATAAAATAATTATATTTATAAATAAAAATGATTGTTCACTTTTGCTAAACATGCGTTAATTTAAAAGCGCGGTTCTGAAAAATTTGTAAGTCAAAGGTTAACTGATCTTTAAATTTAATCAACCAAAATAAAGCGAAGCTTTTTATTTCGGTCGAATTAACTGCAGTTTAGGTACTACTTAAGCTCTGAGAAGACAAAAAATGTATTTAATCTCGAAGAAAAATTTTTTGAACAAAATAAATTAAAGGTGAGCACTAGATCATGAGTTAATAAAACCACTTTTTGCAGATTACTGCTTTTCCTTTGGGAATATTAAAGAAACGTCGGAAAAGTCCGCAAGTGAAAAAGTAGGTGTTGCGTGGGTGAATTCGAGGTGTTTAGAAAAGAGGCAAGATCGCGCGCGTGTCTTAACGAAACGAAAGGAAAAGCTGTTTATCACTTTTTTTCTACCTGCCTCCCACGATTGTACAAATGAGAGATGAAAGAGATAAAACAGGTCTGTAAAAGCCATTTGTTTCTTTTTGTTCGGGCTACTAATCGAGTTAAGTGCATCAGAGTGATCGCTCCAAAAATGAAAATTATTTTTAAACATTTCAATAAGCTTGATGGACAATTTCAGTTGAAAGAAATTTAAAGATGTTTAGTAAGTTTTATAATAAAAAAAGATGTAGGAGTTCTTAGTTTCAATTATAGCTAATAAAATAGACATTAAAAAAAAACAGTCATTATTATTAAATCACATTTTAAAGTGCAATAAAATTCCTTATTTATCATTCAACTTTTTAATTTACCTTTCTTATGAATTGGATCAAACCCAATTGTGAAAGTTGTAAACAAGGTCAAGAAAGTGTTTATGTAAGCCTACGCATAAAAGCCGTATTTAATGAAAAATTAGTGACTAACCCGTAAAAAAAACTCCTTTCATTAAGACTTTTTACAGGCCAACAAATTCGATGCACTCACCTTTAAGGATTTTATAAATTAGATAGTTCTTAGTGAAGTGAATTAGATAGTTCTTAACGTTTAGAAAGTAGGTAAGCGTAAAAGTAAAAGTTCTTCGAAAACAAAAAAGATCGTCACATTTTACTAAGACCAACGTACACTAAATTATTAACTGTAATTTATATATCAGGAAGAGTAGATAATTTATTCTAAAGATTTATTATCACACGACGCTTCCCAGAGGCGGTGTTACAGAGGAAAATGAGATTCGAGATTGTATCGAATACATTGGAGAAAAGGTCACAAGAGGTTACACCGGTGCAGGCGATTTAGGTAAGTTTCACAATTAGAAATCTCGAATCGATAAAGAGTAAAAGTTACTCTCTGATTAATGAACCGAAGATTTCACGATTCTATTGTTATCGACTTTTCCCTTGTCGAGTTACGTGATTTGATAGTAGGCCCAACCAACTCTATTCTAAAAGGAAGGATGAGACCTCAAATGAAGAGCAGTAGAATTAAACAATAAACGCCAATATTTCGAAACGCGGAAATACTTTCCTTTTATAACAAAAAATTACCGAAATGCTGAATCTGTTTTTTATTTGATAATGTAAAATAAACGTACAAATAATTAATTACACATACTTATTCGCAAAGAATCTCATATGTTAAAACTAAGCCTCTGATCCCATCTAATTCATTTCGTACCAATACTCTTTTTTTTTCTTCTGTACATCCTTTAAAAAAAACTTTCCTTTTGCAACTTACAAAGGAATGCCGATCCCGTCAACCATCAAGTTCGACCGGTCCATTCTAAAAAAATTCAATGTTACACCGTCGTCCCCACGTAATTTCTCCATAATTTCTCAATAAAGAAAGCTCCGGGCAAAAAAAGAAGCCGCAAAAGAAAGGGAGCTCGGCACGAAAATAAGTCGCGCGCTCGCGCGTACGAGAAAGGCGCGTTTAAAGTGGGTGGCGAGGAGGTGCGCGATTCAAAGAAAGTCGTCGCCGAGATAGGGTCCCGCGGGCCGCTACCGCCATTACTTTCTCCGCGCGCGCGCCAGCGGGGGAGGCTGGTCTCGTTCGCCGGCCGGTGCACCGCCGATCTCGCGCGGTACGTGACCCGGATCGCGGGGCCCGCGCGCGCCGTTTCACTCGTCGGTACGAGCGTCGATTCAATCTGCGTTTTCTCGCTTGATGCGCTTTTAATTAATTTCTTTTTTCCTTCGGGTATAATGTAGGTCTTCTCGACGGTCGGAAGAAGAGTTTTCCTTTTACGAATCGAGATGGCTTTAATTTTAATTCGATTAAAAATAGTCTTCTATACTGCGACAGCTTTTGTAATAAATTACAGTTACAAAAACTATCTTTGCTTTTGTTTCTATTCTTAAATAATTTATTTTTGAATTATCAAATGAACTTTTTTAACATCCTGCCTCCATTTAGAAATTTTACATTATGTCAGTGCCTAAAACTTTTCAGATTTCCTACATTTCCTTCCTCGCCATACTTAAATGACTTTCCTTCTTTCAAAAAGTTTATGCCGCGAAAGTTTCACTTTCGTTTGCTACACAGCTCTGAAAAAAAGTAGAAATCTTATCGATGATATAGTGTCAGAGTGAACATTCTTCGTATAGGTTGCGATCGAGTCGCGAAAGACAAGACTTATCAAACCGTTAGAAAGTAACAGACGTGGAATTTTTTTTTAACCTACAATACAATTTTGTTTCCATTTATAGCTACAAATAAGATTTACATCTTTGGAAACCGCGAGTAAGTAAATAAGATACAACTGCTTTAATTAGGTGCTTGTTTTATGCGCGTCCATCAAGTTCCTGAGTTTTACGCACCACATAATGTTGATTTACGTATTTCCTTACAGGCAAGGGAACTATCTCGACACAAAAATCGAAAGTGCGTGAAAACACAGTCATGACCGTAGAAATTTCACTTACTCCTTTCTCAAAAAATCGTATTTCAAAAATGGAAGAAAGAAAAGTCCATTGTCTCTGTACACGTATCTCCGAATGTAATTGATGTATGTACAACGAGAAGTCGTGAATCATTCACTTTAATTTTTCTCAATAATTCCGAGCTGAAATTTCTCCGCACCGCGAAGTGAAAATTTCATCGCGCCAGACGCAGACGGAGGAAAACTGGGCCAAAGTGCAAAAACCTGCGGAACCCGCGCCTTCTGGCGGGTGCGCGCGATTCGATCGGCGATCGCCCGTTCCCGGTGCATGTGCGCGCGCGCGCAGCCGGCGGCTCTCTCATTTGTCAAGGCTCCCGCGCGTTCACCCACGCGACTCCTGCCTCTCTCGCGAAAAGTCGAAAGTGATACGCGCGCCAGCGGCGGCGGCGGCTCTAGACGACGTCGTGCACTCTCACGCTTTCACACGCTCGTGGGGGCTCTACTAGGTGTCGTTGAACCCCGCGGCCGCAGCTTATGCAAGAGCCTGGCACAAGAAACAATGTACCGGGCCGCGGCTTTTAAACCCAGCCCCGCGGTGCCTTTTGTTTACGCGGCGGGAAGCTTTCCCGATGTTCGCGAGATCGTGCCGCTATCACGGATCGTTCTGGCGCACCAATAGTGATCGAAACCCCATGAGTTAAAGAAGAGAGGATTAAAAATTTGTTTAATCTTTTTGTTTTCTAAAAATGATAAATTTTTCTCGCGAGTACATATTTTGAAAAGCGTGAGAATTTTCATTAAGAAAGTATTCAAACTAATGTAAATTATAAAATAAATTTGTAAAATTAAAAAACAATTAAACAAAAAATGTAATCTTTAAGGAGATCAGCAACGATTAATATGCTTACATTGTTTAATCATTTTGCTGTTAACATCTACATTAGTAAAAATAATTCTTTGTAAAAACTTATTGTAAGTACCTTTCCTGTTATTTTTCTTTTTATTAATAATGAATGAACAAACTATTTTGCTACTCGTCGTTGAGTGCGAATCAAAAACTCATCATCAAAAATATCTATAATTTACAAAAATGTAAATATTCTTTTCAGTTTTCAATGTTGTCTGGTCTCCTTAAACGGGTACCCAATATTATACAATAAAATTAAACTCGAGTTTGTAACCTCTATTTAAATTTCTTGATACTTGATATGTCAATGTACCTTTGACTGTACGGCTTCATTAACATTATCAGCGACACAGTCAAAACGAAAGTCCCTATCTCCTATCTCTCAATTGCAGCCCAGCCGTTGGAACAGTCGCCAAGCACTTGTTGCGTATGGACACATTGCTCGCGGAAACGTATATGAGCTATGCTGAACATAGTCTGCGAGTGGCGAATGATGGACGTGCACGAGAAAAAGCGAAAAAATAGGCAAACTTTTATCGGGCGATCGATTGATCGACTGACGAGATAAAGACGACGCTCGTACGGTCCGCGCAACGTTTTGTCCGCTTGTGTATATACGTTACGTGTACCTATCGCCCTCGTCTACGTGGCGAACTTTACTTTCGGATTACGAAAAGTCATCGTGCACCCGAGCCACTAGTATATATGCACGGTTCGTGTCGATTAAGTCACTATCGCGGAGAACTGACGATTAATTTTGTTTGGGCAACCATTTGCAGCGACTGCTACCTGCACGGATTTATACCTCAGATAAATATCGATCGTTTCTCCCCGTTGCTCGCGACCACGTGTGCACCACGATTTACAAAATTTCAGTTATCTTTGTTGGCATCGCTTTTATTTCATTTAAGTTTACCTTCAGCATTTAAAAACAATATAAATTTATGAGAGTATTGAACGTTAAAATTGAATTTGAATATCAGAATAGGTTACTATTATTTCGTGTGGATGAAGTTACGTTCAATTTATTTTCCAAGTACTCGAAATTTTCTCCTTAATAATACGAAAACAATGAAGGATAATAAATTCTATTTATATTTAATGATCAAATAAATTAAATTTTTAGAAGAAATGTAACAACGGAAATAAATGAAATACTTGATTATTCTAACAAAAATATAGATAAAATACTTGATTAAACATAACTGAATCATAACCTGTTTTTATATAAAATTAAAAAGAATAGTAAAAAAACTATCATCGATAATTAAATGTCCATTGTTTACGACAAGACTCATTTTATTGGCATGTATAAAGAAAGATTTTTCAGTGGTAAAGTAACTTATCACTTCGATAAAAGTACGTCGATGCCTCGCTGTTTAACAAAAAATTAATTCAACATCGTATCGTTACGAGGTTAAAGCTGTTCGAGAGTGGTATGATAAATGACGCCTCTGCAAATTTACATGGACACAATCAGCACCGAAGAATTAGCAGATCAAACACCGACGGCGACGATGAAAAGAACATGGAAAGCGCCAAAAATAAAGGACCTCGAAATTTTTGTTTACGGTTCGCGGCGCGAGGTGGGCACACGTGCGATCAACGATCGCGACCTTCTTTCTCGTTTATCAGCGGGCAATTAACATTTCGCCGATTATTATTACACGAGCTCGACCGAATATCGATTGCAATCAGTAGAGGGGGAAGGGACGAATTTCGCATGGGTGCGGATCTTGATGGGCGATTAATTGCCGCGCGTGTAAAGGTTAAACGAGTCGATGATAGCGCCACCGATAAGGCAATTTTTCAGTTCTCCTCTCCGAAAAAATATTATTGTTTTTCTTTAAAAATTGACAGCTACTCATATCGTAAATAAACACGGTTTTTCAACGGACAATAGAATAGAATAGAAAGAAAAAAAACTTCTAAGAACACTAAGTGTTCTTAAAAAAAGACGCTAAATCTTGAAAAATATAATTGCTTCACCGAAATTTTTAATCTCCCGACGAAATTCGACCGGGGAGTCAACATCTCTCTGTCTCAAGGTCCTGATATGGCATCTGGCGTCTCTTTCGTGCCTACGGTACAATACGATTCGCGAGGTCGCTCGATTGCCAAATTTATACGGCTATAATCTTTATCAAATTTCAACCTCTCACACCCATCAAGGTCAGTCCAATTTTTTCGCAAATTCTGGCTCTCGACAATTTTTTTTCACAGTAGATTATGTAGACATCTGTCATAGCAGCGGTATGCGCAATGGTGTGATATCTCAGACGAAATCGGCGAAGCTTGTTAAATAGCCTGATGGCCTATTTTTCGGACTTATCTGCAAGAACTTTTTTGGCGATAGTCAAATGAGAACTTTAATATTTGCGGTTCCAGGAGTACTTATTAGATAACATTTCGCCGAAAAGGCAGGCATAACAGATACGTGTGTACGAAATTTAAATATTGTAAAAATCGCACTTAACAAATCTGTTCGCAAACTATTATTTTCACTAAATCAGATTTCGTCACCGTCTTACTTTCTAAATCCCTATAAAATATCGTTCAGTATAGAGGTAGAGATGCTATCACTTATATAATAATAATAATAATAATGTCCAAGAAAGAGCCATAAATAACCTATATATTTCGATTTACTCTAGGCCAATCTTGCTTCTGCCCTCTCCCATGATGAAATTAGAAACTTCCAAACTTGCCGATTCTCCCGAGACAATCGAACGAAATGAAAGTAAGACGTTTCGAAAAAAAAGGGACACGAGAAATCTCGCTTCCTCTTCCTCACCGTAAGATTTCCCGCCTCCGCCGCGTCGAAACTCTCTTTGCCCTCGAAACCTTTCCAATCCGCCTGTGTACCATCGAATGCAAAGTTTTGATCGCTATAAAGAAGGTTTTCCTTTCTCTACTTTCAAGAATCTCATGTCGTGTACCGTCTAAGGCCGATCCGATGGAATCTTTTAAAAGCACCTATCCGCATCGCGGAGCATCAAATAGATAGTAGTGAGATCAGAAATAAATGTAAATGAAATGATTAAATATTGAATTAAAACGATAAAAAGACTTGAATTGTATCTAGTGTCATTCAAATATTTTCGAGAGCTTCAAATGCATTCAGTTACGAATAATGGGATATCTCATTGATTGCAGGTCGTCGATCTACATTGTTGCAGAGAAACGTAAGTAAGTGTAATTAGCCAACTTTTATTGGGATAAACGGCTTGAAAATAAGGCTAATTGCTTATGCGCATAATCTCGACTCCTCCATTTCACACGTGGAAAATGCAGGCGAACCGCTGACTTTCTAAACTTTCGCTTTCGCTGAAAAATCAAAAAGCAGGAATAATGATCACTCTGAAACAATTCACGTAAATAGCCACCTACTCACCCAAACTTATGGGATCTCTAAGTACCTCTCAAAACTTTCGAGTTAATTGCTAGCCCGCCATTTTCGATCGCGGCCAAAAACTAAGCCGAACTGCCGAGACTCGACAGACGGGTAAGTAGATCGAAAGCTCCGCTCGCGCGAGAGGAGAGAAGATCGTAGAGAGTTTCACGGCGACGCCCGCGCTCTCTCCTTTTCGCCCGGAGGTCAGCGGGTCACCCACGCCGCGACTTTTCTCCGTCTTCACGAGCCCCACATAATCGGCGCGCGCGCGGGAGTGACAGGCGCGCGCATTATAGAAAATGGTCTAGGCACAAGAATCGACGTTGGCCAATCTCGCGAAGCTTCTTACATGCGGGCGCACCGTTTAATTTACTGCCCGTTT
>JAXIUT010000021.1:9653391-9669765 GCA_035586675.1 Eurytoma californica | reverse complement strand
AATACGCTTTCTGATTTTTATCTCTTTTTTTATGAAAAATTAATTGACATTTTTTTTCAATTGTACTTTAAAGTATTATTTTATCATAGACAATCAAATTTGAATAAAAATGCTACTTTCTCTACTACGAAAGTAAAAGTTTCTACGGCATTGTCGCTGCATTCATTGCAGAAACTCAGCTCAATCCTCTTATTAAGGTGCATTTTACCGTTTTGAATTATAGAATGCAGTCAGCAGTGCAATTCATCATTTCACGAGGTCGTTTACGTCAATAAATGTCTCAAATTATTAAAATAATTATAATTTTTGATCGATCACCTATGTATATTAAAAAATCTGGAAAAACTGTTTTACTTTTCAAGTGATTGATTGCAACTTGGATTATTGGCTTTGTTAGCGAATTTTTACTTCACTAATATAACTTAATTTAATATTTTAACTAAATACAATTTTTTTAAAAAGAGTTGAATGATTCTATAGTAAAACAATACCAATAAATGATCCTTTCACATTATTGAATCAAATTTATCTAAAAATTGCCTTTAAGTTTTGAGTGATTCAGTTAAATTTCTGATAAATTATAAATTACATAAAATATTTCGCAGAAGTGCCAAAATATCCTTGCTATGAGAGGATTAGACAGAGCTCCGGAATTGTAGGCACAGTAAGAATATTAATCGCAGCTTGGGTCGGATCGTCGCCGGGTATCGTGTAGGCCCTACTTAACGATGCACAATGGCTCAATTTGTATTCAAATGAAAACTGACCTGCGCCGCCTGCTTGTCCGCCTATGGGTCTTCCCTCCCCTTTGAGTTCAACAATATGACCATCGAGCGGAAAGAAATTCGGATTTCTCTTTGGACCCTTTGACTGCAAAAATTCACACGATATCGCTATGCTTTTAAAAATGACAAAGATTCTTGAGAGAAAGTGTCGCGGATCGATCATCTATCATTTTTTTGGGGGGTTATTCATTTACCTGAAATTTCTTTTCCAAGTGCACTCCATGAATTAGATGTCTGATAGATTTAGATCTAGATTACCGCAGGAAACATCCGGTCGTTTACCATTATTAATAAAGAATGTCCAATATATGTAGATCAAATGTTTAACTGAATTTCTGCAGTTCATTTGAAGTTTATGGAAACGCATTTTCAATTATTTTAAAAATTAAAAATGTTGAAGTATAGTGTTTAAGGTTTATAACTGCTTTAATTTTTTTATATAAATGCCTATTTGCCAAAAAATTGCTTTATATATTAGTTATGAACATTGTATTAACTACAAATGCACTACAAATGCACCAAATTTTCTGTTATCATCTAATTCACGATAATTTTAATTAATTAAAAAATCTCTGCGGCTTATAAATAAATAAAAACGAAATCTAAGTTCTTATAAAAAAGTTTAGGCAGCGCCGTCAACGTTTCCGTAGTGTAGTGGTTATCACGTGTGCTTCACACGCACAAGGCCCCCGGTTCGATCCCGGGCGGAAACAGCTGTTTTTTTTTACCAATCAAATTCACACTTTTGATTGATAAACTTTGGTATAATCAAAATAAAGATAACGTTCTATACATTCTTTTCATACTTAAAATGAATATATTGCAATCGCGACACTTGGAAAGTCCCAATGTTTAAAAATACAGGTTTATTTTTCATTTAGGGGATAGTAGGATACGAGGGAAGCGGGTTAAGTAGAGTTCGACTAGAAAAAAAATGAAGTAAAAAGAGAAAGTAATCTGCAATAATAAAAATTGCTGTAATCCTAATGAAAAGGGCAACCCTACTTGACACTTTTAGCAAAAAAGTAAAATTTGATATAAATTTTAATAATTTTGTTATAGCCACTTAGAAAAGTTACAAATCCTTTGTAAAAAATTACTAGATTTGTAAAAATTCAAAGTTTTAAAATGTATACAACGATTTATCAGATTTTACTAAAAATTTTAGTAAAATGTGCATGTATCTAATTTCATTCTTAACACTAGGTGGCGATGCGAAAATTCCTACTCGCAAGTTATCAGAAATAGGTCTGGTTAATATATAAGAACGATTGGCATTAACGTTTAATAATGTGTGTCATATTTTTTATTTGACATTTATCTGCAAAAGCTTCCTTTTTCGAACTGCCCATGAAAATGTTTGTCTTCTACGCATAGGTGGCAATTCTTCTGTTCTATTTTTCTCGCAAGTGGTCAGAATACTGGTCAGTTATTATGTAAGAGCGCGTCTTCTGAAGTTTCAATAAGTGATACTGTTATATATCGCGTTCTACGTTCTTTTATGTTTTCTGTACAACTTGAATTTGGCGAATAACAACTGCCTTTAGTCAGTTGAGGTCCGGACTTCGTTTTATAAATATGTTTAACCTCGCGAATAAAAGATCTTTATTATTAATAGTTGTTTTATAGATTTATTACGCGTGATCGTAACAATACATATAAGCGGGCGATTTTTAAACGAGCGAATTATACGGTATAGGTTCGTGTTATAGGTCAAGATTGTAGGTTAACGGAATGTGAAAACCCTCCTGTAGGAATCTGCATTAACGGCATGAACATTTTATTTATTATATAAAAATCGCAACCATTTTTCAAAACTCGGCCAAGTACTGCTCTCCGTAATTGTGTATGGAAACTGCAAAAAAATTTTCAGCCAATTACAATTACAAATGGCTTCAGGAAATTGTTTGAAAATTTTTTGTTCTTAAATAACTTTACGAAATTATTTGAAAAATTATAAAACAATATCCTGAAGCCATTTGTAAATGTAATTGTCTGAAATTTTGTTTACACTTTCCTTACACACTTACGGAGGGCAGTACGTTGGCCAAATTTTGAAAAATGATTTTCATTTTTAAATAATAAATAAAATGCTTATGCCGATAATGCAGATTTCTACAAGAGGGTTTCACATCCCCTTAATATAAAAAAGCAAGAGTACTTAAATAATATGAATTAGATTCAAAAAGCAACAAAAGTTTAATAAGGATAAGAAACAAGCCGGAAGAATGTACTATTTTACAATATTGTAGAGCAAAATTTAAATTGAATGAATTTTTACTACAAAAAATGCAATTTCTGTTAAAAGCGAGTACGTCCCTCCATTGCTATAATTAATAGCAATTTTTACTACAATGTTAGTAAATTTTACTACAAGATTTTTCTCAGTGTGTATATCATACATGACATATCAATTTATTTTAATTGAACTACACAAGAATGTTCTTAAATTATTTTTAGCGATACACAGAGTTAAATATGAGTAAGGGCAAACTCATTGGATAAACCCAAATTCAAAATATACAAGAGCTTATCCTTAAAAAAGATTTTAACGAATAGACTTGAATTATTACCAAATGTATTGCAAAAATACGAAATAAAAATACAAAAACAATACATCGATAAAAAACATGTGAAGGATCAAATAAGTAATAAATAAATTATTAATTATTCAGGATTTTATTTTAATTGTAAATAAAATCACTTAATGTAATTGTAACATAAACTTAATAAAGAAATAATAAACAAACAATAAATCTATCAAAAATTAATTCAAAAGTAAAAAAAACATGTTTACGACTTTAAATTGTTTTCTAATTTTGTAAAACCTATTAAGAATAATTGGCAATTCATTTTTAGTTAGCATTTCATAAACAATATTGAAAATTGTATAAATAATACGAAAACATTAGTCATATGACAGAATCCGGTAATCACAGGCTATATGCACGAGTTACTTTCATCGTTTCCGTAGTGTAGTGGTTATCACGTGTGCTTCACACGCACAAGGTCCCCGGTTCGAACCCGGGCGGAAACAAGCTGTTATTTTTTTTTCTTTTTTTTCTATTTTTATTTACAATAACAATGTATATATTACACATTAATATAAAAAATGAGTAAAAATTTACAAAAATTAAAAATGTTTAAACAATTATTTTAGTTTAATTCGGTTTAAAAAAATATAAATGCGTTTTTATTGCAATTGGAATTAGTAATGATTAATAAATAATAATAATTAAGTTTTTGCAATCTACTAAAGCCTTCAAAGTTAAAAAACCGATAGCCAAAGTTGGACGATTAACGTGGCACACGCCACGCTCGTAAAACGCGGGAGAACTCTCTCGGAAGGGAGGGAAAGGACAGCGAGGAACATAACAAGAGCGAAAGGACACGAAAGGAGGGAAAGACGCGGCGAGCGACAGAGGGCGATAAACGCGAGCGTGCGTGTGTGGGAGCGAGAACAAAAAGTGAGCAAAAAGGGTCGCGAAAAGAGACGAGGGAAAGAGAGAAAGAGGGAGGACGAAGGAGAAGAGCCGTGGAAGGGCGCGGCCGAGGAGGAGCGCTCGGAGCTCCGACTAGTCGTCGGTCCCGCGAGAGTGGTGCCCTTGCACCCGCCCGACCTTGAGACGGCTTCCTAACCTTCCCTCCCCCGTGGTGGGTGCACGTCCTCCGAGCGCGCGCATCCGTTGCGCGCGAGGGAAGGAGGGAGCCCGCCGAGGTGGGAGACTCCCCGCGCATATACACACCGCCGCTGCAACGGCGGCGCAGCCGGCCACCTCGCCTGACGGGCTCGATTTTGTTCTCGAGTCCTCCTCCTTCGCCCCCGCCTCCTCCCCCGCGGAGGTTTCGCTAATGTTTTTGGCCCTGGATCGACGGCTCGGCGCCTTTTTTATTAACCGATCAGCATTGGAGAGTCCAAGGTGTCAGGTGCATTGCGGTTTCAATGTACTTGCGCATTCAAAGGACAACTTTAAACGAGATATGAAAATTTAAAACAGTTACTAGTCCACTCATTTTTTGTTAAATATTAAGGGAAGGCCATATTGCTACTATGCTTGCACACAAATGCGACTATTTCGTTTTATTAATTAAATTTGTAGAAATATTTTTATTAGAAATACCTTCTTTATATGCGCACAAAGGGGTTTTGATCCTTATTGAAGGCAAGCAATCAAATTTTTTGAAGGAAGCGCAAAACTATTGTTAGTATACGTTAGTATGCCCTTTAAAATTTATTAACTTTTTAACATATTACAGACAAATAAATTGGACTGAAATTTAGGTAGCATAAATAGGAGTGAATTATGGCCTCCTGGCGAACAACGACAAAAGTGATCCCTCGGGAGAAACCACAGGAGATGAAAGTCCCTGGCTTTCTCCCCCGTTGAGAAAGGTCGCAGAGCCAAGCATTTGTTTCAATTTACGAGTTTAGTACCTTTTGCTGTTTCAATAGCTTTTCTACTTTCACTCACTGACACTGTGCAAATTTGTTTACCCGCTAGATAATCAGCTTTTGAACCTCAATAGTTTTACGAGCAAAATGAGCGTATGATTTTTGCATTTTGATGTATATGACAAATTATTGTTTTAATACGAAACTATTTGAAATGTATTAGTATTCAATACAAAAAATGTAAACCTCAATTTTTGTTTTAAGAAATTCATAAAGAAATTACAATAATAAGTGGAAAAACTTGAAATAGTTATTATGTCTCATTACATCTGATCTTTATTAACGATATGAAATGAGTAAAATGCACGTAAGTGTAACTCAATTGAACTTTTTTTTATCCTCTTTCATTTTTTAAATTATTTTGTGAATATTTCCTTTTAAAAATTTATTCATAATAGTCAATTTAAATGCATAATTGCAACTGACGATACCTACTTTGCTAAAGGATTGTCTTACAACGATCGATTGGATTCTTGAATGTGTAATGTACAGTGTTATTTAATCGTGTCAAAACAAGATTGGAGAACAATTGAATTATACTTCCTTCATTTTGCACTCGGGTACATTCACAAAAGTGTAAATCACAATAACTTATAAGAAAACGAAGAATTATATTGATAGCATTTCACTGGCTATTTCAGATAAGAAATAAAATATAAATTATGGATAAAAAGCATAAGAATAAATTATATTTTTTTGATAAATAGTTTATATAGAAATTTCTATTTTCTTAAAAAACTGTAGTTGAGTTCAAGGCTAACCAAAAGAGAAGGTCAGTCCTCTGTATCTACCCCTAAAAAGTTACTTGAAAAGTATAACAAGATTCATTCAGCTTTTGAATTAAATCACTGAACCAAATCGCCGCGATTACATTCTCTGTCGCATAAATTTTACTCCCCTGCTATCTTCGAAGGCTGAACTTTTGATTTGCTCGAGAGAATCCAGATATTGAAGTCTTTTGAGATGGTCTCGTTCATGAAGCATGCGTCATTGAAATTCGTTGTGATTCGAGGAAAATGAAATTATTCGTCTCAGTGTCATCCGCATTTTTCTTCATCGGAGGACGCAGCATAAAGTAAACTTTTCTTTTGCAATCCACTACATCGCCCTGGAATCTGGAAGGTGGCCGCGACCGACTGCTCGTCGAGATCGCGAACTCTCCCCTTCGCAACGCTTCTCTTTTCAAGAGCTTGCGATCTCGCATCTTATTGCTCGTGCAATGCACTTTTCGCACAGAGGAAATTCCTCCCGGCTAAATTCGATTTCTCGACGAGTTCAGGCGGCACTCCGGCGCTCGTATATATATTTAGAAGATCGAATTCCCACTGTGCCTTGCAGCACTGATGCACTTTGGGGCTTGATACAACTATTACAAAGTTAGGTCGGTCCAGTGGAATTTCGTTAAAGCTCGTGCTTTTTTATTACGGCGTTCCACGTATTACAAATTTCACTCTGCTATTGGTTATAAATGAATATCAAATATTTTCCTTATTCGAAGCACCAATCATAAGTACTGCAATAATAAGTTCTTTTTCATATGCAAACTTTAAAGATAGTTTTTTAAGCACCAAAAGAAAAGAATGTTAATTAAAGTGAAGATAATCTCAGTTTTTATAGGGTCTTCGTAAATCACCCGAAAGCGCGGAGAATAACCTTGCTAATTTAACTCATTATCAAACAGTACAGTCTGGTCGCGAGAAACTAAAAAAAGCTCTTTCCTCGTTTTTTCCTCGGAGATTCCCTAATCAGCCGCAACAATCGCGAATTTTAAAAATACTCGCCGGCGAAACGACCTCGCTTAACCGCCCGAGAGTGGGAGAGGAGTGACATTTAGCGTCCGTCAGACGCTTTTGCTTGGAGCGGCGTTATCAAGCCACGGAGGAGGATACAGACGGCCGAGTCTCCCTCCCCCTTCTACCCGGCGCCTTCCTCGGCGATTGCCAAAATACCATCGACGATCAAACAAAGAATGTCGTCGCGGCGACTCCGCCGATAAACAAGTGTACGTACGCGTGTAAAGATCGACTCGGCTCGTGGCCTTCGCCGCAGCGACATATCTCGTCCGATTCTCCGCTATCTCGCCCCCATCTCCTCCCTCCTCCTCGACGTCGACGGAGGCAACGACGCGTCCCTCGATATTTTTTTTTCGCACTTGTTCCGAGAGGACGCGCGCGCGCTCGCCGTGACTTTGCCCTTATCTACTCTGTACGGTCGCGACGCGCGTTACTCCTCCCAGTCACCGGATACCCGAGCGGCAAGCTTCGATCTGCATTTCTCATTCGCCCACGGGCGCCTATTCTTCTTTTCGTCTTCTCTTATCCGTTTCACGCGTCAAAAAAAATTGTGTATGAATAGATATTAAGCTCGGTCTTAATCTGCATCGTTTTGTCGTTTGCTGAGTATAGGTATAAATTATCCATGAAAGTGCTCACAGTTAAGTTTTATCACTGTTTTTACTTGTGAGTCAAATGATTTTAATGCTTGTCGGATCCTTCATTTACAGTGGAAGAAAGAATACTGTCGTATTTATTTAAAGCACGTATCAATGATATATTTAAATTGCAGTGGCAGTATTTAACAATGCACTGCAATAAATTGCATATATTGTATGTATATTTACATACTATTAAAGAAAGTAAATACATTGACATATTTTTACATAAGTTACTTCTAAATAAAGTTTTACAAGATTATTATTATGATTGTATCTTCACTTTCAATGTAAAAGCAAGGAGTTTGCAAAAGACAAAATTTTAGGAAAAATACTATTGATACACTGCAGGTATTCGTAACTCAAGCCGATTAACTCTTGTGAGAAAAATATTATACTGCGACAACAACTGATTCAAATTCCCATCGAGGACAGCACCGACGTCGGAGGCGTGCAGAAGGGCTCGCGCGTCGCGAGGACGGGCCAAGCTCTTAAAAAAAAAGGAGACCAGCTGGGGGAGAACACGACTCGGCGAGAAAAAAGAGAAGCAAGCTCGAGCAAGGACAGGCCGAAAAATAGAGAAACAACGCTTGCGCGCGTCTTTCATCTGCGCGAGCGCGAGGAGCAGAAAAAACGAGCTGCGCGAGCATCGTCAACGGTTTTTGTTGCGAAAAAAAGCAAGAGAAAGAGGGAGAGAGAAAAACCGAGAGAGCACGAATGAAAAAAAGCAAGAAAGACGCGAAGAACCCAGCGAAAATTTCCTTTCGGAAACAGCGGGAAGAGGTACGAACGGGAGGAGAAAGGGCGAGGCGGTTCCGAAAAGAAAGGGAGGAGGGCCGCGAAGAGGAGGCGAGAGAGAAATGAAAAAGGAAGGGACGAAGCGGGAGCGCGCGCGCGCCGCGGCAGAGACAAGAGGCGATCCGAAGGGCCGGCACGGCAAGGAAAGAGCGAGAAAAAAAGGAAGAACCGGAGCGCTTCGCTCGCGCGCGCCGGGGAAAAAGAGAAGAAGCGCTCGGGCCGCTCGCGTGCGCGAACGAGGCAGAACGGGGGGACGGAGGAGGCGGAGGAGGGGCGACATAGAAGCCCCTCGCGCGGGGTTCAACGCACGCCGGTAGACGCAAAAATCCCTCCAAGGTCGGTGCATCCCCGCGCGAGCGAGCGCAGGAGTGACCGCGCGTCCGGTGGTCAGCGCGCTCGGGGCCCCTCTCCCGCGGCTCGGCGCGCGCTTCCTGCCCCTCCACGCGGGAGTCGCGGGCTCCCAGACTCACCCACGCGACCAATCGCGCGCCCCGACCGGGACTCACTCGCCGGGCTGCATCACCGCAGAGAACAATGAGACGTGCACCGGCGAGTTCTCGCGGCGCTGCACTTTGTGTACACCGAGTGCACTCGTGGAGAGGCGGCCCTTCTTTCGGATTTAGATGAATGACAGCGGAGACCCGAGAAGATTATGCGCCGGGCGTGATGGGCAACTCCGATGAGACCTGACTCGGGGGGAGATTCAGAGATACTTGGTGTGCTCTGAATAACCTGGAGTTTTTTTTTACTGCCTACTTCGGAAATTACGGGCTTTATTAAAATGAAACTTTTTTTTCACGCGTAAAGTCGCTGCTGCCTGATTCGTTTTACGAAGGGAGCGCGCGACAGTTTTAGGGTCCTGTAAATTACAGCATTATCTAAAATCAACACTTAACTGTTAAAGGTAACGGCGAAAGGCAGTTTATTTATGATTTTGCACCCGTCAAGGCGACTTCTTACACTTTTTATGCAGGCAGAAAGAAAAAATGTTAATTAGAATGCGGTGAAATTAAAAAAGAAGTGCAAAAATTGTTTCTGTCGCTCTCTGCGAGAGATAAATTTAAAGTCTCTTTAAGCACATCCAGATGTAAAGCATCAACGCATTTTTCCAAACATCCGGTCGTACACGCGGTATGGTGAAAAAGGCGCCGGAGCAAGTAGAGCGAGATCGCCGGTATAAGTAGTTGTCGAAGGCGAGGTTCATCGCGTCGCGCTGAAAGGCAAACGTCGGGACGTGACGGGCCGACAACGATCGTCGGCCTGCACTTGGCACGAACGGGCTGCTTCGCCAAGATTGCGTGGCAGGATGACTCATTAACACTCGAGAAAGATAGACCAACTGTTTCGCGCGTCGCTACCCTTGTGAGATGAAAAATTGCCCTGTTAGCTCGCCTTTCTTTTTTCACAACTTCTCAAGGTGAAACGTTTAAATATTTTTTTCTTTTTAACGAAATGCTAACGAAAAGTAGATGAACAGAAGCATTGATTTATACTTAAAAAATGTAACAGATTACATTTGTTTAAATGTTTTGTTGTTATTAACGACTTGAAAAAGTTGAATAAAACATAGGCTTTTGTGGATTCACGACTCATTGTTATCTGGATTTTGTATAATTATTTTTGTTTATTTTATGATTTTCGCGTGGTACACTTTTCAATTCCATGACATTCAATTCCATCTCGATTCGAGATAGGTGTGTAATCAGTCAAACCTATGTAAAAGTCATTTTATTTACACTTTAACCTTTCTTTCTTAATTAAAGGATGCTAGTAAATAATGTAAGTATAATTACATTGTAGGGTTATTTTCGACCATAATTTTCAAAAAGGCAAGGTCTGCAGTCGAAGTCTTATACATTCGCAATGTATCCTTTGCAGTACCCTTCGTCCAAGATAAATGGCAGTGACTGACAAAGATCAATCAGTTTAAACAAAGCGCACAGCTTTATCGAATAAACCGGAGCATCGCTCATTGAGCCCGACCGCCGGCTCATAATTGAAAGCCAACGGCTGGGGGCGAGCCGGCGAACGAACGAACATTCGCCGCGTCAGCTTTAGTAGCCCGCGAAATTGCCGCGCGATAAAGGCTAACCGGCCGTGAACGATCCATGCCGCGCATCGCGTCTCATGTGTGCGAGAAAAAAAAGGCGTCTACGAGACCCTTACACGCCCGACTGGGGTCTATCTTCGGGCGAATTCCCCGAGAATCCGAGCCATTCCCCGGCGAGCGGGCGCAAAGTAGGGCAATAGGGAATGTACCGAAGGTGACCTTTTTTTTGCCCCCAGCCCTTAAAAAAAGGACCGAAAAAAGAACTGGATTTGCCCGTAAAAAAAGCGGCGTGGAGGAGGGGGGGGTGGAGGGGAGGGCACGCGCCTCATCGACCTTTGCCTCGCTTTTATTGGGCTCACGTTTCACGATCCTCGCCGCTGCCGCCCCGAGAGGAGACTTCCAAGTTGGACTTTCGCGCCTGGAGAGAGACGTGCCTCGGCCGCCGGTGGAATGGATTTAGAATCGCAACTCGAGCGATCTTGCATACCTCGCAGGCGCCGATTTTGGATTTATCGTCGCTTTCTCCACGCTTTTCGGCCTACTTAGCCTCTTTCTCCGGCTGCTCGGGAATTCGCGTTTGCATTGTTGCTTTTCCCGCGCGCTTTGCGTAACACGGCTTTTATGTCTTGTGAAATAGTTTTCATTTATATTTGGAGGCGACGAGACTCTAGTAGAAATAAATCTACAGGACTTGTCTTCGCTGGCATTCATTCTAGCAGTGTGCAAAATATCTTGTGGCAAGAGTGTAAATAAACAAACATATTTACATTTTATTGTCGCAATCTTTCTTATGCTTTATAACAATTCACTATTTAAAATTTTTGTATTATCTGTACTATTAAAATTCTCTAACAAACGTGAAGAAACGAAAACTTTTCAAATCAATTTTTTCCAAACCTTTGCAAAATGTGATTTTAAAATATTCAAAATTGCATGCACCGAAACAAGGCGGTTGCAATAAGCGAACAGCCGAAACCCTTCGAAGCTCGCCGCGCAAGCTGCGTCCTCAAGGCTCGGTCGCAGTTCCGAAATGCTCCCAAAGTGTGCAGGCTTCGCTCCCAAGGGTTAACGGCCTACACTGAATCCAGACTGCAGACGCCCAATAAAAATATCTTATATATCGGGGCCTCGGTTCTCCCTTCTCTCCCTCTTGCGCTCTTTCTCCAGTCCCTCCTTCCCCTTGCGTCTCTCACCCCTTCGCCGAAGAGACGACGATCTGGCCCTCCGGTCATCGCCGAATTACTTTTATTGCAGCGAGCGAGCGAGAGGACCTATACAGTGAGTAACGGCCGCCACTGGCAGATGTTACTCGCGTGAGCCTCAAAAATTTCGTCGTGTTACAGGGAGGATCCTCCGTTCGTCGCTTTTTTACCGCTCGCTACGGCTCCTCTTCAGCCTCATTTGAATTTAATTCTCGAGTCTTTGTTATGCACGCCCATTTCATTGGCGTAAGTCTTACGCTTACTTAAAGTTAAGTAATTGCCAAATTCTCTGCATACACAAAATCTATAATTTATGAAATATAAGAATATTTAATAATCTAACAAAAATTTTAGTTTTATTAACAGAGCACGTTTTTCTAGTGTGAGAAAGCATGCCCGCTATGAATGTGAAAAATCGCGAAATCTGAGTTAATAAAGTGTCTGATAATCAACACAAACTATTTAGAGAGTGAATGTCTGATAAAGCAGACGTTACAAAAGAAAGTTGTAAAGACATCTCGATCCCCAAAAAAACAGCGAAAAGCATCTGGTGAACTTTGCCGAAGGACCCGGAGGCAACAGAAAGACATAGAGTTTAGATCGCAGAGCGCGCGGTCTGAAACGCGTGCGCGCGCACACGTCCTGCGACTGCATCGCGTCCAAGGTTCGTCGTCCCTTAGCTCTCCCCCGAGCACGCGGGACGACAATGAAACTAAGTAGGAGCGAAAGAGGAGAGAAAGAAAGCGAGAGCAGAGGCCACACGCACACGGAGGCGCGCGTGGACTATCTCTTTGTTGTTGATGCGCGCGGGGCAACGCACTCGCTTGTCAGTCGACTGTGCAGACGCAAAAATAAAGCAAAGCGCGCGGAGAGCGAGAGGGAGAGAGAGAGCCTGCTGCCCTCCCTCCCTGCCTGCCTGCAGCCCTCTCCTCCCTCCGTCGTGCGCGCGCGATGCACTTTGCCTCGCTCCGGCGCGCTCCTAATGGGAGCCCTTTCTTTCCGCGACCGGCCAACGGAGAGTCCGGCGTCGTCGCAGGCGCGCGCGACCCTGAGCTCCAGAAATCCCAGGCGGGAGGACGACGCAGGCCGGGGGTTAACGGACCCGACTCCCCCCGCTCGTGGAAATTTCATGCGGCCGCTTATCTCCAGCCGCTATCGGCCGATCGAGTGCCGATCTATGCACCAGCACTGGCTCCTCTTCGCTCGCTTATGTAAGAGACTGAGAGAATTAGCCGGGATCTAAATATATCGGTAGTGAATAATAAAAGAGCTCTTAGGAAAGGTATAATGTTCGAGGTTTATTGTTGACATTTTCTTGGCGCTCGCCTCGACAATAATTGACATTCAACGGATGTTAAATTATCAACCGCTTTATTCTTATTAATCTTGGCGCGCGTTACCTCGGGTAGAACGATAAGGTGGAACACAATGTTGCAGAACTATTTTTCAAATATGTAAAACACACAAATTTTCAAAAAAATTTAATATTAATTTCTTCTGTCATTGTTCTTTAATTTCTTTAAGAAAACATTTTTAGTAAAAATTGCAATGGCTCATTTTAATGTTCTCGCAGACTAACGTTAAGGAAAAAATTGCAATAATTTCCTATAAAACTAACTACAGCATCTTTTAAAATTTTCTAAAAATCTAATAAATTACACTGCAGTCCTAGAAAACTATGGCAACTTTTCTAACAATGACAATCTGCAAGAACACAAAAGTGCTTTATTTTTATCTTAAAACATACTGAGCAGTAGATGCTATATTGGGCGCAATGATAATTGATCTTCATTTTTATATCGCCGCCGTCATTCTGACGTGAATCCATTAATTACTCGAAAGGCGCACACAATGGCACCACTTAATTTCGATTTATCAAGTAATCGCGACAACCTGTTAACTCGCGAAAAATTTCAATGCCAGCGACGATTAATCTTCCTAACGAGCGCGAGGTAAAAAAGGCCGGCTCGAGAGGAAGGCGATCCGCGCGTTTGATCAAACAAACAGCGGACAACCTGTTCCTTTATGAGCCGGCTACTGTCGCGGCTGGGCGGGGCGAGAAAAAAATCCGGTCGAAGCGACGCGCGTAAAAGATAAGGCGCTATCGCTCGGTAATAAAGTAAGCGCGCCTTGCGCTCCTCCCGGTGCTTTCCTCGCGACGACCCCGGCCGGAGTGTGCGCTGCTGACTTTGACGAGCCCGAGAATAGACCGGAGCGGCGATCTTATCGCCCGAGAGCCGTGACGGCTAATAAAGTCACAACGTGTACTTTCGCGGGATTCCGGGAACGGGGTCTCGATATTCGCACTGATTTACCGCCGAGGGAAAGAAAGCTGGCGCTGCCGGTCGGGTCGATTTGGATTGCTATATTATATGTTTTCGGGTTTTGGAGCTTGATGTTGATTCAAGTCACGTGTGGGAAGGAAAAAAATTTAATTTTGACAAGGTTTTATGTATAGGGACTGACGGAATAAGACTGTGTAACGAATACTGAATTTCAAATTGTTAGTTTTATCTCGTAGATGAATAAAACATAAAAAAAGGCATCGATGTATTCGTCATTTTATGATCAGTCGTAAAAGGAATTATATTTTTTATGCTGCACTTTTAAAGAAATGCTTAGGCTAATGCGTTTTAATCCTGTTTAGCCAGAGCACGTACGCGAAAATTTCTAAAGAGCAGTAGGATATTGCGAGAGTATTTTACGCAGCTAGATTAAAAAAATTGGGTCATTACTCATTAGCAAGAGCTTCAAGAGAGTCGGACCGATTTAAGGTATATGTTCCAACGATTCAGGCTGTTTTCCGGCCTTGACTTGGTTATCAGCTACCACGCGTGGAGATTTTTATGTGGAGGGTCACTCCTTGACTCAGTGATTCAATCGGGATTCTGATAGGCCCTTCATGTATCTTTTTCTCTCCTTCTCTCTCAAAAGTTATGTGGGTCGAGGTGACCATTTTCCATCATACTTGGTATTATGAAAATAATTCCACGTTGAATAAAAATATTAAAATTAAAGACTTAAAAATAATTTTTATTGATTAAAATTGACTTATTTACATTTTCTTTTAATTTAATTGAAAGACAATAACTTTAAATTCCACAAAGATATCTTAAATGGATAAACCTTGTTGTTATTTTTTGTTAAAACATTCGAAATATATTTATATTTTTGAAAATATAAAAACTAAATTTTATTTTTCTTTGTTAATATTAATACTTTACGCGATACGAAAAACGAAATATTCATTGCCGAATTAGAAGTTTTTTAATTCATTAATCTTTATATAAGTAAACTTAGATCCATAGTTTGGGAGTTTTATATCTATGGATATGCTCAAATAATCTAAATAAATGCAGATTTTTGTAAAAGAAAGTAACACATGCTAGTTATATAGTTTACGATAAAAAAGCTCTTTAATGGTCTTCATGGTTACACATTCCTCGCAGCTGATTGAGCTCAACTGTTTGTGAAACAGTTTTATGTTGCATTTCTTGGCATCCGCTCATTGACTTGCTTCTATTGCAATTATTAATCATAGCAATATTCAATACTCTATGAAATGATTTTGTGGAAAGGTGTAGAAATTCCAATAAAAAAGAAAAAAAAAATTGAGTGTAAATTTTATTTGAATTTAAAGATCTATACGTTGAAAAATCTTTTTTCTTCAATAAGTGTTTGAAAATATCGTCGGTAAAACCATAATACGTTAAGGGGAAAATAATACAATATAAATTGTTATTTTAAACACTTGATTTTCTAACTTTTGAAGAAACAAAGATTTTTCCTGTCTAGCTACTTAAATTTAAATTATTTTTTATTTTCTTTTTTCTTTTCTCAATCTTTCCTTTTTTTGGAATTTCGAGACCATATAGGAATTTAATTGTAGTCAAAAAAGTAACTCTAGTAACAACTACCATTAATCATGCAAAAAAGAAAAATCTCTTAATTGAACTGCAAAAATTCAGATGTACTCAACCTTATTATTTCGACTTCTGGTCTAATAAATAGTTCAGAACAGAGCAACAATCAAATTACAAGCGTAAAATCTACGTGTCGCGCGGTGGCATTGTTGTCGCGCGACTGATTAAAAAAAAACGGGGGGAGTGCATAAATTTATTCGACGTTAACCGGCTGCCGCACGCCGTTCGCCGCTCGACCTTGGCCTTGCGAGCAAGCGTCATCGCGAGGCGGCGGCGTCGACGACGCATTTATTCGGATTATAGTCTCGATGACTCACGGCGAGTCTATCCCGCGCGTATAACTCACCGATTCGATCTGGCCGCGCTGTTACTCGCGCGCATCGATATGCACATATTCGCTTAGCGCGAACGCATTTTTTCCTGGAGCTGTGCTCTGGATTTCCGTTTTAGATCAATCTTGCCCGCTGAGGATGCGCAATCCATAATGCCCGACGAATTGATGTATCGCATGACTGACTTCTGTGAGTGTTACTGCCTTATCGAGATGCAAACGTGAGAATTACATTTTTAGTTAAGTATTCAATGTGAGATGATAAGAGATACGTTTAAGATCTATGCATTTTTCTTGCGAATAATCGTATTTTATGGAAGTAAAAAGATTTAGTTAATAAATTAAGAATGATTCAGTTGTGCTAATAACTTTACATTATTGAGGATCAATTTATTATTCTA
>JAXIUT010000021.1:9595004-9639672 GCA_035586675.1 Eurytoma californica | reverse complement strand
TGTGTGTGTGTGTGTGTGTGTGTGTGTGTGTGTGTGTGTGTGTGTGTGTGTGTGTGTGTGTGTGTGTGTGTGTGCGTCCTTATAAATTACTAAGATTTTAAAGTTATATATATAAATGACATTGTTCCAACATTAATCCAATATTCGATTCAACTGATTAACTTCGACTTTACTTAAATGATAACAATACTAAGTTTTATCACCAAATGAGCAATAATGAATATAACAGTGATAGTATGTCAACATTTAACAAACTTCTCCCTTTATTGCAAAAAATCAATACCGATTGTCGAGATCTCCGAACTTGTCCCGACGAGTGGCACGGGATGATATCACAAGTTGAATTTTCATACTTGTCTACTCTAATTACCGAAACTTTCATATTAAACGAGTTAAAAATAAACTAATGAACAATAATTAACTGTATTTCCACCGCGAAACTACTTATTTAATCCTTTGTGCCACTCGAGTTGCTCCAACGACGTGACCCCTCTGGCGTCCGTTGACTTACTACCTCCCCTCCCAGCCTCCCATGCCCATCTACTCGCTGATAGGTGTCCCAATAGACAGATACAATGCTATTATGAACTTGACTAATTCGATGATTTTACCGATTTGATGTCTTTATAATACTTAAAAACTAACTAAAAACCCCTTTCTAACAATGAAATGCCATTATATAATGCGGATAATTGAAATATAATGACACAACGGACGCGAACATTCGGTGCACATTTACCTTACATAATTGGCTTTTCTCCGCTCTAAATCCAGTTTGATCATTGCAAAAGTGATTAAATCTTGCCGAGTAGTCGAGACTAAATGCCGGTTAGGTTTAAATTGAATGCCAAGAGCGTCCGCGCCGTCCGCTAGAGAAATTCCCTTTGGCCGCCATTTTGTTCTCCCGGCTTCCCGCCAACGGCTAAACTACTAGAGATTGGCATACCTGAGAGATGCAATTTGGCGGCACGGGGCTCGAAGTCGACTCCCACTGATGCCTCTGACAGAGCCTTTGTGCCAAAAGAAAGGCTGCGTCCACAGTGTTCACGCTAACAAGAGAGCGCCAGCGCTTTGTATGAGCTGTATATCTATAGCGCTCACCACTATAGATATACAGACCGCGTATACGTGCACCGGCTTTTGCACTCTCCGCGCGGTTCTGGGTCTGGACGCAGCAGCAGCCAAGGCACAGAGCTTTTCCGATATATCTCAGAATAGACGAAATCTCGACAAATAACGCATATTTCGGCAGGATTACTCTTAATCGAGCCTAGGGGGCTTATCGAAAGCTAAAAGATTTTGTATACTTGCTTGTACTTTAAGTACTTACACAGTTAATTTTATTTTTTTTAATTAAAATCCCCCTTGATCCAAGGTGTTTAATAGCTTATAAATTATAGTAAATTAAAAAGCAAATTGAAAGCAAATAAAATTAATTCATGTAATTTTCTTTAATGTCAAAAAATGATTTTTATCAAAACCCTTTCTTTTTTTTAAAAAAGGTAATTGATGGTATTTTTAAATAAACAATGGAATGGTATTTGTAAATTTAAAGTAGTTGGAGAGAGATAGGTAATATAATTTCCACTGTCAAACGTATCGAGACACTTGTTGCATTAATGCAAACTTTAGGATGTTTTCTTAACAAAGTCAAGTTCAATACTTCAACGATTTACATAACTATGATTCTTTATTTTATACAATAAAAAGTAAAAAGTAACGTTTCATCGTGGCGATCCTTGAAAGTCATACATGATATTTCAAAATTTATTATGAATAATCCAATTAAAAATAATTTTAGATACATACCATGTTTCTTTACTTACATATTTAAAAACAACTTAAATTCAAATGATGTAAAAGATTACAAAATTGAAAAAACATAGTTAAATAAAACTGCTGCATACCACAAAACAAATTTATTACACTTTGTCTTTATGGAATATAATTTTTCGATGCCAATAAATAAATTAATAATTTAATAATTTATAATTGTATCTTACATTCAACTACATATTATTTAGCATATTACTACACATTTATTTCATCTTCATTTTCTTCATAGTAGTGCCAGTTGTCCCTTATTCTTCATAGCTTTCCAGTCTTGACTCCTTTATTATTATTCCAAAGTTCTGATGTTTTGTTTCTCCTTCCTCTTATTTCATCTAACTAAATTCATTTTTTGAAACTTCCATAATAGTTTTTAAATTTTGTTTATGTACACCTTTATATAATCTTTACTACACATTCAATAATATCTTTGCTAGATTCTTATGGTTTAACATTTTTTCAGCATCTGTAACAATTTCAGATGTATCTTCCAGGGCTTCTATGTTAATTGGCAATCAATTTTTTTATAGATCCTTTTAATATTATGCTTATACAGGGTGTAGTCATTTTCTGGATAAGCATGTTTGTGCCTTTAACTTTTTTTGGCTTTTCACAATTGAATACATTTAATTTATTTTTAGTCTTTAAATCAATTTCAACAAATTCTTGTTTTGGATTCAAAAGTTTGGGGTTTACTTTATCAGTTGGAATACAATAGACTGACAAAAAATGAAAATGTTATTACTGGATGCTTGAGTCTTTATAGTATGAAAATAATCAGATTTGGATTGATCAAAATATACCTCACCTTTCTAAACAGTTGTTTGAATACCCATTATAATTGTCAGATTTGACAACTTTTGTTACAATCACCCTTGTCTTAAATGCGTGTAGTTGCCATTAACACATCTCTTATAGCATTCACCAGTTGTAATGTCGCCAATAATAATGCATCCATCTATAAGATAAATAAATCAACCTAAAAATTGTAAAAGACAGTGACACGTTTTAGTGAGTTATTGGCCCTCATCATTCAGGGGCTAGGAGCAGCACATAGATCCATGCAGATTCTTGTTCTTTGAAAAAAATTCATAATGAAAGAATAATTATAATGAAAAAGAATAATTATAATGCAAAAAGAATAATTTCAAACAAAACATTTTACTAATTGCTATAAACAAATATTACTTACCAATTTCTACATTTAAATTATAATTCTTATGTACACTTGCATAAATAAATTATAAAAAATATTAATCTTGACATTCACAATTGAACTATATACTAAAAAAAAAAAAATTGTTTTGGATCACGAATTTGCTGTGTTTGCTAGCATAGTTTTGGGAGCTAGCTTCTATAGGTATAGATACTTGAAATCTCTGCCCGTAATGGAATTTAGCCAATCATAGTGCTTAATAGACCAATTAAGCATATTTATCACATAATGTTGTGATTGACTAAAAGACCATTCTTAGGTAAATTTCGGAAACATCAGAATTGAAAGATTTATATTTAAACAACTTCATACATTTAGCAATAGAAATATAATTTTATTTACATTATCAAAAACGAAAATTTCAAAGTGAGAAAAGTTTTTAATATCAAAATCAAAAGCAAAAATATCAATCATTCTATAATCATAATATTAAATTAAATCTGATTGCTGTAAGTGTAGCTAATTTAAAACAAATAAAAAATTATTTTAAAAAACGACTTTTAATAAATAATAGTTGTATCATATTGTTTCATAATAAACATAATAATCAAAGGACCAGGGTAAAAAAGGATAAAAAAAAAAAGGAGGAAAGATATAATTTGCAGATTCTTTTGCACATCTTTGTACATTATCCACAGTAGGCAAGGGTGCAAGATTATATATAACATCTTATGCCATCAAGGATACAACTTAAAAAGTACATAAGGCACAATATAATTAGATTTCAATCTAAAACTGTTTTTTGCAAAACTAAAACTACTTAAAGCTCAATTAAGCGTGCATGCAGGAATCGTCTCAATACAAATATATTTGATGGAATTAATATTCTACAGAAAAAAGCATTTGACTGAAATTTTCCCTTGCTTTACATCTATTTCAATGTATATTACAAATTATTTGAGTAAAATTTTATCAATAAGATTGATCAGAAAAGATCATTTAAATTTGAAAAAGACAATTTGCTGAACTACATTATTTAGAGGTCATATTTACATAATTCAAACCTAATGCTATGGCATATTGCATAAAAAAATAATAATTATTGAAAATTAATTTTAATACTTAATAAAAAAGGTATTTGTAAAATAAACACTAAGTAAAGCTTGAAATAAGAATTGTTTAAAACAGTAAAAAAACTCACCATTGCAGGGAATTTCAATGTTGCAAACGACGGCTGCTTCGAGAAGCATTGAAATTTCTCAGGCAGACCCACATATCTTATCTGTAAAATTATTTAATTGGATATTTTAGAATTCATTTATTTCAGCTGATGATTCCACATATATATATATTTTCTTATAAATTATTAAGATTTTAAAGTTACGTGTATAAATTGACATTGTTCCAACATTAATCCAATATTCAATTAATTTCTTGTTTGAAATTTTAATAAATTTCAACTGATTAACTTTGACTTTACTTAAATGTCTTTATTCAAATTGTTTGCCTTATAAAAAACCAATATAAACAGGTCATAAAGCTAGTCATAAAGTGCAAAAATCGTCACGGCAGACTCGCGCTTATAAATTAATTTGCCTTTGTTCTACCCCTCATCTTTATTTACTAAGTTTTATCACCAAATGAGCAATAATGAATATAACAGTGATAGTATGTCAACATTTAACAAACTTCTCCCTTTATTGCAAAAAATCAATACCGATTGTCGAGATCTCCGAACTTGTCCCGACGAGTGGCACGGGATGATATCACAAGTTGAATTTTCATACTTGTCTACTCTAATTACCGAAACTTTCATATTAAACGAGTTAAAAATAAACTAATGAACAATAATTAACTGTATTTCCACCGCGAAACTACTTATTTAATCCTTTCTGCCACTCGAGTTGCTCCCACGACGTGACCCTTCCGGCGTCCGTTGACTTACTGCCTCCCCTCCCAGCCACCCATGTCCACCTACTCGCTGATAGGTGTCCCAATAGACAGGTATAATGATATCATGAATTTGACTAATTCGATGATTTTACCGATTTGATGTCTTTATAATACTTAGAATTTAACTAAAAACCCCTTTCTAGCGACGAAATGCCATTATATAATGCGGATAATTGAAATATAACGACACAACGGATGCGAACATTCGGTGCACATTTACCTTTCATAATTGGCTTTTCTCCGCTCTAAATCCAGTTTGATCATTGCAAAAGTGATTAAATCTTGCCGAGGTAGTCGAGACTAAATGCCTGCTAGGTTTAAATTGAATGCCGAGAGCGTCCGCGCCGTCGGCTAGTGTATCTAGAGAAATTCCCTTTGGCCGCCATTTTGTTCAACCGCCTTGTGTGGCGGCTGCGACTGTATTGGTATGCCTGAGTGCAAACTTAAGCGCGGGCTGCCCGAATTCGCTGGCGCTTCTCGCTGATGCCTTATCTCAATAATAGAAAGACTGCGTCCACCGCAGTATGCATTGTACCAATGGGAGAGCGCGAGCGCGGGGTCGGACACACGTACTGTATATCTATAGCGCTCGACAGTATAGATATAGCGCCCGCCTCGCCCTCGGGCAGTCAAAAAAAGCACGCAAGCGTTTTTGAAAACGAAAGAGCACAAATGTCATAAAACTTTCTAGGTCTTGATAGACAGATTTTGATATCGAGATTGTCCCCAAATGTACATACACTCAATCGAAAGGGGCTTAATGGGCTTACCGAAAACTTAAAGCTTTTTGACGCGAGCGGTGCAAATCAGCAAATGCATTTTATTTAGCTTGTATTGCTAATTTTTCTTTTAATTAAAATTTAATTTATGGTAGTAAATAAAAATACCAATTGAAAAAATATATGCAGTTCTCTTTAATGTGAGAAAAAAATAGTTTTGGTCAAAGACTTTTTTCGCAAAAGGGATAATTGATTTATACTTATTCATTTATTTAATTTAATGTGCAATTAATGATACATTATCTTTTTGATCAAAAAAGTAATTGGAGGAAGATAGGTAGAGAATAAAATGCAGGTAATATAATTTTCACAGCCAAATGTATTGAGACACTTCAATTTTGCATTAATGCAAAATTTAGGCTGTTAAAATTTTTATAATGACTTGTTAATCAGATTAAGAACAATTTTTCAATAGTTTATAATCAACCTTTTTATTATGCATATTAAAAAGTATAAAGTAATGTTTTATTGTAAAAATACTTTTAAATCATGGTATTTCAAAATTTATTTTGAATGACCTAATTGATTTGAGATAAAAAAATTATAATTCTTTACGTACATATATCAGAATTTTGTAGAAATCCACAAAATTAAAAAAAAAAAACATTAAAACTGCGCGTACCACAAAAATTTTTTTATTAAAACAACGAAATGATTGTCTCACTGTGAATATAATTTTTCTATGACAATAAGTATATTGATAATTAAATATTACATTGATGATTCTATTATTTACAATCTTATCTTATGTAGAATGTAAAAATTTTTTTTAACAATTTAACAAATTACAAAAATTTATCTCGCCCTCTTTGCTTTTGGCGGTGCCGTTCGTCCCTTTCCCTTGGGAGCTGTAGCTTTCTTGCCTCGACTCTTTTTGCCGCGGCCTTTCGTTTTTTCCTTAGCTTTTTGGGCTCTCAAGTCCTTTTTCATTCGGGGGTCAACCACCTTGTACTGTCCTTTAACACCTTGAGGTCTGACTGCTCGTTTCTGAGCCATGTGTCTTTTCGCTACGACGTATGTTACTTCCTTCTTCGGTTCCTTTGTTGCTTTTTTGTAGAGTCTGAAATAATTTCATATTTATAATGAATGAAACTAATTGCTGGATTGAAAATTACATAAAGTGTTTCAATGGAGATAATAATTTTGTTACCAATTACTACTTACGCTTTAACTTGTTTTGCTTTCTCTCTGTCACTGAGTTCAACATTATCCATTACAGCTTCAACTCTTCTTTTTGCTTTGTCCAATTTACGCAATGCTCGCTTCTTTTTCCTTGCCTTAGCTTCCATTACTTTTTTAATAGGTCTAACATTTATGTCTTCAACTCTTTTCTTGTAATCCTCTGCCATTTCTTTCGATACTGGTGCATCTTTCTTCATGTGTTTAGACTCATCCTCAACAAACCAATCTGGTAAGTTATCATCATTAAAAGCAAACCTGTTCCATGCTCCATCTATCAAATCTCTGCGGGTCTTTTTACTGTGAACCAACATTGATCCTAAAGCAAGATCTTCCTCTGTTAGTTTTCTTTTTTTTCCTTTTATTGCTGAAAAAAAATTTAATTTTCAGTACTAATGTTGAAAGATTATACTTTGTATTACTTAATTGGAAATTTATTTATTACTTACGTTTATCTTTAGGTACTACTTCGAAGCCATCCTTTCCACCAACTTTCTTCGATTTAATTTCAGGAGTAATAACTTTATCTACGTTATAGTCTGAATCGTAATCTGAATCTCCGTCGTCGTCATCGTCATTACTGCCGTCATCGTCGTCGTTCATCTCCTTGTCATTTGCAGAAATATTTTCTTTATCAGTATCACCAATGATTTGACCTCCTTTCTTTTTGTAAACTTCAATCATCTTGTCAATTTCATAATCTTCATCAGTTTCATTTTCCAAATCTTTGAAAATCTCTTTGTCAAACCATAATTGGGCTTTAGATACTTTTTTTGACTTTGGGTCTCTATAATCTAAATCCGTTAATAAAGGATTGGTCTCATCGTCATCATCATCTTTGAATTTGACTTTTTTAGGAACAGGTTTAACAACCTTCTCTTGGTCTTGTTCTTCATCGCTTAAACCTAATCCCGATTTTTCACTTGCACTGTCATCATCAGAAAATTCTAACTCGCTATCCGAATCTTTGTAATATAAACCTTTACTGTCTAAATGACCTGTATCTTTTTCATATCTTACAATTTTAGATTTTTTAATTTCATTTTCATCGTCACTTTCTGCAATAACATCTGGACTCTGATCTGTAATTTGTTTAAGATCATCATGAGTCTGTATTTGTTTAAGTGTAAACATATCCTCTTCTTCCATAATAGGACCCTCATCACCCTTTAGAACCATCTTCAAATTCATTTTTTGATTTAGTTTATTCTTTTCCTTGTTAGCCTTTTTCCTTTTCCTTTTTAGTTCTTTTTCTTTTTCTTCTTTTAACTTTTCAATATCTTGCATTATCTGTTCATCCTCTAAATCTTCTAATTCTTCTAAAGTTTTTGGTTTCTCCTCTTCTTCCGTTACAGCTTCCTCTTCCTTTTTCTTTTCTCCAAATTCATTTTTTAAAATTTTCCACCAGTGCAAAAGAGATTTTAAATCTTTTTTACCTAAGACTTTTATATCTTTACAACATTCAATGATTTCTTTAGTAGTTTTTTTATGATTTAATACTCTTTCATCATCTATAACGATTTCCGATGTATCTTCCAGAGCTTCTATGCCAGTTTCACTGGCAATAAAATCTTTAACAGATATTTTGTGATACAGTGTGTAATCATTTTCTGGGTATCCCAGAGCTTTAGCTTTCTTTTGCTTTTCAGGATTGAATACATTTAATTTATGTTTAGGCTCTAAATCTAGTTCTGCAAATACATGTTTTGGATCCAAGAGTTTGGGATCTACTTTATCAGGTGCAATATAAGACTGACAAACAACGAAAATTTCAGCAGATTCATTACGAGATGCTTGAGGCTTTGTTGCATGCACCTAAAATATATTTATAAAATAGATTTTCATTAACTATTTATAAACTAACCACAATTTAACATTAGATTTAGATAGTAAAAGGCCCTTACCTTTCTAAACAATTGTTTAAATACCCAAAGTAAGGGATTGTAATCTTTAGATCTAAAAACTTTTGTAACAAAGCATCCCCCTCGCCTTAAAAAATGAGTAGCTAACTTTAACGCAGATAGAGTCAATGTTGCTTGCTGATATGCATCAAGTAACCAATTTTGACCAACGTTAGGTGCACCATCATTGAGAACCACATCGGCTTTCCATGTTTTCAATTCACGACTTATATCTGTACGACATTTGTCTGTTGTTATGTCGCCAATAATACTAATACATCCTGGTATGGCTTTAATTGGAAACAAGTCAACCCCAAGAATAATAGAAGATACTGGCATATTTTCGTAAGCTACTTGCATCCATCCTCCAGGAGCAGCACACAGATCGATACATACTCTTGATCTTTGAAGAAATTCAAATTTTCGATTCAACTGAATCAATTTGAAAGCAGCTCGAGATCTATAGCCTAAAATAAGTTTTAGTAATAAATAATAAATGATTCAAAAATAATAATAAAAAAATTTAAGAATAAAATAATTTATTAATCGTCACTTACCAGTTTCTTTGGCTAAATGATAATACTTATCTCGACGCTGCTTTCCAATTTTCGACTTCTTCCCCATTTTGTGTTAAGATTTTATAAATAAATTCGAAAAAATTCTTAATCCTAGCTGTTCGCGGCAGCATGTAAACACGTGTACTACAAAAAGGTTATGTTCTGCGACGCCATCTGGTTAGAGCGATTGGCTAGTAATATTTACTAGCTATAGCCAGATAGCTATAGTTACTAACTACAGCGTTGTAGCGCTTGCGCTTCCAAATGCAGCGTTTCCGAAATTTCGTACTCAATGAAATTTAGCCAATCACAGTGGTAGGAAAATGTTTGCATCCTTGTCTTTCACTTCTGTGATTGGCTGAAAACTCACACAACTTTATAAAGTGGAAGACGGAAATTTCAGAGCATTTTGTATGTACAGAAGAGAAAACGATATTTTTAAATGATTAAAGTGCATTTAACATCAGAAATATAAAATTGTTAACATAATAGATCAATAAAATATTGAATTCTTACGAATGATATATTTTATTGAATGTAAAGGAATGGAAGTTTCGCGACACTGTGAGAAAATGATGTGGTTAAGCGTAAAATAATTGGATAAAAGAGTAAATAAGTTGAAAAATTGTCAAAATTCAAGATTATAACTTTAGCCTTTAGCACACATTAGTTAAATTAGGTTAGGTAATATTTTTCCACTTTTTTCCCTACGAGGTTGGCGATATCAGTTGGAGTAAAATCCAAAATGGCGTTCGTCGCTATTTCGCATCCGCCGCAATAATTTGTTTATATTCAGAAAATGTGCTGTAATATATATTCACACATATACAAGTAACCTGTAAAAATTACTTAAATTATGCTCGTGACATCAGCAGTCTATTTTTATGAGTACGTGACTAATCGTCACTAACGTTTTTACATTTTCTAACCACAAAATCGATCGTGTATTGAAGTTCTGAATATTCTTCAGTTGGAATATTTTGTCGTAGGGTAATGGTGTTGCGGTTATGCAGCTTATTTCAAGCGGAGTACTAATTTGAAAACAAGTGCCCAAAATCAAGATAAAGATGTCGACACCACAAGCAGAAGTACGAGGTCGCGGACGTCCACCTAAATTACGAACACTGTGTTCTTGGTGTGAACAGACCAAATTACTTCTAAAGTACGTTTTTCCCACTCAGCAAGGCAAAAAAGAGTTTTGTTGTGCTACTTGTTTAGCAGAATATCATAAAGCTTATATGCGTGGAGCTTGTTTACAGTGTGATAATGCAATTAAAGAAACTCCAGTTAGACTTGAACAGAAAAACGAACCTTCTAAGGATTTTTGTTCGTCTGTGTGTCTCAATAAGTACCAGAAAAAAGAGGCTCAAGAAGAAACCAAAAAAATAAGCCTGGAACAGCCTTCATCGGCAATATCACCATTGCCAAATTCAAACAAACAATTAAACTTGAACAATAATTCTTTTCGATATGAGACTTATCAAACCTTCGATTGGACTACATATTTGAAAGAAACAAATAGTAGAGCAGCACCGGCTGAATGTTTCAAACAACATGAAGAACCTCCCGTAAATGAATTTAAAACAGACATGAAACTTGAAGCTCTAGATCCGCGTAATGTAACGTCAACTTGTATCGCAACTGTTGTGGCAATTCATGGTCCAAGACTTAGACTACGATTAGATGGTTCAGATAATAAAAATGATTTTTGGCGTTTAGTAGACAGCAATGAGATTCATCCAATAGGTCATTGTGAGAAAAATGGAGGATTGTTACAACCTCCTCTTGGTTTCCGTATGAATGCATCTAGTTGGCCAACGTTCTTATTAAAGACACTGCTTAAAGCAGAAGTGGCACCAGCAAAAGTTTTTAAACAAGAACCAAAAACACCTCCAAAAAATAAGTTTGAAGCTGGAATGAAATTAGAAGCTGTAGATAGGAAAAATCCTCAGCTAATATGTACTGCAACAGTTGGAGCTGTAAAAGAAGATATGATCCATATAACATTTGATGGATGGAAAGGGGCCTTTGATTACTGGTGTCGATATGATTCACGAGACATTTTTCCAGCTGGTTGGTGTGCAAAAAGTGGACATCATATTCAACCTCCGAAACAAAAATCAACAGGTCCTAATCGTTTTAAGTCAAGATCAAGTAATGTACTTCCAGTTATTATGGCATCCATGGCTGTATCTGGAAGTGGATCTGGAACAGAACCAGCTGAAGGTTTAGCAAGTCCAGCAGGTTCTAGTGCACCCCCACAGCCTGCTACAGAGCCTGATACAAGTACTAGCAATAAAACAGTGTCTATTGAGAATATTAATTTTTATGTTAATCATAGCTGCTCTTGCGGGCCTTATTTTGATCCAAGAAAAGTGAAAGCATTACCAGCCCAATTTTATGGTCAAGCTCAGTCGGTTATTAAAGATATTTTTCAAGCATTTTTAATGGCAGCAATAAGTCCCAGACAGATCTTAAGTTTGTTCAAGCGTGGTGAAGGTGAAAGTATTACTTTAACAATTGATAGTAAGTTAACAACTGTCGTATTACCCATATTTATGGAAGAAGAAGATGTATATGTTTACATGCGACGACAGTTAGAAGACCTGTGTGCATGTGAACATATGTTATCAAAGAGAAAAGAAGTCTGTAAAAAATGTCCAGTTGGACAGCAAAATTATGTGAGTAGAGACGATGTAAGTAACGGAATAGCAGAGAAAAGAAAACGGTCTTTAGAAAATCAAGAAAATCCCTCAACTACACTACAAGTACAAAAGAATCCCGAGCCATCTGTAGTTCATAATTCTGCAGTAGAAGCTTTACCAGCCAAACAGCCAAGAAAATCTGTTCCGGAATTAGAAGCAGCTACATCAACTACACACAATGACACAACTCCAATGCAACGAGTACAGTCAATCGAGCCTGCTGAATGGACAATTGAAGATGTGATACATTATATAGCTATGACTGATCCTGCACTAGAGCAACATGCTGATCTCTTTAGAAAGCATGAAATTGATGGAAAAGCATTGCTTTTATTAAATTCGGACATGATGATGAAATACATGGGATTGAAATTAGGGCCAGCATTGAAGATCTGTAATTTGGTGAATCGTATTAAGGGTAGACGGCATTTATTACTGTGATTATCTCATTCGCACATCAACTTGTAAATCTACCGATACCTGCATATTTTCATGCAAAATACCATACTTTGTTTATTTTTTCCATTTGTTTGTATTAACTTTAAAGGAAAATGTACAGTGAAAATCATTTCAGACCTGAATAACAGGAATAACATAAAATTAAAAAACAAAATTACTGAATTACATTCAAAAGAGAAAATGTAGAAAAACACTAGTCACGTAAAGCTGACACAATGTTTTTTGAAGTAAAAGTAAACTGTATTAAATCAATTAATACTTGAAAAAATACGTAATAATAAGATTTAATTGATTAAAATACTAATGTCAAAAATAATTATTGACTATATTATGGCCATATTAATAGAGTATTAATTTTTCATATTACTTTCCTGCACTAATAGCAATTCTTATTATGATTATGAAAAACTAGAAATAGGACTTATTGTAATTCATTTTCTGAATGATTTTACCATTGTACATATCTCATATTCATAGAATAAACATAGTTGAAATTGTTAAATGATTTCAACTTTAATTTTCAGGGCTGAATAATGTAAGACAATTGACAACTGTATATAATTCAATTAATTAATTGTGAAAATTAATAAATTTTTTACGTTCATTTAAATCTTTTATTAAGATAAAGTGAACCAAATCTGCAACTTTTATGCTGCAAGAATAAGTAACAATTTTCAAGGTGAAGGTGTCAATTAAGTGACTAAAGTAAACATTTTACCTTAGCAGGTGCTTTGAAGATTTACCAAAAATAATTTTTGTACACAGTTTGTTCAAATTAATGTAATATTTAATGAATTGTTCAATCATATTCCAAAGAAGTCATTTCGATTTTGAAAAACGTGACTTATTGTAAGAATGGCTCAAAGCCAGATAAAATTATGAACTAATATGAGAGTTTTTTATTAGTGTCTATTTCCTTTGTCTGAATTAACATAACTTAGTATGTTTGACAAATTAAAAAGTTACTACCTTCACGTATATTCTTCTTATATCATTTGTAATCAGTAAAATGTCAACTGTGATTCTTAAAATTCTAAGATGAATCAGAACTAGTGACTAGAAAACGAAACAATCTTGTAATTATTGTACAATGAAGTGATGTGTGTGTATCAATGATTTTAGAATTAATTGCCTAGTTATGAAAAAAATGTCAAAAAAAATAGTGATGAATAAACATTATATTTTGCGCTATAGCTTAAGCTAGATTTAAGAAATTATCTGTTTACTTTGACCAGTACACATAAAGTATAATGTTCTACAAAATAGTTGTAAACTGCTTCCCTTACTTCTGTCTACCAACCCTTTTAAAAAGAAATCTACATTATAAAGTTTAATCAAACGAATCTTAAACAATCACACATAAAAACGTTTGTAAAAAAATAATATTCAATTAAGCTTATACAATTAATAATGATAAAATTCATAATTTCATTATTATTACACTAATTTATTAGAAATTAAGGTCTAATTTTTTTTCTATGTAAAAGCATTTGTTTTTATATTTTCAATTAATTTTTAAATGTTATGTTTTTATTTGAAAGTAAATAAAAAGATTTTGATCAAGAGCTTTTTTTTACTTTTTTCATGACAGTTTCTTATCACACAAATAATATGAAAAAAATGTTCTTCATATAACAGGTAATTCAGTAAGGTATATATAAATTGTCTTAATGATTAAATAAAGTTAATCATTGATACCCATAGATTTGTTTAAAATTTGTTACATTTAATTTATATTTTTATGCATAAATATGTGTATGCAGAGTAAAAGTATAGTTCAATATTAAGGAAAAAGTATTATTTGCATTTACAAATATATTAATTATTGTCTTATAAATTCGCCTTAACAAACAGTTGATTTAACCTGCTTAACAAGATTTACCTTTTGTTCTTAAAAAATAATTTTTCTTGCTAATCTAAATGTAGTTATAACGCCTCAATATCGTCTTGATTCAATAATTCCCTTGGCATAATTATATTTGAAAGAATAATTATCCACCTGAACAATGTTTGCCACAAAATTTCTTTTTACATCTTATCTTTTGTTTTATATATCTTAAATAAACTAGTAATTCCTATCTATTACATATTTTCACTAAATTTTAGATTACTAGTAGTATTTATTTATAAAATTCAAAGAAAAGATTTACTTGTTATGTGAAGAAAAAGTATATCACACCATTGATGAGTATAATTATAATAAACATTCAAAGTAAATTTTAAATTTTAAAACTATGTATTGTATCTATATACATTATTATATTAAAAAAATACGTATTAAATTTGAATTTCAATACATACTCAATTAAAAAAGAATTTTTATAAAGTAAATGTTTATAGGTAATAACTTAAGATTTTACAAAAGAAATACTTAAAACAGTAAAATGGCTCACCATTGAGAATTTCATCTTTGCAGACGAGGACAGCTTAGACAGGCATTGAAATTCCTTGTGCAGGCCCAGATTTCCTTTCTGTAAAATTGAATAAATTAACATTCTAAAATTCATTTCTTTCAGTTTATGATTCTATTTTACTTTTTTTATAATTAAAAAGATTTTGACCCAATTTTTATAAGTTTGACATTGTGCCTACATTGATCCAGCATTGGATTCAATTTCCGTTTGTAATCTTCAAAACTTTTCGTTAATTCATTAATTAATTTTGACTTTATTTGAATATATATTAAATGCATTTCGTTAATAAAGTTTGTGTTACAAACAAATTAATGCAAATCTGTCATAAAGTCGTTTTGTAACAAACGCCGCAAAAGTCGTGGTCGACTCGTGCGCTTTTACATAATATGCCTTTAATTTCACCCTGGTTATTATTTATTTACTACATTTCATAGTCCAATCGATATAAAAGAATGTATATCAGTAACAATATGTCATGAATTTATAGAATTTCCCTTTAATTAACAAAAAAATCCATACCGATCTCTGAGAACCTTTGCCTCGACGAGTGGTACGGAGCAATCATACTTATCTACTCTAATTACCGTAACTTTCACATTAAACGAGTTAAACATTAACTAAAGAACAATAATAAACTACATTTTCACTACTAAAATAATTAATTAATGCTTTGTGCCACTCGAGATGCTCCAGCGATGTGATCCCTCCGGCGGTCGTTGACTTACTGACTCCCCTCGCAGCCTCCCCTGCCCACCTACTCGCGGATGGAGTCCCAATGGACTTAATATAGACAGTATATGATGCTGATTCAATATTGTCTAATTTGATGATTTTATGAATTTAATGACTTTATAATACTTAAAAACTAACTAAAAACCCCTTCTAGCGTTGAAATGCCATTATATAATGCGGAAAATTGAAATATAATGATCCAACGGATGCGAACATTCGATGCACATTTACCTTACATAATTTGCTTTCCTGCTCAAAATCCAGTTTAATAATTGAAAAAGCGATTAAATCCTGCTGAAGTAGTCGAGACTAATGCCTGCTAGGTTTAAATTGAACGCCAAAAGCGGCCGCCAGTGTTTCCAACGAGATAACCTTTGTCCGCCATTTTGTCATACCGACTCCGGCTGTGAATATTGGCATGCCTGAGTTCTGCAGCTAATTATAATGCGACGTCCGACGGCGAAAAAGCGTTAGGAAGCGTAGGTTAATAATCAGATCTGCTTGTTTTTCTGTTAATTTTTTTTCATTAAAAAAGTCGCGAAAACATAATCGTAAGTCTCGAATGCACTCGTTTTTCTGTACTTTTGTTTTTCATCTTGCTATTTCGCTCCTCTTTGAACTTTAGTTAAAAGGCATACAAAACTACAAGAGGAATTGACATTTAACAACGTTTTGTGTTTTAAAGTGATTTCAGATGACTGAATAAGAATTTTTTGAGACCAACTTAAGTATCCTTGAAAATGGCACAAAGGTTTCCAGTGCCGAATGCTGCCAGCAATGGTCCTCCCCCACAACGATACCCACCACCATCGGTGCCTCCAAACTTGAGGCAATATTCTGGACCGAACTTTCCAGTAAGATGTTAATAAATTTGCAATAATGACGTCATAAGAATTTACTTATGAGAGAGTAAATTCAGTACTTTTATAAAGTGTAAAGTAAAATTATTTCTTGCAGATGCAGCAAAGAACAGGTTTCACTCCTCCACCACAAATGGGTGGGGGTAGTGCAGGTCCTGGAGGAATAATGAGACCTAATCAACCATATTCAAATTTGAGGCAGGGTCCTATGGCTACACCACCTGGTGCAAAAAGGAGTACTGATCAAAGGTTGCCTATGTCACAGCAAAAACCGTAAGATTTTAAACAAATGATATTTTTTTTTATCATTCATTTACATTTTTATTTTTACAATTTGGACTTGAATAATCTAATGCATTCTATTATTAAACAGCAACAGTTGAATCATCTATGTTTAATAATAGAATAAGGTTTTATAATTTCCGTTTAACTTTTAATTTTCTTTAAGTTCATAAAATTTGGAGCGGTAGTTTAAACTCATCATGGCCAACATCACAACCAAAATTCTTCAAAATTTCTTTTGATTTTTCAATTCCGTTATTTTCGTAAAAACTCATCTAGGTATTTTTGGAACAGTGACTTTTCACATTCCACATCTAAAAAGAAGAAAAAGTTAGCTGACAAAATCTTACCCCAGAAAGTGCGTGACTTGGTGCCAGAGTCACAAGCTTACATGGACTTACTTGCATTTGAAAGGAAATTAGATGCTACAATAATGAGAAAGCGTTTAGATATCCAGGAGGCTCTAAAACGTCCCATGAAACAAAAGCGTAAGTTAAGGATTTTCATTTCTAATACCTTCTATCCAGCTAGGGAAGCTACAGAAACTGAAGAAGGTTCAGTGGCATCATGGGAATTAAGAGTAGAAGGACGACTTTTAGAAGATACTAAAAACGATCCTAATAAGGTAAACACATTTTTAAATCTACTAATTTTTTTAAAGTTTTTTAATATTAAAAATTTCTTTTAGGTGAAAAGGAAATTTTCATCCTTTTTCAAAAGTTTAGTAATAGAACTTGACAAAGATTTATATGGACCAGACAATCATTTAGTTGAATGGCATCGCACTTTATCAACACAAGAGACTGATGGTTTTCAAGTAAAAAGACCAGGAGACAGAAACGTTCGATGTACAATTCTTTTACTTCTAGATTACCAACCTTTGCAGGTATTGAATTGAAATATTTATTTTTAAAAATTTTATTTTCAAAAAATGTAAGAAACAAATTTTTTTTTTAGTTCAAACTAGATCCGCGATTAGCGAGACTATTAGGTGTTCACACTCAAACAAGACCTGTTATCATATCAGCTCTTTGGCAGTACATAAAGACCCACAAACTGCAAGACAGTCATGAACGAGAATACATTAACTGTGACAAATATTTAGAGCAAATCTTTGCATGTCCAAGAATGAAATTTGCTGAAATCCCACAGCGACTAAATCCACTTCTGCATCCTCCAGATCCAATCGTCATTAATCACGTGATCAGCGTTGAAGGTTATTTAAAAAGTTACAATAAATAAATTTAAGAAAAAAATTTAGTTTCATTAAATTCAATCGTGATCAAATGGAAATAATTCATCTTTTTAGGTACTGAAACAAAACAAACGGCTTGCTATGACATTGATGTAGAAGTGGATGATACATTAAAAACGCAAATGAACAATTTCTTGCTTTCAACTGCTAGTCAACAAGAAATTCAAAGTCTTGATAATAAAATTCACGAAACAGTAGAGACTATCAACCAACTGAAAACTAACCGTGAATTTTTCTTAAGCTTTGCTAAAGATCCTCAGCAGTTCATCAACAAATGGATAATCTCGCAGACAAGAGATCTGAAAACTATGACCGATGTTGTAGGCAATCCTGAAGAAGAGCGCAGAGCAGAATTTTATTATCAACCCTGGGCTCAAGAAGCAGTATGCCGTTATTTCTATACTAAAGTTCAGCAAAAGAGAGCAGAACTTGAACAGGCACTTGGAATAAGGAATTCATAAAAACTATATGACATCTCGCGTTAATTGTATTTAATGTATTTTTTTTATGGAATATAAGGAAATCCGTCTTAGTACCATTCATACTTGGTGGAAATTTTTGTATCTTATTTAATCAATTTATAATTAGTAAAAAGCGAACGCGTCTATAGATTCTGTGTAAATTAATTTTGATTTATACAGTTGTAAATCGTCAATATTTTGTATAATTGTCATAGATTTTGATCCCAAATTAATAAGAAATAAAACTCATCATTCTAGTATTATTAATTGTATATTTTTCATTTCAAGACTTATTTTTTTAATTAAATAATGTTTGAGTAAGTAAAGTTTGTAGTATCATTTCTAGAAAAAGAAAACTAATAAAACTAACTTGTTAAAATTTAAATCTATATGTATAATTTGAGTTTCATTTATCGAGTGAGATTATTTACAGAAAAATTCTATCCAAAATTTTGATTATCATAATTTTAGAAAAAACATAATATTTATTAAAATTTGTATGAGAAATTGTTTAATAAAGGAAATGTAATAATGTCCATGTCATCGTCATGGACTCATGGTGTTGCCACGTACTGTTGCACAATAATGCAGAGGACGCTACCGCTGTAAACCGCCTGGGCAGCCTGCCTGTCGCGCTCGCATTCGCAATCTCTTGCGCTGTGGGCAGCGTTCTGATTCTGACTCCAGAGTCTAGAGTAGAGTCCTAACTACAACATATGAAAAACCCTCGGTAAAAATTAAGAAATTCTCATTTCTATATTCTTTAAAACGTAATTAATTAATGTGTTAATTTTTTTATTTTTAAGGATAAGTGTGTTTTGCTATTAGCATATTTTTCTTCTCTTGCATTGTTCCACGCCAATCAAAGGATGGCGGCCGGTCCAATAGCGGAACGTAATCAAGGTATTTTTTATTGAATTTATGGATATTGTAATCTTATAAAATTGTAGAAAAATATCATGAATATAACTATCATTAAATGCTATGGTTATTAGAAAATAGAAATATATTTTTCTTTGATAAATTGCTACAAAAGATTTTTAACCTAAAAATGTCAGTTGATAACAACCAAGCTTACTGTAATTTATAAATACTTAAATTTAATGAATGTTATTACTTTATACAAAACAACAATTGTTAATTAGTATTAATATTCTGTTTACATAAGAAAATAAAATTACATTTTCCTTTGATGAATTTAAATGATAGGCAATAACCTAAAAATGTTGCAATGCATAACAACCAAGTTCATATAGTGTAATTTATGTATTCTCATATATAATGAAATTTATATTCAATAATTTGTAAGATTTTTATAAATTATATAAAATGAATTTTAAGCTAATGACATTCTTATTTTTAGATGCAACTATTTATGTTGGAGGTTTGGATGACAAAGTTTCGGAATCCCTATTATGGGAATTATTTGTTCAGTCTGGTCCTGTTGGTAAGATCGCTGTTATTGATTAGATTTTAAGTCTTATTATTATGGAATTTTTTATATAAACTGAAATATTTTTAGTTAATGTACACATGCCGAAGGACAGAGTAACACAAATGCATCAAGGATATGGATTCGTTGAATTCATGGGTGAAGAAGATGCAGATTACGCGATAAAAATCATGAATATGATTAAATTATATGGAAAACCAATTAGAGTAAATAAGGCCAGTGCCCATCAAAAAAATCTTGATGTTGGTGCAAATATTTTTATAGGTAATTTAGATCCTGAGGTCGATGAAAAGTTATTATACGACACATTCAGTGCATTTGGAGTTATTCTTCAAACACCAAAGGTAAACTATGAATTTTCTTATTACTTTATTACAAAATAAATATATTAACTAATAATTTATTAATATAAATTATTAAATTTGAAAAACAATAGTCTATACTTCCTGTACTTCTAACTAAACATTTGTATGCTAATTATAAATTATAAATTGTAGATTATGAGAGATCCAGAAACTGGCAATTCAAAAGGTTTTGCTTTCATAAACTTTGCCTCCTTTGATGCTAGTGATGCTAGCATAGAGGCCATGAATGGACAGTATCTCTGTAACAGGCCAATTTCGGTATCTTATGCCTTCAAACGAGATGCTAAGGGCGAGCGTCACGGTAGTGCAGCGGAGCGTCTTCTGGCCGCTCAAAATCCACTTAGTCAAGCGGACAGGCCTCACCAACTGTTCGCAGACGCTCCACCAATGATGCCAACGTCGATGCCGAATGTGGGCATGCCGCCGACGCATCCTCATCACATGATGCACGGCATGGTGATGCCGCCACCGCCACCACCATCTGCTCCTGTGCCGCCTATGGGTCATCCGCCACCTCCACCAGTACCACCGCCACCAACTGGCTTCCCAGGCTCTATACCGCCACCACCGCTACCGCCGATGCCAAATATGCCTTCGCATCCGCCACTACCCCCAGGCATGCCGCCTCCACTGCCACCAATGCCCAACCAGCAGAATCATCAATCCAACCGGATGGTTGGACCTCCCCAATGGGGAGTTGGCGGACAACAAACACCCTTCCCGCCACCGCCGCCGCCTACAGGAGCGCCCCAATTCGCGCAGTTCCAACCACCATTGCCAAGAGCACCACCAACTCAGTGGAGGCCTCCTCCTTTCCCTCCAAGAGGGCCACCGCCGCCTCCGCCGCCGCATGATGGATCTCAATTCCAATAAGCTAACAACTGATATTTTGTGCGCATTGTACATACAGGGTTAGAATGCGGATACATTACTCGCATAATGCACAATATGGTGTTTTTATCAAAATTCTTGGCAGATGAACTGTTTCGTTTTCTGGAAAACTGACGCAACAAGACTGAGGCGCATTTGTTGTGTCTGACGCTCGAAATAATTAATGCTAATAATTGAAGATAATAGATTTCGTATTGATACACACATTACAACATGGCATTTATATTATTTTATAATAATTACTAAATATCTATTCTTAGGTACTTTCATAAATATAAATTAATTGAAATTTAATTAATCTGTAAATTTATTTATTTATAATGCAAACTAATAGTACGAAATAATTCTATTAATTAAATTGTTTTTGCATAAGTAACATTTTTCGTTAAAAAATATTTATTAAAAATTTTCAATATTAGTTGGAGGAAGGAGAAATTTAGTGAGCTATAACCTTTTCTAATACTGCAATCCATCTGACATCCTTAACTAGGTTTATTTTTCTAGATGTTCTTTTCCAACTACGCGATCAATGCGCATGACATTGAATCGATTGAAATTGTAGCTTCGTTTTTATTACCCTGCGTTTATTTAATCACATACAATGCTGTACCTCGTACATGGTATGCACAAAATTATCCGAAGAATCTAATAAGTAAATGTATATTATTAAGTTCTTTTTTTACACTTATTTCGTTTGATCCATCGATGCTGAATGTGTTGAGCTATATTTACATAGGACAAGCTGTAAATCTGGAACTTCCCGACAAAAGAACATAACTCCAATTTTTCAAGTCATCGATAACTTTGAGGTTTCAGTTTTTCGCCACCTTTTGTCGAAAACAAAACAAAAGTTTATTTTTTCAATGAAAATAATCTCTTACAATGTGACTATAGATATTGCATTCTGATCGAAAAGAATTCTAAGTGTATGAATATGCAAAGATAGAAATCAATTAATATTTTACCGAATTTGCAATTATGGGTCGCGACCCAATTCTTTGATAAGAATAGCAAGCGATCTCATGAGAATCGATCTCTATTTCACCTGTTAAAAATCCGGCCTGACATGTGTCTTTTGTAATGTGTAATTAGCGAAAAAAAATTGATGTGTCGAGACCTCATTAGTCATTCCGCGGGCGCACGTCCCTCGCAATTACTCGTCCGCGTTCTAAGTCACACCCTTGGCCGGTAGCCTATAGCGCCCGCGAGCCGAATCGTTATGAGCGCCTGCCGCGGCTCGCTGCACCTGCACGCACTGTAGAGCTGGTCGCGCGGAGGCGCCAAGTCCGGCGGCCGGCCGCGGTCAGCCGCGTCCTGCTGAATATCGATCTTCGCGGCCGGGCCGAGCGGCGACAAAGCTGAAATGCCTAGGTATATTGATTATTTCGCGAGCGTGCGGCAATAGCGTGGCCATTATAGCGCGAGACGCTCCAGTTGCGCCGACGGCTCGAACGCGCGCTCGTTCTTCGCGCACCTCGTCTTCAGCGACTGGTCCCGCTCGGGGACCCGACGAACAAAAATCGACGGGTGGATGTTACGAAATTTTGCGGCGAATTTTCGTTTGTACGGCTCAAGTGAGAGGAAACTGCGAAGTTTAAGTGGTGCTCGATTGTGTTGGAAGAGATGAAGCGATCGTAGTTTTTTTTCTTCTAAAATTCAATGTGATGTTGATGAAGTGGTTGGAGTTTGTATTGTGTAGGTATTTAAAGCGATTTTAATGAATATTTTTAATTATTTAAATGGGTCTTTTTGTTAAGGGATCGGTAACTATGTGTATTAATAGTTCAAATATAATTCTTGGTATTACACATACAAAATTCAATATTGACATAGAAATTTTCACGATATCGAGCATATAAAAGCACTACAATTTTTATGTAATCAATCATGTACTCGTAATTGCAGTCCTTTTCATTGAACATCGATTTCTCTGATTAAACCAAATAATGAATATAACATTAAATGAGAATCACAATAAAACGCCAATGAGCACTAACCACGCACATAGTTCGACACGATTAAATTAACATTGAAAAAAATACGAATGTCACCAATTAAATACGAACTCCGAGCAAAAGGGAGTAGCGATGGATAAGAAAACAGTGAAAAAAAAAGACTCGAATCCATCGAGCCCAATATAAATTTACTTATTGAGAGTTGGTCGCTCATCGAGTTGTAGTTGCAGGGTGAAGTCGCGGTGCGATCGGTGATCGGCGCCCGAAGTGATGCTGGCGGGAGGATGGCGCGGCTGTCGTACGAGTGCGACAACTCGACGAAGAGCGGCGACGACGGGGACTCGGTGAACAAGCCCTTCCCCTGCGCCCCCGACAAGTACTGCTTCTACTGCTGCTGCAACCCGCAGTGCTGCTTCGTCATACAGCGCAGGCCGCCCAAGCACTTCTGGGAGGCCTGGTACTTTTGGCTCGGGGTCGCGCTCCTTATCATCATCGTTCTTTCCACGGTGAGTCTGCTGACTCTTCGGCGAGATCTTTCTTTTTCATATTTCTTTCGTTTGATCATCCGACGATCAGCGAGTTGAGCTTTAATTAAGATGCGGGTATACTTTACAATTTACACGGTTTAAATTGTGAAGTAGGAAGTTTCTATAATTATTAATTATTAGTTAATTGTCCATATTAGTATTCTATAAATTTCAAAATGTATCATTGTTACAGCAGTGATTAGTACAAATTTTTAATTTATCAAAATTAAATTAAATCATATGTAGACCTTTTTCGAATATCCTAAACCTACGAGGATTTGTGGTAATTTTTTCTAGATCGGCCCCGTTCAGTGATTATTTTTGCAAATTACTAAAAAATAAACAAAAAAAATAAAAATACTGGTCGTCTAATCGTAACCCGAATATGAAAATATACTTTAAAGTTCATGTTTTTTTTATATAAAAGAATTATTTATGTTAATATTTATAATACATTTGTTATTACAATTTTCTCTTTCTTGCTTGATTTTCACTAAACAATTATGAACATTTATGACAGCAAATAAGAGTCTAAATGCGTACAGATACACTAATACACATGAAGCAGTCATTAAGTTAATTGCGAACAGATTAAATGAAATTGGTTAATTAATTTCTGTAACTACGTGTATAAAGTCTTAAAATAATCAAATAATTTCCCCCGTGACGTGTAAAGCATCGGTAAACTGAATCGAATATTGATTTTACCTACAACTTACCATACTACAGGTATGCTTTTACTTTCATAAAATATTTCGTTACCAATGGTGGCAGTGCGACAAAAATAAATATTGAAAGTTACCTACTTTTCGAAGCGTACCAAGAATCAAACGTTTAACTTGATTGAATTTATCGATCACAATGTAAGTCTTTCATAAATGACCGAGAATGTGGTCATTTAAATAATTTAACCAATCTTTTATTCACGCGTCATTTTTTCGCAATTGCCTTTTTTTATTATTTTTTTTGTTTCAATTTATAATTTAATGAAATTTGCTTCTTTAAGTGAAAATTTATTCGACTCTGCAAATAAAAGCGCAATTCCAGACTGTAAGTTAATTACCAAGCAATTAGAGCAATCAAAATCAAGCTCTATACACTCAAAAGTTCGTAACTATAATTTAAATTTGCAATTATTTGTTTATTAAACAAATGACACCGATTAAGTAAAAACGTGCCATTCAATAAAACACAAAGAGGAAGATTTTTGTCTATAACAAAAAAAAATTGTTCACAGTTGGGAACCTACGTCGTGACCAATTGCAAGCAGAATCTACAGGCCATCGGGTATGGTGGGCGGAATAATCGAGGCTCGTCGAGGCCCGGCAGTCGTAGACAGAATGTCGAGACCCCAGCCAACAGGAACGAGATTTCCATAAACATAATACCAACTTCTGCCGCACTGCCGATGCATAGGAAAATTATGCTCATCGCCCCGCAGCCGAGTTGCACTCACTTAAGTAAGTTTACACGAGCCTCCGAAAGAATGTCAACGCGCAATGTAGGCAAAGCCCGAGTGCATATATACTCAGTGTCGTTCAATATATCTTATTTACGGGACACTCGACTCTTTTCTTGTGCAAATTGTTTTAATTGATTTTTCGAGAGGATAATTGTTTTGTACTTGTTTGAAATACTGAATTAAGGTATTGATAGAAACGATCCATGAATGTATCGATGGCTCCAAATAAAAACCACAGATCTTCTATGAATAGACATAAGTGATACGTGTTTTTCATATTTGAAGTCATCGATATTTTCTTTGAAAGATTTAAAAAGAATAAGAATAGCTCTGGTTTCATTATGAACTCTAAATTTCATCTGGTGAAAATTTCTTCAATTTCAAAATTATAGTTGTGCACTTACCACTATAAAGTGGTAAGTACACAGCTATTTTAAAATTAGTGAAATTTTTTCTGAAAAAAATTGAAATAATATTCGTTCCAAAATGTATTTAAAAATGTCTTACTCTAGATAGTATTAATTTGTTTAGATTAAAACTTTTCATTTTTATCTTTTTTTAACGCCTTTAACTTTTATTTTAGAGTAACAGATATAAATATTTTTGCCATACTTAAGAATAATATACAGTTCATTATTAAAATTTAGAATTCATTAAAAAGTGCAAAAACAAAGTTTCTTATTTACTTCAACATATATTATTTTATTTTTTTAAAAAGACAACAAAATAAAGTCTAAAAAAGCACGCAAACTAATTTTCTTTTACTCGCCTATTATCCAATTTGAAGTTTACAGTGCAAACAAGTATATCTTCAGTAAGTTCATGGTTCGCGCACGCAGACGTGCACTTCGCTTTCAGCAAACAAAAGCCAGGCCTAACGTGTAATTTTTGGCGATTTCCAGCGCCGATCGTCGCATGATGCGCCTCGCCACGACGACTTTCACGACCCTGGCGAGTCCGAGCACCCAGCGACGTTCGCAATATTCCGCAAACTGCGAAGGAGCCCATCACGGCGGCCGGCAACAACACAATGCGCCGGGGATCGTCGAGGACGGCGCTATACAGTGCAAACAAGCGGGAGCCCCCGGTCGTTAACTCGGCGGGGCCTGTGATTACGGGAAAGCCGCGCAAGCGCGCGTCTTTCACTTCGGGGGCCCTCCGGCTTTTCTCATCAGCGTCCAAGTCCGTCTTCTTCTTCCTCCGTCGCCGAGTCTCCCGTCCGCAGAGTGAAGAGGGGGAGGCAAGAGCAAAACGAGCCGCTCCGCGGTGAGATTGCGCGCGCCAGCGGCGGCCGAGGCGGATTCTTCGGTCGACGAGGCAATGACATTTTGGATTATTACGCGTCGCTGTGCGACCGCTCGATTGGGAAACTTCGTATTACATTATTTTAGCGAGTTCGGTTTGACTTGTTGAAGACCGCAATTTTACGAGTGAGAAGGGCGTGCACGGGTTTTTGCGATTAGCATTATCCTACATTTTCAGTTCGTTTTCAATTATATTTAGTTACTTGGAATGTATTTTAATAGTTTTCTTATTTTTTGTAAAAACGCGCACCATATCTGTCGAACGTTGATTCTTATTTCGCAGGACTGCGAGGTGGGCTCAGCTCAATTATGTACTCCTCAGTTTATGCGCGCGCGCGTTTGTAAATAAATGACCTATCTCCATTGTGAACTGTAGTACCAGAGTTTCAAGCAATTTTGCTCAGCTTGAAGCCCGATGCTGTTTGCATAAACGATTTTGGGAAAATTGTTCGCAGAAACTGAGTTAAGAAAAAAATTGAAAAAATTTGTACAAAAGTCCAATGATCTCGAGAAATGTTAAACTTCCAAAAATTAATATTCATTCAATTGGGACACATATTTTTCTTGTCCAAAAAATTCCAATTTAAAAAGTACAAACTAATTTAAAGTAGAATGTATAAAAGAGCACTATAGATTGCGAAATGAAATAAAAAAATGAATAAACGTGCACAGTACATTAACTCGGATGTTTCATATCTAGCTAATATAAAAATCACGAAGGATTCTAAAATAATTTGCTTGACAACGGACATTATTTACCTTTAATTGAGCGCCGGTAGTTTTTGTCGTGGCATAGTAGCCGAAACGATCGGAGAGTAAATAACCGCGAGACACGCAGGGGACGAGAGAGTTCAAAAGACAGCGGGAAAAAAGACTCGGAATGAAGACCAAGAGGAGGGAGCTCGCTGTAGAATGGGCGTAACTCCCGTCAACAATTAAGAGGACACGCCGGGGAACCTGTCGCGAATGCCTGGCGAACCTTTCGCCGCGTCGTGCTTCCACGGGAGGAAAGGGACTTTCGCCCTTGAACAATGGACCGAGCCTAAAGAAAGAAAATAAGTTGCGCGCTCGAAAATGAGGAACATTCTTCTTCTTGACCTCCCGGCGCACTGTATTTTATTGCGGTTTGCTTTTTTTATCAAGTAAAACGTCATTAGTAAACAAACGTACTGAAATAAAATTAAAATATTACTGTTCGTCTGAAGGTAGCGCCATAACCATTTAAACAAAAAATGTAATTTTTTTGCAACGAATAGAACCAATTATCCACTGTAATAATAATGCTAAAGCTGCAACTTTCGCGTGAAAACTTGAAGTGCATAAAGAAAAAAATCGTGAAAATTCAACGGAGCTCTAAACTAATACCCTCGCTAATTACGTAGTACATTGAGCAGAATCAGCTGGCAGGGCAAAAAAAAACATCCGGTAAATTGATTAAAAATTTCTTTATAACATTCTCCGGACGTGTAGCGAGCACAAAGGGGCGGACGTGGTGAAAAAAGAAGAGCGAAGACAGAGAGACGTCGGGGAGTTAATTAAAGGTGGGCAGGCGGCCGCAGAAGCCGCGGGATGGAAATGCCCGGGGAAGGGGCTATAGCGCCTTCACCGCTCGACGCTTATCTCGATGCGACCTTTATCCGCGAGCGGGCTCCGAAGGCTTAAATACACCGGCCACTACGCTGTACACCCTTATCCGTTTATCTACCGAGTTCGATTTTTTGCGAATCGAATTTCTCTGTATCGTCGTGCGTTATACCTCGCTTTTCTATTTTTAGACCAGCGTGTACAACTTTGACGCTCTTGAAAAATTCATGCAAAAAAAATTTTTATGAAGGATGTATCGACAATATTTATTTATGTCTATTGCCGCTTTTATTGTGGATTGTAAGAATTGCGTTAGGTCACTTGTGAAGTAATTGATTTTTTTTATCGGCTAAGCAAACTATGATGACAGCATTGTACGTCCTACGTAAGACTTTTTGTAAAAGCCGATTTATGAGAATAATATATTAAAGTGAATTAAGCATTTATTTAAAATGATTGCAACTTAGTGAAATGTAGAGCAGGTGTAGTGTCACATGTTTTTCCAAAGATTTAAAAACGTAAGGGCGATCCAATAATGTCGCTAGCGCCATAGACAGAAAAGATAAGCGCGCGAGTGATTTCATCCCTCGTGAGTCACGCTGTGCCTTATACAAGTATGTATATATATTCACGCTGAATTATTGAGCGAATTATTTTTTCTGCAAAATGCTTTTTCGACTTTTTTTGCCACGCGATGTGTCATTCAAGAGTGATTTTGTATTCGTTGGAAGTGAATTAAAGAGCACTTACATATTTTTAACAAGTGTCGCGAACGTTGCATATGGAAAAATAAACCTGTTTAAGTAACTTGATTAAATATGAATGCACTTAATTTATATAATTTGTTAAAGAATACGAAATTCTAGTAGGGTTAATTTTACTTCATTTTTAACATAATGATGGAAGATGGAAATTAAATTTATTAAAACTGTAATAAGGATTAGTTATACAAGGCAAGAATGTATTGTTTGGCTTACTTATTGACGATTTTATCTTTGTATCAGTAAAATACCTTCGAATAAACAAAAAATAATAAAAAGCGATTTTTTCAGTGTTAAACTAATTTATATAACTGTATTAAAATGTTATTAATGGAACAATTGTATACTTTAATTCTTCACAAACTTAATTTATTCACTTTTTTTAGATCCATTAATTCGACTTCCTTTGACGAGGTACTTTCGATCGAATTAATTTGCATCATGACAAAGACGCTTTCCCACAAGACGTACAACCAAGCCGAATTCGCTCGTCACTCCTGTTAATTGCGAAAAAAGGAAGTACTTCGAAGAGTACTTCAAACACACGCGCAATCCGCAGGAAAAATGACTGTCATTTTCTCCCTGCGGTTCGCAGGAGGCCTACGTTGTGACTCGATGCGCTTATATGCGTGCATAACGAATGTGGAAGGAGGCCGGGAGGAGGCCGAGGGAGCTCAGATAAAGCGATTCTTGGTGCAGCTCCGAGTGAGCGCGCGACTCGATGGATCGCGTAATTAGGCCGATAGAGGCAGTTTTTTGCGCGCGCCGTGCATTACACGTAAGCCAGTTTTAATTGCCCCTGGTCTTGTTCGCAATCTCCCTTCTCTCTTTTTTTTTCTTTGATACATAAAGTACCCCACTGATTTTCGTAAGATTCGAAGAATTAATCAGGCCGCAAGGAGCTTTTTTCTGATTGTCTGAGTAATTACATAGCGATTTGGTGATATCATTTTAGTATTTTCGTTTTGTAACTTTATTTATTGTAACTTTGCGAAGGTAAGGTACTTAGCTGCTACAGGTAAAAAATTGTTCACAAAACGAAAACAAATTTGCTGTATTTTAATTCACAGATTTTGATTATATGAAATACGACCCTACTAAGAATGCTTTTAGCTGCAGGCTATCACATTACAGTAAAGTACATCAGTAAAGTAAAAAAAACTAGACGATTTAAGTTTAAGCAGCGGCAGAGCAACTGGAACCAACAGGAAAAAAAAAAGCGGAAGGAATTGAAGAGCTGGGGGCAGAAGGCTGCAATCGCAACACCAATTCGTCCCGATGCCGCGCATTAATTAATAACGAGAACGCGTGAAGTGTCGTGCGCTGACATTTCGATTAAGCCTGAACGCATTGAAATGTTTTCGCGCGCCCGAGATCGGCATCTCCGTCGCTCAGGCGCGCGACCGCAATTTGTCTCTTCCGATACGCCGTACGCACGTCTATCTCTCTGTTATTTTATCGGACACGTGTAATTCTCTTTTCTTGGATAAAAAAAAAAATCGACGCGTATACCTGCAAAAAATCTATATAGTTCAGATTTAATGAGTTGCGCCAAAATTCTGAACGACCGATATAGAAGCTTGTTTGTTTTTCGCAAATAAGTTATCCTGGCGGGTGACCTTCTCTCTTTTTTATTATTTGTTTTCGAAAATAAAAGTTTTACCAAAGTAAATATTAAATTGCCGCGCAGCGGCGTCAAATGTATACTCCCGATGAAAAAAGTTCGACGTCACATTCAACGTTTAAAAACACGACAAAGAGAATATCCTTGAGGTGATCCTCGCACGCGCGCTGCTTCTTCCAATAAATTGGAGAACTTTAAGAGCGACGCCGATGACGTTTGCTCGTAAAAAAGCGGCGCTCCCGGCGTTGAAAATACTCAGCCGAACGAACAACGCGCGCATAGCAGAGCGTCGCTTCGGGCTACGCCGGCACCTGAACACAGATTCAATAAATGTTATATATGACCGTAACCGTACGTTAAAATGTCGTTAATTCGCTACTGATATACACGTCGCTCTTTTTTTTGCGACGTATTTTCATTATTATCATCATCAATGCGCGTCAAAACGTTATTATTATAAAGAGGCTTTTTATACTTTGAAAACACGCCTACATCGTGATTCTTGAATTAAATTTATTTATTTGTTATTTCTTCCTCCACTTTCACCTGAATTACGACTGAACAATATTAAAAGTTTGCTTTTTGCAACGCAAATTTATCTAAATGTATTCAAACCATATATCGCATTACTCTTGCTTTGCAAAGTAATTTTTTCATTTCCATAGATATCTTTTTTTTCGAACGTTTTTCTGAATGGCTCAACGGAGCGGAGAATTAGCATGTTTTATAACCCGGTTTGTTTAAAAATGACGTCACCGCGAGGAAACAAGTTAAATAACACCCTTCCAATATCCCCATTATCTTCTACGCACATTACAGGCTTCCTATAAGTTATATCAATTTTTCAAACTACAATCCCAACGATCGATCGCCAGCCATTAAATCGCCCAATAAAAATAATTAATTGAAAATACATAATTTGCAAAGCGTATAAATTTGTCATCGAGAAACTTTCATTTCGGCAAGGAATCGCGCGCTTATCTCCTCTCGCTCGAGGCGCCTGCGTAATCCTCTTCCCGGCCTCGGGGCAATATATTTTTTTTTCTCCCCGCAGCCGCAAGCGCTCATTGGCCAAGCAGATGGCCGGTGACGGAATTAAAATAGATTTCGCCGCGGCGGCGGTAAAATAACTGGAAGGTGCGCGAGGCCCGAGAGGAGGCGAGCGATCGAGGAGACAATCCGGCGGCGCAAGTTCGCTCGCAGGCAGTGAGAAAGAGGAAAAACACGCTGCTCACTGCGGTGGGAGGAACTAAAATTAGTGGAATAACCACCGGGGGAAACGTGATTCCCGACCGAAGATTTCGGCATTTCCGAAAAGTTCTCGCGGCTGATAAGCCGCTCGCGCGTTCTTATAGTGTCCCCCGCTGTTTCGCGCGATCGTTTTTTTTTCTGCGTCGTTCGAAACATTGTTGGTGAACGGGCGCGACATTTTTCCACTACGAAATTTTTTTTTACGCCCGTATTCCGTGTTTTTCTGGCTGAGAAGTATGAATCAATCGCGAGGCATGAAAACGCTCGCTGCGGCGTTTATTTGCGTGCTACTTGTTTTCGACGCCGAAGCTTTAGGTGAGCTTTTCTATTCACAGTGTATATCAATCGTTGTAGAATGATTTCTTATATCGCGGGTGCATATAGTTTGATTTGTTTAGAACATTTTTTATTTGCTGTTTTAAATGCTTTTCAAACACTTCTTAATTAGTAATTTTACGTGTCAAATAACGATAAATATATAATTAATTGTGACTGTCAAAATATAGTATTTAAAACTTTGAATCATGTCGTACAGTATTTATATCATATATTTCTATTGCCAAGTTATCTGAATCATAAAAATAAATATGAATATGAATAAATTGCACTTAAAAAATTAATGACTGTATTAAAAATAATTAGTATGTACAAAAAAATTAAGTGACATCCGGTAACACAAAACTAAGTATCCAATCACAGCGCAGCAAACTTCACGTCGGATGTCACTGAATTATTTTAATCAGCCGGATGTAAAAGTTAATACATTAATCAATGCAATCGTACTTCCGTAAACAAGTATTTAGTAAATTAAGCCTTATTCAATTGCATTCCATCTATCCAGTGCACATTCCGTGCAAAAAGTCAATGCAAAAAACTAATTGAAATCACTACTTGTCAAAAGTCCGCGGTTTCCGCTTTCCGGTGTCTTCCCGCGCGCGGCACGCGCGCAATTAGCCGGAACTCGGAAGAAGGGGGGAGGGAAAGGGCGCGAGTTACCGCGGGCGGCTAAGTGCACATCATCGCGGAATGCGCCCGGAGGCACACGTAAGGCGAAGCAGCGAGTGACTTGTTGGCGTGTTCGAAGGTTCTTATAGGAAATGCGTGTGCACCAACAAGGCCTGCAGGGAAACCGGCGCCAAGATCTGCAGGACGCGGTACTCCTGCTACACCGAAGTCATCTACAGCATGGACCCAACGGCTCAACCAGGATCCTTCCAGACTACACGGGGATGCACCGAGTACGTATCTGGCGCCATTTTCTCCTTTTCCGTTACATTATACAATCTTCAAGTTTAGTTGGACTAATTATTAGTTCATTGAATAAATGAACTAATTCTACTTTCTGTTTGTTGTGGAATGTCTGGTGGAGATGAAAAGTTGTGTGGGAGAGTTCATCATCGCTTTTATAGGTTAGGTTGAATTTGCTTTTGTGAATAGCGTCACGTCAAGTCGAAAAGTTATTTCTTCGAATTATGTAAGTAATGTTTCTAACTGCCTGGTTTTATTACAATAATTTAAAAGAAATAAATTTGAATACAATTATTTTGTTTACATTTTGGTGAGCAGCTTTCTGTGCATGCATTATTGAGATTTGATCGTTACACGCGAAGATAAAAAACAAATTCGTATGTAAGAAAAAACTTTTTTCTTAACTTTTATGTAAATTTTAATTACTAAACGAAGTTGTTGGGTCATCAAAGTATAGATATAAAAATCAACAATTTATTAATATTTAAATAATTTCTTTATTCAATTTTAATTAAAGTGCTTAAAATTCGTGACTGTGTAAATATGAAAACGTGTTTGTGATAGATAAATTTTGTTTGGAACATAGCGGTAAAAATCACACAAGTGACCGCGGCTCTTTTTTTATCTTAGGGGTATTACGAAATGGAAATAAAGTCTCGTATAAAAAAGTTGAAAGCACGTGCCTCTCGGAAGTGGCAATGTAAATATTTCACCAACATTTTTTTCTTCATATGCAATTTCGCGACTGCGGTTAATACATAGATCCAATTTGTTTATTCTCGCAAAACATAAAGTTAAATTGGCAAGAGTTTATAAATGCCGCCGATTGCTAGCTTTCATCTTCCTACCGCTTATCAATAATTTGCTAGTGTATATTGAAATTATTTTAAATACTAACTAAATTTTCTACAATTCGGTTAATCGCTAAAAAAGCATATGCATGCTGCTTCATAAATATTGTATATACATTTTTATTTATTACTCGCAATTTACATGGTACATTTATTTATAAATACTTGTTTTTTAATTATTGTAGCGCTTCAATTGCACGAGTACACGAGTTCATGAACTTTATCAACTCGAATCTCTTTTTATCATGAGTTTGATAGGTCTCGTCATTGCGAGAGTGCAACGTCTACTGCACACGATTAATCTTTGACAGGAGACTCCGCGTAACGGTTCATGCAAGTTCCGCGAAATCTCTTCGGAATTATAGATCATTGTTTTTAATTGATATTCGCTATATTTGTATGCCGTCATCGAATCCCAATGAATTTGCATACGCGCTCGTTTGAACAGCTGACCACATTCGCGCGACTTCATATACCTAAAGTAAAATTAAAATATATATAAAATTCAAATGAATTGATTATGATAAAAAGTAAAAAAACCATCAACTCGTGTATCACGGGATTTTTATTTCTCAAACGGGTTATCGTCCACGTCGCATTTGATTTAAAAACCAGTAAAATAATAAGATAAACCGAGTAGAGATTTCTGCGGTTAATTGAATAAAATACTCGAGAAACTCGATTAACATTTTTCCCCGCGACTCTCACGCGTGACAAACTCGAGTTATACGCGAAAACGGAGTCGCGATTCCCTCGATGGCCAGCTTTCTGTCTCCGTGGCAGCAAAATCTCACTATAAGTACTTTGATTTCACCGCAGCCCCCGAGCTTCGTTTATACTTCAGCCTCGGCACTTCGTCTTCTTTTGCGTCTTTTCGCGACACGATTCGAGCTCTGACTTCGTTAACTTCGTTAGCTTGAGACGTTGGCTTCGGTATTTTCGCATTTGTAGTAAGAAGTTCGCTCGTTGATTTGTACTAAGCTTACTGTTTTGTATATATTAAAGTTGAATCGTCATGCAATTAACTCGGCATCAGCTTTTGAATTCGAAAAGATTTGCATTTAAACCTGTTAAACCATTTAATTAAAGATTATTTTATAAAATCTTTATAAAATTTTATTTAATATTTATGGCAATATTAATTTTAATACATTTCATATAAATAAAATTCATGGTTCGAACAATTTAATTTATGATAAAATATTTAAGCTTTACTGAACAAACTAAAAGAATTTCACAAAAAAAAAATCTTTACCATTAGCAATTAGCAACCATACTAAAGTCCAATTGTCTTTATAGAGGCGTGCCACCCTTGCTGTGCGATAAGACCTGGAGCTTAGGAGATGAAGATGGAACGAGTTTTCCGGAGCTATCAGGCCGTGCAGCTTGGCCACGATTGATCTGCTGCGACGACAGAGACTACTGCAACGCTGCCGACGAAGATTTTGAGCCTTCATCAGGCCGAACTTCAAACGGCAACTCCGTGAACCATGACGATGCGACGGAACTACAGATTGCTGACGGCAAGGATGACTATACACGCACAAATCCGACTATCGTCGGCAACGGTAACAGCAGCAAGCAGAACGTACATCCGTTGCATGTAGCTGCACTTCTCATTGCTCTCGCTGCGCTGATCTCCGTTTTTGCGGCCTGCTACGTAGTCACCAGGTATGTTCCCTTTCAGACTGCGAATTGTGCATGCTTGGAAGATTTTGATATACCTTAAAAAAGTTCATTTAATTGCATTTAAAATATATAGAAATATTAAAAATTGACTAGTATTCTAAAAAGTATTAATTTTGAACTGTGACGCGCTACTTTTATAAATTTGATCAATAAAAAGATGTAGACACTGAAAAGAAACAAATTTTATTAAAATGATTCAATAATTTTTATAAATAGTTTATTCAAGCGGAAGTAAATACATTATTATTTTCAAAACAATTACTGTTTCATATGATCTATGTTACACTGTTTTTTCTACGAAGTTGTTTACGTTTTTCTTTACAATCAAACATTTCATTTATAATTTTGTTTTAAATTTGTGATTTACTTTTTTAGCGAAGAGGCGTAAAAATAGCTCGCAAAGAACCATTCGAGCTAGAACTAGCACACATGCGTGCGTCACTTTATATACGAAAGATAATATGTAGAGGAAGCGGCGATTTCTTTTAGATTCGCTGAAATCGCAAGTCTACGGTATTGCTTATAGTGGAAGACAAATGACTGACAGAGTCTCATAAATAAAATCAGTTTTTCTTCGTTACGACTGGCTTAAATGCGTCATGATTTTTTTCTATAAAATCAGTGGTGCAGTATCATGAGCTCTATTTTTGTTTTCTGCTGAGAAAACGCTTTAATAAAAACCATAAAAAGATAGGATATTCATTTCCAGCATTTTAAGTGAATGGAATTGATAATTTTTATATCTTATTTAGGTTCGGCAAATTTGCATCATTTATTTCACGTATAATTTAAAACCAACTTTCTTATAACGTCATTCCAAATTTTTTTATTAATTCTATAAAATATTAAATTGGATTACTTCATCGCAGTGAAACAAGTTCTATAAAATTATACCATAATAAACAAATTCGTTTAAGAGATTTCACTCAATTTCGCACAAACAGCCCCCCGCAATAAACCATCTCGCAACTCAAGTAAGCTCCTTCCAGGCTCTTAAAAGACCCAGCTTGTAACAGCTCGCGCGATTTGCGCAATATTATGCTAATACGCTTAGCGGGTCATCGAAGTCTAAGCGCGCCCGAATACCGGTATCTCGCTCGTCAATCGGCTCGTTTTCGCCGGCATTTCAATTAGCATAATTTATCGCATTCTGCTAGTTGTCGGTAGAGAGGACGCACGCGGCTGTTGATTTCGTACACGCGGTACGCCTCTCGTTAGATCGGCGACAGGTTTAGCCTCACGCGCGACCCGCAAACGCTCACTAAGAATCTTGTTTTCTTTTTTTTTTGTATAATCGAACTACTAGCTTTCACGGTGTATGGGGTTCTCGACCGGCCGAAAATAATAAATCCACGTCTAGTTGTTGAATCTAATCACGGGACGGTTGAGAGATTGTTATGTTTTGAATAGAACAATTAAGCGTTTTTCTGACTGATAATGTTTATTTAACAGTTGTGTTGAATAAAATTGTTCACATTATCAGCACTCGCTTTATGTTAATTAAGCTAATTAGCACATGGAACCGGTATTTAGGGTCATCAAAAATATTGTAATTTGCCTATTCTAGAAATGGTGATGAATTTTAGTCTAAAATTGTCCTCATTTTATTTCCTAATATTTTTTATGGAAATATCGTAAAACTTCCGTAACGGGAGAAATTAGCGATTAAAATGGTAAATACTAATTTATCTATTAAGGTAATACGATCTCATCAGAATTAATCCCATCCAGACTTCAGGTGTGATTGCATTGATTCGCGTATAAAAACATAATTTTATTTTATTTACAAATAATGAACAGCATCAAATAATATGTTGAATAAATCAACGAACTTTAAACTGTTTTTCTCCACATAATTACATGTACTACGAGAAAACCCGAGAGAAAACCCATATTTTAAGAATTATTAAGTTTCTAAAATAATAATAAAAATAGATCTTAAATAAAAAAACTTTTAAATTGTACAGATTCAAACTAATAGAGTAATACGACAATATAAAAATCGCTAAAGCCAGCAAGTCGCAATCCTGCGTCGTCTATCCGTCCCCCTTTCCCGGCACTCAATAATCTGTCTCAAAAAAATGAGCAAAACCACCGTCGCTGCACGCACCGCGGGCACTTCCACTTAACGACGCGAGTGCCAAGTCATTTAAGTAAATTGGAGCGGCGCGCTCGGTAAAAAAAAAGAAGGGAAGAGAGAAAACCGCGAACAGCGCGCAATACCCGTGCACGTCGTACGCCACCGCAGCGCCGGCGCGGCATTTAATAAACGCGAATTCCCCGAAGCGCGTGACAAAAATACGCCGATGCGAGGCGCTAATCACTCGGTCGCGGGCGGCGAAAGGGCAGAAGAAACTTACGCGCGATTAGAGGGTTGCTACGCCGTCGCGCGCTTCCCGTTTAATTAGCCGCGGTGCACCGCGAAGAGGAACCACGCCGAGGGCGCTTTTTGCTCGCCGCTTCTAATTAGCGGCTCCGCGACGATTAAACGCGACGAGGATTGTTCCGCTTTAATTGCGGGCTCTTTGTTTTTACGTGAGGAAAGGCATGGACCACGAGGGAATTTTTTAAGTGGCGTTGAGTCGCGATTTTGGTGGCCCGGCGATTTTTGCGTGATCGACGTGACTCGAATATTCGTCGCGGAATAAGCGATGTTCATTTTTGTAGCTGTAGATAAAATAAAGCAAAAAAGCAAAAAAAAAAACAATTGACTTAAGTTACTATTTAATTATAACAAAAACTAAAAAAAAAATTACAATATCTCGATTTAATTTTAATTTTTCTAAATTTAAATTTTTTATTAGACCTTTAAATAAAATTATATCAATATCACGATTTGATACCACCGTTCAAATTTCTTTTAATAAATAACACTTCCAAAAGAAACGTCTTTGCAAACACACCAGCAATGTTATCGCACCAGTCGTCGTAAACACGCTTTTTACCGACTCGTGTCCTCGCCGATGTTAATCCCCGAAGAATTTCAAAGTCTAAAAAAAAGGACCGCCTTGCACAGCTGCGGCGACAAAAAGTAAATACCAATAAACAGGAGTGCGAGACTTTCGCCCGTAAAGCCCGAAATCGGTTTATACGCGCGCGCCGCTGCTGCCGCCGCCGCCGCGGCGAGAGATAGGGTCGGTTGGTCGCGCGACGCGCCGAGGCGCCAGCTGGGGTACACGTACCGCGCGCGACGGGCGAGCAAACAAATTTCATCCCAAAGTAGCTCATATTTGTTTAGAGGCGCCTCGATAACGGTTTTTCGCCTCGAGCCCCGTCGTCGTCGTCCCCACCCTTCTTTATCTTCCACTCGATGCCGTGCCAAGAAATCAATTCTCCGCTCGAGCACAGTGCGTCTATTTTTCTCCCTCCTTTTTTTCGTACGCTCCATTCTCTCCCACCCTTACTTTTTGTCCCGCTCGTACTTTCCAATTCAATGCGAGTGTCTCTGGCGACTGTGCACCGATATCGCCGGTTATTTGTTATTGATAACCGTAAGGATCCGCCGGTAAATTTTCCCGTTGACTAATGCTTGGACAGGCTTTTAGTTTTGATAAGCCCGAGGAAAGGACGTTTTAATTCACTGTTTCAAAATGTCTTAATTATCTTTTATTCATTTTTTAATGGTTAGAGTTTTTCGTGAAATTGCCTGTACCGGCTTTTAACAACATGTTGTGATTTATGTTTGGCCTTGTATAATAAAGAAAGAAAATAATGCGAGCAGATGGTTAAAAGTAAATACAGATAAACGTCTCGACGAAGATGGTACACAAAATGAAACACTGTACAGCCAAAGTTGGTTTGCACGACAGATACTGAACGAGCAGTAAAAAAACCGGCTGGGGCTGTAAGCGGTCGTGCAAACAAACTTTATACCAAGAAGCTTATTCGTTGTATAATAATTGTTCGTCATCGTTGTTCTTACGTTATTCTCTTTACTTTTCACATCACTTTAATTTTTATATAAATTTTTAACTAAATTTTCTTCGCTAAAACTTTCTGTTTATGTATTAAAGATGCAAAGGGTATAAGAAAATAATTCATCGCTATATGCACACGATCCATTTCGTCTGACATCGTCAAAAGAAACGAATACTCGCGAGCAGAAAAATATACGGAAGGCGACAGAATATCATTACTAATCGAGAGACGAGCAGCAGCCGAGGAGGGAAGCTCGCGTGCCAAATGTTCCGGGGGCAATTGGAGCCGGGCGTGTTTACAGCGCTGACCGCATTCCCGCCGCTCCTCATATTCTTTCCCGATACAGGGGCGCCCCCGCTATCCGCAGCCGCCCTCGGCGTATCAGTTTCCCCGGCGCTCTCGGGGCAGCTTTATGCGCGAAATCTCGGTGGCGGCCGGTCGTCTCGGCACCACCACCGGCACAGCCGTCTGGGCGACTGTCGCGACGCACTAAAAGCGCGCGCCCGAGCCGCGCCGCCCTCTTATCAGCGCCCAGTCTCGCCCACCTCCCCAGGGCCGATAGCCTTCGGCTCTGGGGGCCTCGCTATCCCTCCCTCCTTCACCTTACAGTCCCTCTAATCTTGCCACCGGGCCCCGAACGCTAAGTGGCTTTTCGAGTTCGAGTCGCTGTCCCGTGGGACCCCCTATCTCTCCGAGGCCTCGGCATTTTTCGACGCCCCTCCTTTGTCTTACTTCTCCTCCGCGACCGTCCCTTCTCCCCTGCGTCTTCTTCGCCGCCGCCGCGATTGTTTTTTCGCTGGTTCCGGATCGGCTTACGTCTCATTCTGCGCTCGCGGCATCCTCTCTCTGTCTTTTACCCTCCCTTTTTGTTTGAATTTTCGGCGCGATCCTCCTTTTTTGCGGCGACGGACCCGCTGCTCGTTTTGCTCCGCGACAGGCCCCTCTCCCTCGCTTTCTCATCATCGCGGTCCCCTCGTTTTTACGATCTCGGGACTTTCATTCTTCTCCCATACTAGACGTTTATTTGTCTTTAATGGCCGTAGTTATCTCCCGCGCTCTGACTTCCTTTTTTTTGTCATTTATTTTCAGTTTCTTCTGCCGATCTCGAGACTCTCTATAACTTCCAGATTTACAATTCATATTTCTTTTAATCATTTGCTTCTTTAACGAAGACCATAAATAACTCAATAAGGACGACCTTTTTTCCTAAGAAATAATCGGGTATAAAATGTCTGCTAATCAAGGATAAATAAAATATCAAAACTTTGCACATTAAAACGAACTCGCGGCCTCCGATATAATTGCGTTTCTACCGTCTCAATCTCATCGCAAAGCGCGAGGGTTGAGATACATATTAACGATCCGCCGACGGAGCGGCATTATGAAATGAGCGCCGCGCGCTTCTGCAAAACAAAGCAAAAATCCATCGCGTATTATATAAAACCGTGCAAATAATTACCCGGCGAGATAAGTCTTTTCACTAAAAGCAAACTCATGAATTATAACAAGTTATCAGCGTCGCGAGATAACTGGCCAAGTGATTTTCTCCGAACGCTTCTTGCACTTTGCACTGTCGGCGAAACTCGCTCTCCCTTCTCGATGCCGGTACCCGCTTGCGCAACCGAGCGATCGTCTTTCGCTCCTCGCACCTTATCGGGGCGCTCGCGCCCCTTTTATTTCCTCACCCCCGCGCGGCCCATAGGCGCTTCCTCTCTGTATCTATTCCCGAAAGCCGAGGCGGACGAGAGATTCATCGAATCAGCTTGCGCGCGGGACGTTCTATTCCCCCCGCAGCGCCTCTCGACGTGTGCGAGCCGTGGCCGAGATAACCTCGGCGCCTTCTTGTTGCGGCCGTGGTGTATACGGGGGGATAACGTAAATTAGGGGGCAATAAAAGTGCTGTGAGATTTCCTTTAAGTGCATCTCGCGGTACCGATCGTTTTATTTCTTTTTTTAGAATGGGGGAGATAGCCGGTCTTTTTCGTTAATTTTTCATCCGTTCGCTTGCGCGTTTCCTTCGCGCCAGCTACACAGATCAGTCGCAATGAAATATGGTCGGGGCAGTGATAACGCAAAATCACACTTAGCTTTGCAACCGATGCAATTATTTTTAATGTAATTATTGAGATTTTTCGGCGAGTGGAACTAATTACGATTAAAGAAAGATAACTTAATTTATTTTTAATGTCAGTTTAAATAATCGGTGAATATTGCAGATATTTAGACAAGGTTTTCTGTTAAATATTTATATTAAATGTTTGTATAAAAACTTGTTATTTCACACTGATTTGTTGAAGGAAAAAATTAATTTATATGCTATGTGTTTTATCTTCTTCATTTTTTTTTACCGTAAACAATCACACCTTCAGTCATGAATATTTTATGATATTCGAATACACGATTATATATACATACGTGTCACATAATATACATACGTGTCACATAATTTTTACATTTTCTTAAAGTGATTATAAAAGTATCTCAAATGAAACATCGCATTAAATGACTATATCGCGTCCCATCTGTCTTGCTTAAAAGTTGTCTATAGCAGAAAAAGTCGTTTTCCAATCGAAATTGCGTCACCAAACTCATCTTGCTTGCTCACATGGGCGGGTAAACCGGAACGTGTACGAAAAAAATTAATAAATATGTTAAAAATGTACATACAATAATTTCTACACCTCATTTTTGCGCTTGTCGCAGATTTCTGAAAACCGGTGACGCCTTGACCAGGATCAGCTCATATGCCAGCAACCGGATGGATTTTTGAGGAGATGATCGGCCAACTCTCATCATCGGAGCGACGCGTGTGTACCAGAACTTATATCGAGGTGGGTAAAGTGACATAATTGACGTGTGCGTGCACATCTCGCCCCCTGGAGGCTTTCAATTAAGCGGTCAATAAGACTACATATTTGTGTCGAGGATTAAGTGTCAAAGTGGGCGATGTAAAGGGTAAAATTTAAGGCAATTTTTAAAACAAAAATGTTTTTGTTGTAAAATAATCTTTATTAAGTATAACAATACTTAATTAAATTTTGATATTAATTAAGTCTTATAATTCATGATGTTCTGCACATTCTTCTATAAATGTTATTATCTTATAAAATTGCAAATATTTTAGCCAGAATTTAAAAAAAGATAGCAAGGTTAAACGATATCATATTTGATATTGAACTTAAAGAATAAATAACGTAAATCTTTAAAAATGTTGTGTAATGGATACACTTTGAAGATAAGAGATATTAAAATAAGAAATGTAGCATCGGTATCTTTGAACTTACCGATCTACTTATAGTTTTGAGTAGTTATTTTTTGTAACTTGCCAATAAAACTTATTTTACTTAAGTTTTAGGGCTAACGATAAAATTTTTTATTGTTATTATGGATTAGACTGGAAGTTCTCCAAGTCACAACAAAATCCATACCAACTAATTTTGGCGTAGTACTCAGCAACTCCTAAAACAAAAGCAAAACAATAATAATTACTTACATTGAACCTTTAGAGATTCTCCAACAAACAATTACTTAAATGACTCCCGGAAAATGAGGGGGTACCACCGTGAGACGCCGCGGCGTCAGCCAGAGCGTCGGAACGAAATCGATTTCCGTCGGTCGCTCACATCCGACATTTAAAAAATGTGTTTACTCACTTGGCTCGGCGAGGCCGCGGTGCGCGCGCGGACTTTACGAAGTATCAGCTCGTTCGATCATTTCCAGCGAGCGCCTCGTCGACGACAAGCGGCGACGCGGAATACCTCTCTCCGGCGCGCGCGTGTCTATATCACGCGGCTCGCTGCGGCCAGGAGGCGCCAGGCTGAAAATAAAGGAGCGCGCGGCGATTTGATCCACCGAGGAGGCGCCAATGACTAATAAGTAAGCCGAGCGCGCGCGCGAGCTTCGCATTTATGAAAGCCTCGCCTCTTCCTATAAGGTGACTTTGCGCGCGACTGCGTCTGTACGTGCGCCGACGTCTGCGGTGATAAAGATGCCTTTATTCCGACCTCCTCCACCCCCCCTTCCCCGCGCGAAAACGAACTCCCGTGCGCGGGACTGGTTTTACCTTTGCGTATACAGACGCCGGTGAATCGATCGCGAGGCGCGACGACGTCATCGGTTGCGGGCGATCGCCGATCGGACTGCCGATTTATGCTTATGAGAAATTTTTCGATCTATTTATTTCACGCCGAACCTTTCGTTTCTCTCTCACTGTTTCGTTCGCCTGCTCGCGTGTTTCCTTTTTAACGAGCGACCGCGGATGTTGAAAATGCATGAAGAGTTGGAAGTGCGCGCTGGAATGATAATACATTCTAGGAATACAAGCGTGTATAACGACGATTGAAAATAAGCGCGGAAATTTAATTTCAATATTTGCATAAGTGGATGTGTATCGTGGGATTAAAAATGTAATTAAACATGTAAATTAGCCGGGGACGTCTGTTTTTGCTCTCGTGATCTATATAACAACAGTAGTTTGCATACGCTGATAGAATGCGCGAGATAAAATGAGCCATTCATCAAACTACGGATCTCGAGGCAACGATTGTCACTTCGGTTCATTTATTACATGGTAATTAACATAGCTTTTTTTGCATTTGACGCACTATTAATCTGCATCTAATATTCGTTTTCAAACAATCCCATTTTCATTTCATACTTTTATATAAATCTCAAAATGACAATTAGGGTGTTAAATAAAAATTCCTTTATGGTTTATCAGATGAGAACAATAATTAATCAATATTTTGTTCTTTTTCAGATATATGTTTATCAACAAATGCATTGCAATTTAAATTTTGTTGAAAGTTAAATAGTGCTAAATAACATACATACGCAAAAATCTGTAGTCTACAATAATGATTTCTGAAAATGCATCTTGTCAAGACTTTGCTGATAAACATTATATTGAAAAAATAAAAATGAAAAATAAAGTTACGGTTATTTTTCTGCACAGTAATGAACAAATCTTCTAGAATAAAACACAGTAAAATTATACATACATACATGATTTTATTAAACGTAGTCCGTAGATGATAAATCATTTATGAAAATGTAAAATTAATTGAAGTCATAATTATAAATTAACCAATTGATAGTAAAATAGAGTACACTTTGACGTTCTAATTTCAAAGTCGACATCGTGTTACCTCCACGCACAAAACGCGGGCGATTCTTGATCGAAACATCGAGCATCGGCGGCTACGCGGCATTGGCCGACGAGGTCCGGCGACGCGGGGGGGGGGGGGGGGGGCGGGGCCCGGG
>JAXIUT010000021.1:9524189-9594994 GCA_035586675.1 Eurytoma californica | reverse complement strand
CCCCCCCCCCCCCCGCCCCCCCCCCCCCCCCCCCCCCCCCCCCCCCCCCCCCCCCCCCCCCCCCCCCCCAGAGCCGTGAGACACATCGTGATAAAGGCGAATTCGCGCGTATGAAGAGTAGGGAGCGTCCGGGAAGACGACGAGAGCGGGGGGACGAATCGCGCAATACCCGATGTGTTTGTGTGCCGGGACGCGCGCCGCCCGGTCGCGACGTCGTCGGCCCGTCGACGCCGCGACGTCGACGACTGCGCTTCCTGTGGAGCCCGTCGTCGACGACGACGACGCCAGGTTGGCCGCCGCCGCCCCCTCCCCGCCTCCCCCGCCGAGTGAATACTAAAAACTCGCGTCTGTGTGCCGGGGCGCGATTATATACGGGTGGCACGTGCGCGTGGGTGGATGTACGGCCGAGAACACGAAGGCCTTATCGCGTGCCAATTTCGCGTATTGCCGCGGCAGGCTCGCGCGCAGGGCAAGAGCCGTAATGTAACGCGAGGCCGGCACAAAGGATAGCTCTCGCCTATGCCGCCGGGTTGCTTGCAACTTTGATCCAGTTTCTAAAGGCAAAATATTTCTTTTGTGAGATTTGAAATGTATAATGTTATTTTTTAATATGACAAATTCTACTTCATTTTTTTTTAAATACTGTCTCAAAGGTTAGTCCGAGTATAAATTATGAAATAAATAAAACATTTATTTTCTTAAAAATAAAATATGAAAATGAATAAAAACTGTAATATATTATCATTTAAATTTCTGTATTACGCAAATTTTCTTTAAAAAATGATCTCTCTAAGTAAATTGTAAAATCCGTTATGACTCACGGTAATTATTTTAAACTTTTACGCTGTGAGGTGATAAAATGAAGTAATAAGATTGTTTCATAGTCGAGCCGCAATCTATTTTCAACATGTGTCGTGAGAACAATTTTCAAATAGTACTGCAATACGCCTCGGGTTTACGACTCTAGTGTGAAGCAATAATTATCGCAGTAAGGATTTGATGGTATTTGCAGTTTGCGCGTGTGAATGGCGTGAGAACGTTACTCGTAAACTTAATTTTTCATTTAACTTTTTTGTATCCAATTCGACCAATTTCCGCGTCGTAAAAAAACGATACCGCCCATCGGCGACACAATCTGAAAAACAAACATGACTTAATATGTGGATGGGGCGGTCATTTGAAATAATGATGCATGCGCGGCTTTCAATTAACGATGATTTACACCGTCGGCGTCAGAATTGCATCAAGCACTGTATGAGCTTCTCGATAAAACGCTCGGAGTAGTGCAGATCGAACGTATATACAATATATTCACGAGCGCCGCAGAAATCGCGGATAAGAAATTAACGGCGACTTATTTATTTTAGCGCGATCGAAAGATACTTTTCATCGAGTATGTATTTCAAGATCTTTTACGAAACTGCCAATTAACGAGAGTCGTGGCAGTCTGCGCCGTATCGACTACGACGGTTCCGGGACTATTTTCGATGATAATAAATTTTAAGATAAAATCTTAAGTTAGATTAAATTGATTTCCTCTTTCGCATTTTTTTTATGTGATTTAAAGTTTTTACTTTCCTCCACATTGTGCGATATGGGTAAAGATTGCAAAAATTATGTGGCGCTTTATGGTAATGAGCGAACCATTTTTGAACTGGTTTAAAAACCAGTTTCTTAATGGAAAGCAAAATAATTGAAACGAGTCAAGCATATATAAATGATAATAAGTGATTTACTTTATGACTTTTAAAATTTTTTAGATTGTATAATAAATAATTAAAATTATATTTTCCCGAGTGCACTGCACAGCCTTCCAGTCTCATAAAATAATTTATTAAATTACAAGTGCAGTGTATTAAGCATAACTATCACATTACACTAATAAGATTTAATAATAAGATTCTCCTTGTCGGTTCGCAAACTGCACTCCCGAGCGCACTTCTAATTCAGAAAAATGATCCTCACGCGAAAAAGCTATATAGAAATCCAGTAACTGACTCAGAGAAAGGGGGTCCCGGTAGTCCTGCGGTGATATACGCACCTCGTAGCGATAAAATGAAAAACGAGTAAACTTGCGTGGGCCGCTCGTTGCCGGCGCGTTTACGAGGCGCTGCTTCGGCTGCAATGTCACACCGGCTCTCGCGCGTGTGGGCCGCGCAAACTACACAATGCGGTCTCCCTCTCCCTATCTATCTATCTATCGGTCTTTCTCTCTCTCTGTCTCTCTCACTCATACTTGGAAACTGGATCGATTATAAATAGATTACATCGCTCGCGGTGCTGCGACGCCGGCGGAATCGGATCCACTGGCTAATTAACGAGCGCAAGAAGCGCAAGTGGTGCGCGATTCAAGCTCGGATCGTGCGGTCATTAAGCGGCCGCGCGGATAACGCGTGTGGCCCGCTTCGATTAAGCGCTGCGTCGCCCGATTTTTTTCGCGATCGCGCCCCAATAAAGACGGCGCGCGCGCTCGCGATTTATCGGTGCCTCGCGTATGAGTTACAACGAGCGCACCTCGCTTCTCCCGCGGGTATAAATCTCGGGTTGCCGCGGTATTTATGCTGGGCGTGCGCGAAAAAACGGGCGCTCCTCTCGGGCTTAATCGCCGGTTAATGACGCGCTCTGCTCGCGGAATTACGGCGGGAGCGGGTTCTGCGTTTCGGCTCGCGCGGGAAATTAATAAGCGCGAAATTTTTACGAGCTACCCCGCGGTTTCGCTCCTTTAATTGAGACGTTACGTCCAAGTAGTTTTCGCTTTATGTGAAAATTATTACTTTGCTGATTTAAAACACCAGTTATTAGCTCTTAACTATTGGCAATAGTTGTTTTATTTTTAAAATGAGATTCTTTATAATTAGACTATTTTCTTATTACAGTACTTGTTTTTAAATAAAAAGTAAAGATAACTCTTGGAAACATTTGTTGGATAAACATCATGATTATAATGAAGTGATCAAGGAATAAAATACTTGGCGCTATTATGAATAATGGTTTATACTTTACCATTTCTTTATTATACCTATTTTGTTCCACTATAGTTGTAATAGGATGTAAATTATTATCCGGAAATTTTTTTTATGTAAAAATGGATGATTGGAATCATTAAGTAACAAAACATAATATAATTACGATAATTATTTCGTTACATTTTATAAAAAAAATGGAAAAACAACTATTCATTCTTTACAACTAACGAGGTCTTCCGCATGCATTCATTAAACAATTTTGTAGAATTCCAACAATGCAAATTTCAGACCCATCAGCAAAGAAGCGAAGAAAATTACCGTCAGTCTCCGCGGTGTATAATTTGTTCCCCCCTCAACCCAATTCCGACTAAACAATAGACCTAAGAAAACAAATACCGCTCGGCAAAGGGTCGCCCCTAAACGAGCCCCTCCGAAAAATTCGAGCACGCGTCGTCGTCTCACCGACCTCACCTCTCCTTCTCCCCTCTGCGCTTCTCACGACACGGGCACGGAGGCCGACATAAATCGTCGCTCTATTACGAAAATCGCCGAGCGTAGAAATTTTTCGTACAACCTTACCCGGCACCAATCCCTCGGGCCGCTCGTACACTCGGACGTATTCGTACACACGTAAAACACACATCCGCCCGGAATATGATTAAAAGGAGAGCAGGCGGAGGCGCACAAAAACGGATGCGCCCGTCGAGGGAGCGTATATACACGGGCCGCACGCCAGGTGCTCCGGGACGAGTGTGTTTCGGCGTAATTAGTCATCGGGTGACTCGGCAACGGGCGCGCGCGTCCCCGGCGGGAAAGGAATACAGTTTTCGGGTTGGCCGCGCGGGCCCCTCGATCTTCTCGGAGGGTACCGACGAAAGACAAAAGGGATCGCCGCCGTGGAAATTGATTGATTTGATAACGAGTGTGGGACGCGTGGTCCTCCTGCACCGCTTTGTTTGTACAAGATGATTCCGAACGAGCGCCGCTCTGCTTTCCCGTGATGACTTGCTCCCTTTGTTTCCAGCCGCGCGCTCGTCGGGACTCGAATCCATTTCTAGCGACAAAAAAAGGGGCGAGGGAACGATGCGTGCGGATAGTTTGAAAATATTTTTGTTTTCGGTAAAAAAAAAGGCTGTTAGTTTTTATCCAATTGACTGCTATGTCTGTTTGTTATGTTTTAATTAAGGTTCATGACGGTGGTGTAATTACTTTGTTATTAGCTGAGCGTACATTAATTACGAATGATTGCACACTTTGCAGTATGAAATAAGTTACAATAAAACAAAATGATTTAAAAAAGAATAATGCAACTTCCTCAAGGTTCCCGCTCTCATTACACGCATTTAAAAAAACTTTTATTATTACATTTCAATTATCCGCCTGATTAATTTCACGCACGGTAGAAGCACCGAAGCACCTCCGAAAGCCAAATAATTGAACAAGGATGAATTACGAGCCTGGCTCGTCCAAAAAAAGGAAGCAGCAAATGAGCCGAGATAAGACTCGAGGAGGCGTACAACGTGCCCGACGAAAATAAATTACGCGCGCGACTCATCATCTTCGCAGTAGTGGCCCTCGACCGGGCGATATTCGGGCCCCCAAATCTCTCCGGGTAGCTCGAGGGCGCGAGGCACATGCCTCACCTTTTATATTTTCGCGCACGCGAACTTTCAATATCGCCAGCAGAGGGGAGGAGGGGGGAGGAGGGATAATCAGCGCGCCTTATTAAAGTGCGCGAGCTGCGCGTTCGCTCGGTGGCGCTCGGCTTGAAGGGGAGGGGGAGGCGATCGATCACGATCTCTCATTGAATATTCACGGGATGCCGGAGCGTAGCCGGCCTAAGAATAAGACATTTATAACGGGCGATGCGCGCCGCGATAAATCTTGCGCTATGAGCGTCCGCAGTCCATTCTTCGATTCGATATGGCTCGCGAACTCGTCGTGCCGCTAAAGTGGCCTTTTTTATATCCCATTGTTTGTAAACGTGTTCAGGGCGAATAAGGTTGCTTTTCTTTTCTCAAAAAAATTCGACTCATGAAGCCGCGATAGCAAATATTTAGAAAAATAGGATCTAATATATATCTATTGTTGTTTCATATTATTGAACGTAATTTGTTTCATTAAAAAATTTATAGATTTAATGAAATTGTTTATTTAAAATTAATTTAAAATAAAATGTATTATACAGCATTAACTATTTACATTAGATAAGTAAATAATGTACTTGCTCGCCCTGAGTATGATTTATTCCAGGTACAGCGCCTCCTTGATCATTTACGCACGGGCATTCCTCAACAGGTGCGACGCTCGACAAGAAATATTTAGCACTCAGCGCGATCCCGAAAACTCTTAAGATTCCAGCCCGACGCGTTACTCTATTTGTCCGTCTTGAGTCGGATTCCAAAGGGGGAAAAAAGGGGCAATTTCATTCGAAACACGTTCCCTCGAACGTGAAAAATCGAAGGAGTCGATGTTATCTGGGCGAGCGCCATTCGAGAGCCATCAAAGCGAAGGAATTCCCAACGCGAGCTCGCGCGGCATTGCAGCGCGCCTGCGTATACGCGCGCGCAATGCACCGGGGATACCATTAGCTGTGTGGCGTGTCGCCCGATAATGCCGGTGATAAGACCAGAGTGAGAGAGAGAGAGGCACCTCGCGAGTTGAGAGTACAGCTATCATCGTCGAGGGCGCGCGACAAGGACGCGCGGAGTCGTGCCGCTGAACTTTTAGTTAGGATGCGGGAACACGCGGAGGCAGCGGAATCGTCAGTGGAAATGGGAATTCGTGTATCGTGAGAATTTGAACGGGTGATAAGGTGTGAGTGCATCTAAATACATTTTGGACCAAGAATTTTAAATTTCAAAGATTAATCTGCAGTATCATCAAACTTTCTCTCGCTAACTATCGGTTGACTATAACTAGTAATATTAATAATATTATTAAATTCGTAATTTAAATAGAAAATGCGAAAAAAAAAATTAAATAAAAGAGTGTCAGATGCAATTACAGTAAAATGTGATAAGAATGGCATTTAGTATATTTAAATGGGTTAGATGAAATGAAAATTGCAAAAAAGAACCTTCAATGTATTTTTTGATGTACTTGCACTACGTGTACGTCATTTCCATTGTACAATATCCATTTTATCAGTTTTAGTATAAAAGATTTAATTCACTATCTTGATCCTCGTTTACCGGTATCAAAATTACTGATTTTTTAAAAATTGATACAGGAAAGAATAAGAAAAATTGTAACTATGATCAGTTGCAACATAACTTTTTGCAGTAAAATTTTAAAAATATGTTTATATCTTTGGAGGAGTAATAATTGTAGTCTTAAGAAGAAAATGACAAATCAACAGCGAAACTAAATTTACCGCGGACACAGGATGAAAGAGTCGGTGGTAAAGAATGAAGCGGGGAAGAAAATGAAATATAGAGATTGAAAAACGAGACGTGAAACAGTAGACGAGAAGCGAGTGTCATCGCACCGGTGAGTCGGAGGATCTCTATTTTCCCACCCACCGGTCGCAATTATTACGTTCACTTTGCGATAAGTCGACAGTCCGAAATCCTCGGCAGCCGTGAGAACCGTCCTTGTCGCATAATGAAACTGATCAGTAACGATAAAACAATGGAGTATGTTTTCTTGTAAAAATTACTTAGAAGAGCCGTAATTTTTTTAATACTTATGGTAATTTTTTATCAATGCGAGAGTCATTTTTATTAAACCAAAGATTCCTTACAAAACATATAGTAATTATTTGCAAAAAGGCTGGAATAATTTTACAAAAAAAATTCTCAGCGAAACTTTGCTCGCGTCGCGCCTACGCATTTCGGGACACTATTCCCATCCGCCTGCGTAATCTAAAGTGCCAAATTAACGTCGGGGCCCTTGGCCCGGCGAACACCGTTCCCCACTTAGGCCCGCGTCCGCCGAGATAACCGCGTCGTTCGGGAGGCCCGGCAACTGCTTTCTCCCGACTATCGAGATCCAAAAAAAATTTGGTGCTTGAGCGCATTTCCGGAAAATACCCCGCGCGAGTTCTACCTTTCCCGGAAAATGGCGAGTGCGATTCTGGGCCTTTCGATGCTTATCTACCGGCCGTGCGGCTCGGCGGCGAAAAAAAATCAATCAGCCTGCCGAGGGGACTCGCGGCAGGGCGACCGAATTCCCGAGATAAAGATCGGTAGATGGAAAGCGCAAGCCGCCGTGGCGCACCGGTCCCTTTCGCTCCAACCTTCGAGGATACCTTCGCCGGTCCCTTCTTCTTCTTCTTCTTCTCGTTCGTCGTCGACTTCTCTACCTACCCTTCGTGCGGCTCGGTCGGCCTCTTTCGGCTCGTACTCTTTCTCATTCTCTATCTACCGTCCTCCTCTTCTTGTGCGGGAAAGATTCCTTGGTTCGCCGACGTGCATCCTGCTCCGGTCGTCTCGATTTCATATCTCGAACGCAAAGATCATAGAGACCAAGATCATTCAGGTATATCGCGTGATTAATTGATTTCACAAAGCTGTATTTTAATATTTCTTTTTAAATTTTAATTTGAAGGCACGAATTAAGTAAATTTTTTGGTATGCAAAATTTATTATAATACTTTCTTTTTCCATACATTTTGTACTCTTAATAGAAATTGGTTTTGAAGCTGATATTATGCACGTTAACATTTTAAGATTAAGATGCGTCAGCTGCTTTATAATTACTTTCTAATTTCTTTATGAGTTTTGTCATATTTAGAAACTCGTATCATGCATTAAGATCATGCATCAAGAAAAAATAATTCATGATTTGTCAAAATCAGTATAGTAAAATAAAACCGGTGTACCTATAAATCTTTAGTGCAACTGAAAAGTTGTTTACCCTCCCAGCTGCTAAATTAGAGTCTGAAAATCCCGTACCGTCGATATTTAGAAAATCACTATAATTCTAATTTTAATATTTCATCGTAACAAATTGTCGAGGAAAAAGGCATGGATTATTAAGTGAAAAAAAGCAGCTATTCATCGTCTATTTAGAGCCGCGGCTCCCGCAGGACGCTTGTGCCTCGGGCCGACTGTACGCACCGGTCAACTTCTTACGTCCTTCATCGCCACTGCCTTAGCCCGGCGCGGTCGACTGTAGACGCGCTCGTCCCTCCCTTTCTCCCGGCGAACGAATTATTCTCATTCTACTAGTCATTCACTTCCTGCACTTCTTTTTCTCGTGCGGCCGCGAGCCTCGCGGCGCGCGAACCGCCCTGCAGGTTGCCGCGGAGCCCGAGCTCGGAGAAGCCATTCATTTCTCTCTCTCTTTTTTTTATAGGCATACGTCCACTGTCTCGCTCCGCTCGGGACATCGTCGCGGCGTTAGGAACGAAGGAGATTGAATTTTTTCTGCCTTCCGCTAGGACAAATATTATCCCGCGTGATTTAGATGTTACGGACTAGTTGGAACGTCATTAATTAAGTATTACGCGAGTGTGTGTGTATACTTAAGCGGTAAGTGTTGCACTTACATGAAGAAGTGAAGATTTAAATATAGAGTTTGTTAATAGGATGTAATTTCGATCGTTATGCGACTTTCAATTTTTCCTTTTTTTTTGTAAAATCTAAGTACTATTTTCGAGCGCAAATTGAATGGTTAAATTCGAAATTAGAGCGTGCGTCAAATGAGCTAACGAGAAAGAGCGAAATAAGAAATAAGAACAGCCGGAGGAAATAGGAAAATAGAGAATTTCCGTTTCTGCAATGACAGTACGGCCCCGGGGGAAAGAGGATTCCGAGGCCAGAAACGCGTGATTCCCTGTGATTTAGCAAATGTCCATTAAAGACATGGAACTAACGCAATCGCCGTAATCACCCTGCAATCATGACGTAAAAAACGGAAGCGAGCATAACTATCGTCGCGCCGCGTATGGCAAAAAAAGTGTAGCAATAATACTTATCCAATAACGATTGAACAAACACTTATTTATAATAACAAATTTAATTATAAAAAAAATTAAATAATCACTCTAATTAACTCGCACGCAAAAAATAAGTAACACGTAAAAGAAATTAAATAGAATGTAAACACCGCGTTAAAAAGGTTATTGAATGGAACGACACCGAATTAATTGCCGAACGTGAAAAAGATTCTCAAGCCACAAACCGCCAGTGTATATATAAAAAAAACAGACAAAGCGGCAAGAGACAGCATGACAAACGCATCGATGAGTATCGAGGCGCTAATTCGTCGACGAAAGGCGAAATAAACGCACGGGCCTCATGTCTCAATAGGCCGGGGCTCTATAAAGAGCCCCCAGGTGCTCGAGGAGCCGGGGATTCTCTCCGGCGGTCCGATCCGCCGTCGACGATAACGAGTCTCGGAAGAGGAGAGAAGGCGAGAGTCGCGAGGAGTGGCGCGAGCAGCCCAGACCGAACGGCGAGACGGATGAAACTGATCGGAGTCGGTACTTCTTGTTCGAAGGAGAAATGAATTTTATATACGAATTTTCTCGTAATTGTTGTAGCTTACATGTTCATTGAAAAGAGAATTTTTGTTTGAATTTGAATGAGAATTTTATAAATTACACTTTACCTACGTGTAGACTCTGTATTATGATTGGATCTATAAAATTGCTTTACTGTATTTCATTTTACACTAAAAAATCTACTTTAATTGCACTCGAAAGTGCTTTTTGGTCAAGGCAAAATTTGTGCAAAATTTTGCAAATGAGATTTTTTTTTAAATTGATATAAAACATAAGATACTGTGATACCAATAAAAGTATTATTAAACAAATTAATAACATTCCGGACGTAGGTGCAATAAATATCTTTACATTCATCGCAATGAAAAACAATTGCGTTCACCTGATCGATGCGTCTTTAATTAATAGACGCGATTAAGGCAAAGTCCGCGCGTCCAATTACAATACATCATTTAAATAAACGCGCACTTACGGCGTCGTCTTGTCGCTCTCCTCCGATGCTTATTAAATACGCCTCTCCTCCGGCGCGTGTATACGCGAGCTCACTTAGCTGCCGCGCGTATAATTAAAAAAGACACTGGCGCGGCAGCCCGCCTCGAGTGACAGGAGGCAAAAGCGAGTAAAACTCGAGCACTGCAGTTTCTCCCCCTATAAACATGATTCGCCGCGGAAATTGTGCACGTGCATCGCGAAAAAAGTCGAAAATAGAGTGCGCAAGAATGCGAGATAAAGTGAGCGAGGACAATCAACGGAAAAAATTGAGTAAAAATATGCCGAGAAAACGGGAGAAGAAAAAAAAGGAAAGCGAAGAGACAGGAGTCAACAGTCGAGGAGCTGCGGCTATGCACACATAATGCATCGACTTCCGAACGAACGGCCGACCAGTCCACCGGCTGACTCTCTCCCTCCTCTTTCAAGCTGTGCCCCTTTGCACTTTGTTTCTTCGCGATTTTATACCGCGCTCCTGCTCCCAGGTTTCATCCTCTTTATCCTAAAGCTTTAATGGTTTTTTAATGATTGCTTTGATTTAGATGATTTTTCTAGTGTATGATTGCACTTCATATATTTTTTAGTTCATAATGCATAAATCTTTTTTAATTATGATATCGTTTCTTGTTACAGCATTCTTTGGTCGAAGATATATAATTTTAATGTCTTCAATTTACAAAAATATTTTTTGTAGTATGTTGCTAGTCCTTTTATTGATTTTTAATACAATATTTTTGATACAATTTCTAATGCAGCAATAATACTTATTTTGCACTATTTTATTCAGAAATTTAAAAGCCTTTTAACAATTTTTCTTCAAGATTGATAAAAGCAACAAAATGAAAGCATAATTACTCCTTCGGATGCATTCTTATTTACTCTTATTCTATAATTTCGTCGCACACATGAAAAACGTGACTTGCACATTTTTAATAAGCAAAAGTCAGAAATGAAATAAAAATCGCGGAAGACCGTAAAAAGTTAATTGAGTGACAACGGGCACCCAAAACGAAGAACAAAATTTCCTACGATGTTTCGAGTTTATGGACTCGCGCCAGTCGCAACGGCGAAAAGGAATCGCGCCAGCATTAGCCCTTGCCCGATTGATCCCGGGCGGCGCGTCGCAGAAAAGGCGCCGCGGAGACAGACTCGCAGGCAGCAGCGGCACAGCAGCAGCAGCAGCCTCGGCGTCCGTCCCTCGCGTAGCCTGCTGTTCCGGCTGGCGCGCGTCGCACGTGCTCGCCTCGCCGTCGGCCGTCGTGGCGCGGCGACGGCGCTCCGCGTGCAGGCGCCACTCTGCCCCTCTCCCTCGGCAGCCGCTCCGCCGGCGCCCCTCCCCTCCCCACCCGCGCGCGGCTCCCCTGCCCCGGCGACCAATGGCCGCGCGCCGGCGCTGCACCTACACATGCACGCGGCCGGCGGCGCGCCGGTTTCGAAAAGCGCCGATCTCGCCCCGTCTCGCTCGCTCGGGCACCAGTCGCCCGTCAGCGTTCCGAACAGCCGGTCGTGCGCCACTGCCGCTCCGGTTCCCCGACGATCGGCCGGTCTTTTTGGGACTCTTCCCCGCTAAAGGAAACGCGAGGTGTTCGCCGCGAGTGGAACTGCCGGTGCGCGGGTGAAGGGCGACGCTCTCCCGGAGGATCACCGATAACCCGGTGTCATCAGTTACTTATTTTTTTGCCGCCGAAGCCGAGGGGTAAACAAGGCCGTCGTCGCGCCAGCCGAGCACACGCACGGATTCCCGCGGAGTTTCGGCGCCGCTCGAGGGGAGACGAGTCAGAGGGAGAGAGAAAGAGTCAGAGGAAGGCAAGGGAGAGAAAAAGTAGAGCGATATGCTGCCGAGGGAGCTGATCGCACTGGCGACGCTGACGGCGCTCTGCGTCGCGACGTCGACCGCTGCCGTCGCGGCGGCGTCGATTGACTTCGACCTCGCCGCTGGCGGCGGCGGCGACTACGAGGTGCTCGCCGACGCGGACGAGAGACTCGCCGACAACGACGACTTACTCGGTAACTATATTCTCTCTCTCACGTATACCCATTACGATCGCGTGTTCGTGTAGACTGGGGGCGCGCTTGTAGATGTGAGCGAGTGGTGATACGTGCAGCTAGTTGATAAGGATGCGTGGGTGTCTGAACGACCACTTGTATATTTGGAAGGGCAAACCGGGCGATTAATTTCGACAATCGCGTGCAATTTGAAGGAAGTTCTCACGTGTAAATTTTTTTCTCGAGGATGATTTGAGGTCTCCTGTTGACAGTGATTGAACGAGTGATGATAACGATCTTTCTTGATTATCGTGCAGTGGAGTCTTGATTTCGTTTTTGTATGAATTAATTAATACAAGTCGATCACACTTTTTGGTCGTTACCTTTTTTATATTCTTTACGTTTATTACCTCAATTATGACTAATACCTTGCTGTTTTTATAAAGTAATGATTGATAAGTATAAAAAATTAATAGCAATTACTTTTTCTAATAACGTTTTATTTACAACCTCCTTCAAAAAATGATGAGTACACGTAGCAACATATTTTTATTACGTGAAATGTCAACTTAATGGACGTATGCATATGTGTAATAAATGCTGAATATTTTGTTGCATGTCAGTATGGTTTCATTAACTTTAAACATTACAAATTAATTAGATATCCTGTAATATGATAATAATTGGAAATAATTGTCAAATCGTTTTCTTAATTTAAATAACATTAATAAGTAATCTAAATTCATTCTTTCACGTAAAAGTAATAACAGAAATGAAACATTTGTACATTGTTTGTAAAAATTGTTTGCAACAACTTAAAACAGAATGGTATTAATTATGCAAAGCTATAATTTAAACTTTCTGACATATTTCAAATCTTATTTAGATAAGAATTATCTTAACAGTGCAGTGTCAAAGTCCATGCATTTTACCAAAGTATGAAAATACAAGTCTCATGTTTTGTAAAGGAGGAATAAACATACAACATTTTTCTTGCAATTGTAGGCGCAAAAAAGTAACGTGTAAATTTCAAAGAACGTATAAATTACAACACCTCATTATCGCATATTTACGAACCATTGAGAAATTAGTATTTTTCATAATTTCACAAACACAGCGAGTCTAAAAAAAAGTATAAAAGAAGTTGTCAACTTAAAATCACTCGCAGCGCATAATCTGATATTTTATTAAATCATATTCAGTTTCATTAAAGCGTACATAAAAAGCGACCTTTTGCCGGTTCGAACAAGAAACTGCGATGATATCTCACATTTTACATAACGCACATAAATACAAATTAATAAAATCGAGTTGATGGATAGTCAGTCGAGCCATATAAACTAACGCTTTAACCCCGCTGTCAAGCGAGCTCCTAGTGTACCATTTTCTAGTCCAAGGTCTTTCACCTCTCCACACCTTATCCAAGTCTCTTAAAACTTTCAACAAGATATAAGGTCCGCGCCGGCGCTACTAGCCGTGTCTATTTTTATTGAAAAGCCCTAAATCCCGTCTTGCCCACTCGAGCTCGAATCCGCTCTCCGTATATCGAACGCAATTAAGCCGGACGTGAGAGGGACCCGTGGAAAATTGAATTCGAATCAAGCGATGGGACCGGTAAATCCCGTATGCGCGATACCGCGGCTTAACAGCGACGAATGATTTACGGCGGCTCGGCTCGTTGCGCGCTGTACCTCACAGGGGAGCTAATTGTCGGCCCGGCTCGGCTCGATTCGCTCGAGGTGGCGACTTTTGTTCGGTTTTCTTAGGCCTGTCGGCGGAGCCTCGTTAACAAAGGGGGCCCGGGGGGGGAGGGCGCGTGCCAATGATCCGGCGCTGAGTCGAGTGCCGTCAGTGCTTTTGGACCGGGCTCCCGGCGCTACCGAGAAACGCGTTCATTTTTCGACAGGTTTCGCGGTATCTCGTGTACTAATCTTGTTACTTCTTTCGGTGCAATACATAAAGTATTAAATTAAGTTTTTTTTTTAATTATGATTAAATTAATAGATGTTACGTAAAGTTCAATAATTATATTACATTACGTATTATAAAATATTGCATCAGTACCTCCTTAATCTTCTATCGAAGATTGCAACATGTTAATAACATTTAATTTTATAAATGACTAATTAATAGCGAGGGGTTATTCATTCGTTGAAATCACAAACTACTTTTAAATAAATTACTGCAAAAACAATGATAAAGATTTACGATGATACTTTTTTTGCCATCATTTTAGTTTTCGGACAGCTCTTCGATTCTCCGATTGAGTACTGAAAGTTGAAATTTCGAGTTATTTACATCGTGTATTTCGCTATTGAGCGAACTCATGATAGATGTGGACTCATTTAAATTAAAACGCGATCAGGCCTTGCTCAATATTAGCTATCACATTTTTCGCCAGGTGAATTCTGAGCCTGATATTTCCCATTAATGGGTGTGCTGCCACAGTTTTTTACATTTCCGCTTTGGACCTGAATGGTTAGATGCAAAAAAAGCTGCTAATGCTCCACCGTTTACACATTATTTAATCGTTGAAAAAATCGATTGTAATCATTGCAATTAAATGTCACTAAAATTACAATACATATGAGCCCTTAGCTTACTTACAAGTCCTCGATTGTACTGTATCCATATCTTTCGAATTTAAATTATTTGTAGTATAAATTCAGGAAATTCCGTTATACTAGTCCTGACTTATACACAATGTTTAATAATAGTAAATGTTACTTTATGGCACAAACACGTGGCTCGCAAGCTGCGCTCCCTCTCTTTCCCAGAGTTTAAAATAACGAGGCTTTAAAGCACTCGTCGTTGAAGCCAAATTGCGCGCACATGGTCAAGGGGGGGTTGGAGTTTTTTTGAGAGCATTTTTACAGCCCAATCACGAAAATATTTAAAAAGTCAATCCACCTCTCTGAGGGGGTCTTATAACTTTCAACTGTTTTTCTCAGTTTAAAGTCTTCAATTAATTTCGTTTACAGTCGTAAACAATTTAACTCCTATAAACTTTATAGTCAGCAGTTTTAAGCAAGTACTATCCTCTAATTAATGATTTTCCATTAGCGTCCATTGTAATGAATTGAGCAATAAATACACAACGACGAAGATGGTTTATAGTAGTGATCGTTAGCGTCAATCATAAAAGACGCAATAAATAAACAAAATAAAAGGAATCGCCCATGGAAATAAATAAGAGAGTAAAGACCCCGATTGAGAGCGAGCTTCGGAATCTTGATTGTCTGTGGAATGCGAAGATAGGAAGGCGATTTATAATCGCGTCGTACACGTCATCGGCAGATGATGTAAATTTAATGGCGATAAAACGCGATTGTAATGTAGCCTAATAGCTAGTCGCCGATTTCAGTTTTCTTTTGTGTATCGCGCGAGCGATAAGCGAAAAAGCGAAAGTCGCCCGGCGATAAAGCAATTAATATCTCGCCCTGAGGTAGCTGAGGACGAACTTGAGATCGCGAGATAAAACGCCACGCGGCGTAAACTCGATCGGGCGCGTTTCTTTTATCCGGATAACAATGGAATCACTGTAACGCTGTTGCGCGATAATTCGCAACATAATTCAACATAAATCACAAACTTTTTACACCTAAATGGCGAATGAACAAAATATCATGTGAATTGTGTTCTATTCATTTTTCAATGCAATCAGTACCATTAATTTAGAGTTTTTTTAAATTTTGTTAGATAAAAATATGAATCATATTGAAAGAATGTGTTCATAATCTTAGTCATAATCTAGAAATAAAATTTCTATGAAATCATCCAATATTTCTTATTAAATTAAATTCTCTTTTGTTTGCCGCTAAAAATAGATACAAACAAAATCGGAAAGAAAAAACACCAGCAATTAGCCACATCTAAGATAAGAAAAAAGTCAGACAAGTAGGTTATTCCCACTAGCTTTCCACGTTCATCAAGATACAACGTAACAGCGCAAAAAGCAATGCAATCCAACCCGTCCCGAAGGCCCTCCCTTCCCTTTCGCGAGCGCCAGCTTGAATGAAGGTTCTCAAAGACCCGAGAACCCCGGCGCTCGGTTGTAATAAAAGAAGCGAGAGGCGCCTCTCGCACCGGTCGTGCGATCGCGCTCACGCAACCGGCGAATCTCGGCATCGCCCGAGACCGAGAGGGAAAGAGAGAGAGAGAGAGAGAGGAGGAGGAGGATCGATCAATTTGCCAAGGCGTGCGCGCGTGCCTCCGGCTCGCCGGTGCATTATGCACCCGGTGCTTATTAACCAACCCCGCGCCTGAGAGAGGCGCCGGCGCGCGTGAATTCCGCGCTGCATATAGGCACTCGTACGCGCGGGACCGGTCTATCGATCGCGATATCTTTCGTTCCGCGCAAAGCTTTATTTTTAAAGCTAAAAATTTTCATTAATCGTCGGCTGTATGAAAACTGCAGCTTCGAGAAGATTTAATTACGATACGTTAGCAGTAAAATGAAAATCGAAAGCTTGAAAATATAAAATATAAGATGAAAACTTAAATCGACCGAATAGTCGTTCTCTTCAGATGTTACATTTTAGAATGAAAAGTCACTCGATTGGAGTATTTTTTTTCTTTTGGCACTTATTAATAACATGTGATTTTATTCTAGGGCTCTAAACATTTCTCCCACGAAATTATAACTTCTCCATCACGGAACGGCACGGATGTTCCAAACAATTTAACCGTTCGCCGCATGTGCTCAGCGCCACCCTCAGAGCTACGTTTTGAAAGGTGCAACTGGCGTCGCGCGACGCCCCTATGCACGGGACCACCGACAATTTAAATATTTACAACGGCTGCCAGACGGCGTAGGTATTTCCGTGGCGCGCAGCTGTTATCGTCGCTGGTGAATAACACACCGCGGGCGCCGATCAATGCGCCGATCGATCAGCACGTGGGCGCGAATTTTATCTTGCGACGCGATTAGAAATTTCGATTTTGTAAGTCCGCTCGGCCGCATAGTGCTTCAATTAAACATCAGCCACAAGAAACTGGTGGCTGTATAGCACTCGACTCGAGTGTTTTGATGGATTGAAGAATCGCGCGGTAGCAAGCCGAGGGCGTGAAATCGGCCGATCTATATCGCGCGATTTCTCGTTGGTCGATCTCCCTCGCCTGATATTCTCATTTTCAATGAATACATTTAATGATCACATCTTCAACATAAACTGGTTTGGTATTTTTTGAGTTAACAAATGAGCGTTGCATTATACTTGTTTCTAGTAGAAACTCGATACTTCCATTTGCCAGCGTCGTTTAGAGAAATTGAAAACGTTAATCGTCAATTGTCCACTATAGTTTACGCAACCTCCCCGCCTTTTTTACACACACTAGTAAACCCACTCTCCTCGCGTGTTACATTCCACTATTCTGTTTCGAGCGTCAGGCGTATACACGCGGCGCTTAAAAAAGAAACGTCGGCGGGGAAATGTAAAAAAGGCCGACCGGTCAACCGAGTGGAGGGTGAAAGAGAGTTCGTCACGAAGTAGGCAGGCGCCGTCCGGTCGCCGCGAATTACACGCTCATGCACACATCACGCACGCGCGCCTAGGTAACGAGGCCCGAGGCTTGTGTTTAGCCCCGATAGGACTGGCAACGTTACGCACGTCTCGAGCGCGCGCGCGCGCGGAAATATGCGGGATGCGCATAATGCGGGTCGGTCGCGGGGAGGAAGTGCCAGCGCCGCGGCAAATTAATGAGTGCGCCTGAGCTAGCGCCCCGGGAATTGGCCTGCTCTCAGCTGTATAATCGCTAGGCTATGCTATTTTTTTCTTTTTCCTCCTATGAGGCATTGCCCGTGGAAATTAATTTCGTGGTCCTTCTGGTTTTGTATGCAAGTTTAGTTCGAAAATATGAGCGATGGTGGTTGCTACTTGGATAATCCACTCCTTCGACATTACAAGAGTTAAGTCTTTTATTAAACGCAATTAGAAATAATTAGTGAACTATGATTTTATGTTAGACAAAGACAATAAGTAAATTTAATAACGGTATGCTTCTGCAGTGCACACTGGCACGCAAAAGTATCTCGCATCGAGTCTGCACCGCGAATAAACTCGTTTTACGAAATTTACTTCAATTAACGCATCCGTCGACCGACGCGTCACTCTTATATAATTTTACAGTTGCCTATTGAAAGGATCGCGATTTTTGTCCACTTACAAATGGAAGTACGTTTAATTACCACCTAATTAAGTCAATAATAGTAACAAGATTTTCCACATAACACTACAAAATCAACTTGCTATAGCAAAAAGAAAAAAAATAACGGAAAACATGAGTAACGTCTCGACAACAACAACGGTTATCGCGCGAGCCTTCGTCCTCTTTCTGTTTCACTGAATTCTCCAATATCCCCCGTATCGAAAACCAGCGGTGCCGTCTTCTTATCTCCGGCACTTCTGCGCTCATCATTATGGCGCTTATCGCGCTCTTGCATATATGATAGAACGCGCAAAATCGCGTGAATCGACTCTTTGTGTGCACGACTGCGCCTCCACGCCGGCGATGAAATAAAAGAGCTGTAGACGAGAACAATTTTAAGCCTATGTGGTATCGCTCTCAAGGGACGTGTAAATTATTTTAATGGATTTTCCAGTCGCACATTGTCGATCGCGTTTCGGTTTTCCTAATTGCGGTGTTTATCGCCGCGTACGACCCGAGATTATACTTTATTGCGAGTGTCAATTTCTCATCGCTCCGCTTTGTCAGCCGATAGCTCGTAATTCATTCTCGAATTTGCAATTCGCTTTATGCAAGGGAGAATAATACTTTATATGAATGCGCCTGCCCGAACCGGTCGCCGATTTACGAAGATAAATTTCGCGCGGATAAATTCAGCACCCATTTCATTCGTCGAAAAATAAATTTCAACTAAGATCGCGTCGAAGTCACCTCGTGCCGAGAAAATGAAATAAAATCAAAATGCAATGCCATAGCCATCGATGAAAAAAAAATCAATTTCCGCTCCGCAATAAACAATAATCATGTGTGCATCTATATCGTGTCTTTATTACGCGGGGCGTTTTCGCTCGTTTAAAAGACAGCGCTGAAAAATCGGCCGAGAACGAGGCGTCGGCGCATCGCGACCCATTTAGCAGACAATGACAGTGGCGCGTGTGCGCGGCGCGATGGAATTCGGGCGCGCGAGTGCCAGCTTTTCCCCGGCGCGTAATTGGCCAATTTCTAAGCTTTCTTGTTTGCCTTACCGGCGCGCGGACCGAGCGCGGAGCCCTCGGGGCTCGATATTTATTAGGCTTCGCCGCGGCGCCGTGGATTAATGCCACGCGTCTCGCGCCTGCGATCGCTTTATTTGCGCGGACCTGGCAAGGCTCTCCTTTAGAAAGCCTTTTAAGATTTGTCATGCATTTCTCTGTATGCAGAATGGAATGTTGAGAGGCCGTCGAGGTGAGAATGTTTAAGGGGCTGAGTACAAAAATATTGTTTTTCTGTTTTCGAGAGACGAAAAGGGGTCACTTTAAATTGTCTTGAAATTATTGCCGACTGTTATTATTTACGCTATCGTAGAACTGCGTATTTACCAGGAAAGACTTTGCTTCTTAATTTTCTGTACTTTGTTGCAAATTGCTTGCACGGTATTTTATCCAGAAATTAACCTTGTTTTTTTTTACATTTATATTTGAAAATTTGGTTTTATGCAATTTCCACGTTTTTCTATAGACTAAGAAACTTGCTGCACTAGTGGTAAAAATAATTAAGGGAAACCGTTATTCAGTTTCAAAATTACCTACTAAACGCAGTCAGATCTCTCTAGAAAAAAAAAATTAACGTAACCACAACTTTTATTATAGCAAAAAGGCTACGCCTTCTCTGAAAATATAATTTCCCAACGGATAATCAAAAGCGAACGTACCTTAAAAAGAAAAATACATTTTAAGCAAACCGAATTTCTCAGGCCGGGAGCAATTAAAGCCAATTTCAAGGAGGCTCACGAAATTGTAATTGTACGTTCCCATTATGCGGCGCTACTTAAAATACAAGCCGCGACGGCGCTCGGACGACCACCGGAAGCCGATCTCGTCGGTAGCCGCGGACTCCAAAGTAAAGTAGCAGCGGCGCTAAGTACTTACGGCTCGAAAAAGCGTACAATACGAAGACCTTCGCGCCAACCGGAAACCCCTCGCTCATCCAAGTCTCCCTCCCTCCCGCGCAGTCCCCGGTGTCTCCGCGCCTCTCCTTTACCTTCGGTTTCCTTCTTCAGCATTTTCGCGCAATTTTCTTAAATGGCCTGCGCCGAAGGCGCGCATTGTCGCATCGAAGTGTAAAAAATTACGAAGTGCGCGAATGTTTGAATATTAAATTGAATTGCGATGACGTGAGGCGCTGTAAAAACGTCTCCGTGATTGTTAAGAAACGATTTTTTCTCTATTCGCTCCTTTGCGAAAATGGCGCTAGACAATAATCTATTATTGTGCACTTTATGACTTGTCTAAAAAGTAAAACATTTATGCACATTAAAATCCTATGAATCATCGGTGAATCATACACTGCGGGAGCTTTAAGTTTTTCCATTATTTATTTCCATTGTTATCATAATTTCAGCCTGAAATTTTGAAATAACTGTCTGCAAGTGTTTAAAGCATCACTTGTTTGCACTATGCATTACATCGATTATTTTTATAAGAACTTTATATTTTTTCCTTAAAATTGAAAATGAACTGTTATTTTTAATTGTTTTCTTAAAGTCATACTTTCTTTTACAGGGAAATAAGGAAACTAAGAATTAGAGCAGTGAAACAAAGCCGTATATTCAACTGTAGAAAAGCAAGCTCGTGTGACCCCTCGTTCGCCGCCTCCCCCGCTCGAAATTTTCTCCGAAATCGTTCATTCGCGCGTCGCTTCCGCTCAGCGCAAGTTTCCCATGCGCAGCTACGCGGGCGCAAACCTCAAAACCCAAACTTCCTGTCCTCGCTCGGACTCCGCGATTCAGTGCCGCGCGCCGGGAGAGAGGCGTGTGCGCGGCAGCGGATAGCGGGGCGCACGGAAGCGACGCCGCCGCCGCCGGCGCCTTTGTCCCGCGCCGCCGAATATAATCGGGCGCCTCCGCCGCTCGAAAAGCGCGAGCTCATCGCCCGACGGAGACAAAAGACCCGCCGGCCCGTGGGACGGAGATAACGCGCTGAAAGGGAGAGACGGACGGCGGGGGCTCCTCTCTATATATAAACGCACGCAGCGCGCACGCGAAGGCCTCGGAGTGGCGCCTGGCGCGCCGCGCGCTCGTATCGAAAAGCGGCGCGCACACTGCGCCGTGGTCGTGTGCACGCGTGCGTGACGGCGCGCCGGATAAAAATCGCCCGCACGCCGGCGGGAAAAATTTCTGTTACCAGGCGCTAATACGACCTGCTCGCCGACGGACGACTTTTTTTTTTTTTGCTGGCCTTTTATTTTTGGAAAATCGGATGGATTTAGCTCTTGTCGGCCTATTCGTACGCAAATGTATCGTCATTTTAATTTTATTTGTTAAAAGTCCAGATAGGAAAGTGATATTAGCTTGATGTGCAATGTCGACTCGATTGCACTGGTTTGTTTTTACTGAAGTAGTTAAATTATGAGCCAGCGGTCGATGTGGCACTGATTTTGATTTAGTAGTGAAAACATATGGTATAGGAACTAAATACGAACAGGCTGGGTTTACTTATTTATGACTTTCTTTGGATGGTGTTTAGTCTGGAGTTTTTGAAGTGTACTTTGTTCAAGAGAATGTTTCCCTTTGCCGTTTAATAATTTCGGCGTCGAAACTCTAAACAATCTTATGCATCACTTGTGCAAAACAAATAATCGACTATCTCTCATTGAAATTTTTTTTTAATTATGCTCTTTATTATCTCAATTTTGAAAGTGTCTACTCATTTCAAAAGTATGAATTTAAAAGTAATGTTAAATAATGCAAAAAACATAAATCATTTGTTAATAAAATTCAATGAAAAATTCAGCAACGCTTGCTTAGAGAATAATGTAAAATCGTCAGGCAAGTGCTAGGGTAGGGTGGCTCCAACTTTTCATCGTTCGAGACTGTCGGTATGCGTGTACGACGTGCCGAACGAAAAAAAAGGTGCAACGGGAGCGACATTTAGCACGCGGAAGCAGGCCGAGCGTCGCCGCATGCACGCGACATGTACATTCACGCGCTCGTTTCCGCTCCCGTCCTTCCTCGCACTTAAACCGTCGAGTCGTGCATTTTGGGAACATGAAGCCCTTCTCTTTTTTCATTGCAAAACGTATATTCTTCATTATCAGATTCCCACCACTCCTTTTTTTGACCACAGTATTTTCGAAATTGACGTTTATTTTTAGTCGCTTATCGATAAAACCAAACAACGCATTCAATAATTCATGGTACACTTGCAGACTGCGCTGGGAACGCGTTAAAAATCGATGCATGCAGAAACAGCATAAGCAACATAAAGCTGCAGCTCAAGTAATTGTTCGATCGTTTGAAAATGGTTTTCTTAAAAACTTCTTCGGGTACGTACTTGGCTTCTTGTTTACCTGCAGACAAATGCCTGCACCTTGTTCGTAGTATTAAAAGAGACCGGCTGTTACGTCTTTATTTCTTTACCCGCCATAGCGATTATCGAGGCGCATTTCATAACGAGTGCATTAAAAAAAATCGAAAGTAGCGAGCGAAGGGAGCCAGGCTCCCGTTGACCGATCTCGAGCGATCGCGGGAAAAACGGTCCTTGACACTTGACTCGCACTCGACCAGCCTCGGGGCAGAAACGCGCAAATTTACGATTGCGCATACACACAGCCTCTCCACGAGCTTGATTATATGCTAATTTCGACGCATTGCGAAACGCTATGTTGGCGCTCACTATTACGAGCAAGCGCTGCCTCACGATACCCTGCTCTCTCACCTCCCACCTTCAATTTAAGTATCGATCGATCGACATCAAATGAAAGTTGTTCTTTTTTTCGAGTCTCGGACTGACCTTCCAAACGAGAAATGAATTAATTTCAATCATAAAAAATTAGTACCGTATACTCAGTTTGCTTTTTTTTTATTTGCTTTAAAAGTATAACCTTCACATTTCTGAACGTAAACTGCAGTGTTATCGATGCGTAAGAAAATATTTCATATAAAAATCATATTCTCAATAAAAAAAAAGCCAGCTAACTGCCGTTCCTTATCCAAGCGGTCCCGATTTCGCCGCGACATTATCATAAAGAGTTAATTAGAATGTCCCCGCAGACTCGGCTAGAAAAAAAGCTACCGTATAACTCGTCACCGACAAGCAAGCGTCGGCGGAAATGCAAAATCGCCGCCGATCCGTATTACGCTATGCGCTCGCTCGCGCGCGCGGCGTCAATATAAATATCGAGCAATGATTTACGATGCGGCGCTCGGCGACTTTATAAGGTGACCGGCTTTCGCGCATTGTGCCGCCCGAGCGTTTCTCCGGCTGCGCGGACTTTTACTGCGACGTCGCCTGGGAATGCGCCGTCGCGCTTACGTCGCGTTTTAATGCAGCGATTGGCTAATAGCTCGGCTCTAATGAGTCTATCGCGCCCAACTCCGTCGCGCGATACACGCGCAGATTATTAAATTTTATTAATCGACCGAACGGTTCGACTCTTAGCGCTTGGGTTGCTTTTATGCGTTATTTAATAAGCTTGAATTTTCTTGCACGTCTGTAATTGATATCGATTTTTCTCCTCGTTGTATATATCAAAGTTTTTACGGGAGAAAAACCCGTAAATCACCTTACAAAATCGCGCGATACTTCATCCGCGTATTGACTCGGTGACGATTGGCCAAGAGCACTCGAGCTCATTCGCAATGCAATTACAGCGAAAATTCCTTAGGATCGCGGGGTGTTACGTAAATTTTCGGGAACTCGAGTAGTCCCGTGCACGGTGATCGATTCCCGCGGGTCCCTATGACGCTCTTCTTTTTTTTCATCGCTGCAGCTGCGATGTCGAAAGGCAGTCCTCGGAGAGTCTCGTTAGAGCGAGAATACCGCTGCTCATCCCGCGGACCGTTAATTGGTCGTCACGGTCGATTCGAAAGCACTGAGCCACCTAAGTGGGTATGGAGCTTCTGGAGAGCCGATGCGCTCTTTTTGCCGGATCGCCGATTTGGCCTTCGATTGCTTTCTTCTCGATTCAGTTTCCCTCGTCGCGTCTTGTTTTTCTCCGACGTTTAGCCAGTCAGTCGTAATTTTACACAATTTAGCAATTTCTTTGCCTCGTTTCGTGCTTATTACGACAGCTGTTGTTTTACTCTTGATTTTTACCGTTTTATCGCGTCGCTACAAATTGTACACATGCTTTTAATTAAAAAAAATCGAGTCAATTTTGTAAATAAAAAAAAGGAATTTAAATGAATAAACAAACTTAATGATAAACACATACTTTTCAGTCGAGCGTATACGCCGTTATCAAAACAAGCACTGCACGCGGCGCATAAATTCGTGCGCGGTGTGTATACTGTGGATACGCGCCGCTCGAAAACAGGAATATCGGATCGATTTAATTAGATTGCAAAGCGTGCTCGCGCACTCGTGAATTAAGAAGCGGCGCCTAGACTTTCGCATCAAAAAGCTGTTACGACGTCGCGACGTCCGGGAGACCTGTCTGACAACGTCCCGGGCGCCGTCGTTTGCATTCGATGCATGAGCGACGATCGCGCGATATATACCAAAAACTTTACGTTTTTCGTTTACAATGCCGAGTCTCGCCGTCGTCGTGCCACTTTTTTCAGACGCGCGACGCTCGAGCGAGTCTCAGATTGTTATCCGCATCGGGATAAATTTCACGAATGTCGCTTGAAGGAGCTGCGATTTCTGTAATGAAACATACTTGACTGACAATGAATATTTCACTCCATTAGTGTGAAGTGTCGTTCATTTCAAACGAATGAGGAAGAAATTAAAATGGATTATAGTAAAGTGTATTTTCGCTCTTCGACTAAATATTAAACCTGTTCGTTTAAAAAGATAGGTGGGACTACTCCACTCGATCTGTATAGAGTGGTTACAGCTATATTCACTTCATAAGAATGAAAATTCACTTTTCTGTTTTTTAGGCTTAGTTATATTGAAATGCTCTTTTTTAAAACACTTTCTATTCCAGCGAGTCAGCTTCGATTCGAAAACACCATCGCGGGACGAACTGCAGCTGGCTCGATGCACATGAGCGAACCCGGTCACTTTCGCAGCTCGGCCGCACGCGCACGCGGGACGAATATAACCCGCGTGTTTTGAACGGGCATCCGTAGCCCCTCGTTCGGCTCGTTGCGATTCCGCGCACAGCCACCGCGCGAACTTCGAACGTCCCTTTTGCTCGCAGTGCCGCGGATTGTATATTCGAGCTGCAGTTGCACAAATGCATGCATGCCTAGGGGGATAAGAATTTTTACGACTGCCAATTGCTGAATTAATTTCCTGATATTTATTTACTTGTCCGAGAATTTAAACGTTTTACAAAAAATATAACATGATTTATCGTTATAGATACTGTTACAGTAAGATGACAGTAATCACTGATATAAAATTTAAAAGTGACTTACTATAACTTATATAACTAACCTAAAGGAAGGAGATAGTCAATAAGTCAATTTCGACGTATCGAAATGATATGGCTACTGGTATTTAACTCTGATTTTTTTTTTTTAAATTAAATAATAAAAACAAATAAATTAATTGCAGATTTTAAACTGTTTATTCTATTTCAGCTAAGAATTTAGAATTTCGAGAGAAGGAAAATTGAAAGAATAGAATAATGAAAGAAAGCTACTGAACGCCATGGTGGAAGTATAATTCCCTTACATTGTACGAAGTTTAAAGGGTAACTGCTTGCATTAATGGAGCGCGAGCCGCGAACATTCGAGAAGGAGCCTCGGGCATGTATCGCAGGCTGATTGTCAGTCAGCGATTGACACGAGGCCTGCGTCTCTTCCACTTGCTATTCGTCATTGAGGATCGATCGAGACATAGCTTTTCTAAATGCCCGCGCGTTCGCTTCTCCCGCTTCTCTTCTCCCTTTGTTTCATCTTCCTCATCCATCTTCTCTTCTTTTTCTTCCCGTCTTTACTCTTCTTCGTTACTTCTGAGAAAATTACAATCCCTGCACGATTCTCGTCCGATCTGTCCTTTCCTTTTTTTCTTACGAGCAAGCTCGATGATGACTCTATCGAACCTATTCATTACACCGTTCGTCATTAACTCCAACCCCTTTCAATTTATTTTACGTTAAATAGAAAACATCGGGCCGTAATTGTCCACTTCCTCTATCGCCTGTATTAAAAGCCTTGCGTGCACAACAGGAGCACACGGTTCCTGAACATTGGTCCTTTTTATCACCGCGGCGATGTACAGGATAAAGTCGAGCCGCCTTATGTTAATCCGAAGGTGCGTTTCGTATGCAATATGACGCGGCGCGGCGTGCACATGCAGCCCGCGTCCTTATGCATCTCGCATTGAATCCGAATGAACGAGCGCGCGCGCGCGGTTTCCACCGGCCGCCGTTCTTATTGCTTCCCGCCGGCTATTTTGCCGCTCGTTTTGCGCCAAGCGCGAACGCAAGGCTTGGTCTTTTTTTGCACGCGCGCGCGAAGTCCTTCGTACGCTCTCGAGAAATCTAATTGGACGCGGACACGTAGGCCAGTGAATACCTGCACTTTAGTTTGTTTGCATTTTTATTAATCAAAATCTTATTTATTTATTTACCTAAAAATATAAGCTTAACCGTCTAAAGATTCAAAAATGTATTGCTAAAATACTATGAAGAATTTACTGACGCACAAAGTAAGATAATCCTTTAAATTAAATATTAAAGGAGTTAAAGCTGCTCCTATTAAAACCACTTGCAAATTAATTTTTTTTGTTAAATATCTAAAAGGGACGTGCGTAGTATACGTGATCATTATTTTTTCTCGCAAAATTAAACCAGATTTTACCCTCGTGTAATCACAACTATAAAATTTAACTATGATAATAAAGCTCGAGTCATTTTAACCGCGTTTCGAGTTACAATAAATTTTAATCAGCGAGTCGCAAAAGAAAACTTCCTCGATGCGGCCGGCGCGTCGCAGTCCGACATCTTGGGCGCCGATCTTCAAGGAGAATGAGTGTACTTTCAATTAATTTCGCGTTTCATAACCGTAATAACGCCATAAATAATTATGTCGGATAATCAGCATGCAGTTTTTAGCAGGCGCGCGTGTAATCATCGCGCGCGCCGCGCGATCATTAAAAACGTAATTAGCAGTCGGCGGTGTATGGCGATGCAACAAAAAATCCACGGCGATTTCTTAATTAACTATTTCTCGTTGTTTCTTTCTTTTTTTTATTCCGCCATCGTCGACTAGGTCGCTTTGGGCTCGGGAGAGAGAAAAAACGCGAAAATCCCGGGAAGCCGATCGAGATCGGCATGTGGGGGAAAAGGCGTGCGAGGCTATGCCGATGCTTGTTGCAAAAAATTCGCTCGCTTTTATCGGGACGTTCAATTAGTCGACGATCTAGCATTAATTGTGAGTTTGTCTAATGCGGGGAAATAACAGGGACAAGGATTGACGCGCGGCTGTGAAGTGAAACTTAGTTCAGATTTTTCGATTTTATTAAACTAACGCATTGTATTTTTTTTCTCTAAATTTATGCAGCGATATTTGCTTTACTCTGTATATTTTTAACAAATTAAAAAGGGATTTTAATTTTCATGAAAAACATGTGTGAATTGATTGTACAACGAAAATGATAAAAAAAAGATAATTGTTTTAAACTGTATGAGCTGCGCTATAAAAGTCATTTGTATCTCTCAAGTGTCGATAAATTATAAGCATTCAGGAAGTGGGCAAGTACATAACAATTTCATAGTTTGTGGGACGCGTATAGCAGTCAACTCACGCTTTTAACAGAAATAGAATTTCAAATTTCTATAAAGATATATAGGTACTAACCGATTCTTATGTAAAATTTTCTTTTGAATTAAATTAGAATGTCACTAGCTGTCAAAGTGCAATAAAACCTAATGATTAGTTAACAATAACATTGTTCGTTTTATAAAAATATGCCCGTGCGCGTGTAAAATGCAACAAAAAGCCTTCGGTTACATGTGTCAACCAGTGAAGTATAATTTTTTAGTGCATGCAAAAATTATGATAAAAATAGATTCTTTTACACATTCTTGAATAACGTAAGAGTTTTTCCCACTTGAACTTGTCTGTTTCGTAAACTTCTACAAGTTATAAATAGTCTTCGTAATATTTTGCGTAATTTAATGCTTTAGAACGTTTTTCTTTCTATCGGCGCTTAGATTCAGATCGAAATCACGGGAGAATTATTATCTTGGAACACAGAGACTCAGATTCATGTGCTTCTAAGATGCAATGTTTTTCTGAATTAACTGAAACAATATTTAAAACTCCCTTAACTTAAGAAATTATCTGATTTCTTTGTAAAGTTTTATATTTATAGAATTTAGAAGAAATTAAACAATAAGAAAAAGTCTTAAAATTTAAAATAAAAATTTCGCAATACTGTATCGTATTTTATCGTACGCTTATTTGTACGCTCTAACGACGTTCTCAAACTTGATTTAAAAACAAAGATAAGTCAATCACTCAAATGACCACAATCTGCGTCCGGCTCACAAAATCAACGAAAATAAATGAAATTCCTCGCCTTTTAAGCGACGGAACTCTCTTCTAATTTGAATTGAGCAACAGCCAGTAGAAACGGTACCCGCGGAGCGTTGATCTCCCGCATAGGAAAAGAGTACAAGGAATGCAGTCGCGAGCGATGAATCTCGCTCGGGCCGAGTCTCCTCGCGCCCGGCGATAATCGGCCTCAATATCACGCCATTAACCGTCGCTTCGCATAAACTTCGTCGATGCGCATCGACGGCCGTCGTAACGGGTGTCCCGGCATCTCTCTCGCGCCGCTCAGCTTCGCGCGATTGTTCGCCGCGATGACTTTTTCCCGATCGTTACGTAAAACCTCGCCGCTCGAGCGCCTTGCACACATAACGCGCTATCTCGCGGCCCTTTCGCACGGACGGCGCCCCGGGATCGATGGGAGAAAAGTTAGTGGCTTTTATACTCGAGGTGTACATTCGCCCGAGGGAGGAGTGATTTCTCGCTGCATCAAATCTGATTTTGACTATAAAAGTTTGAACGATGCTTTTTTAATCGAACGTGATTGATCGTTTGATTTCGAAAGTTTATATCTTTACGACGTGCGTGGTTTAATGAACCGCGTAATTAATACTTATATTAATTATGAATTCTGATAAAAGGAAATTTTTATCAACGGACTATGCGGTCTGAATTAATAGTTTATCCATCCGATAGCGATGTAAATACAAATTGAATTTAATAGCCTAAAACTTTCAAATCCACGTGCGTTCAATCAAGCTCACGAGATACGCATAAATTTCCAAACCAGTAATAGACATAAAACTTGAGACTCTCGTGAAATCGGCACCGAGGCACTCGATTTTACGATGACTTCGGGCACGCGAGCACAGATCGCACCTTAAAGTCCGATGATGGATCCCAGTGGGCGTAAGCCGGTCTCGAGTGTTTCCCCGTGGATGCTGCGCGCGTACACTCGAAATCGGCGGCTCTCTCAACTTTGCACTCGGCTGAAGTGGCGCCTATAAATACTGGCCGCGGGTCGTCGATGCAACGTGCTCGGCCCGCGGCGATTTCAAGGAGATGCCACTTCGCCGCGCGCTCCGCGGACTCTATAAATAAATAAAGTTATTGCGGCCCCTTCGGTCCGGCCACCCATTCAAGCGACTACTTCGTCCTCCAAATTTGCCCACGCGAAACTTCATTATTGTATTTCTTTTTAAAATATTTACATTACTGTACAATATTACGGAGATTTTGTAATAAATTAAAGTTGCAGTAGTAATCATTTGTTGGTTACTAATAAAGAAATTTTTTTCTTAAATATATGATCATCATAAATCGATTTGCTTTAATCGTTAAATTGAAAAATAAAATATTTATTTTATCTTCGCGTTCAATGTGACGGCCAAGATATAGTTCTGGCAGTAAAAGTAAAATGATTATTAGAAGCTTTGCGAAATTCGCTTCTTTACGCGGTCGAATTGTGTTGACGCAGCACGCGCCACCGGCAAAAAATTGCGATAAAGCGCGATTAAAAGCGTACCAGGGCACGCACGTGCTCAGCATTCGAAAAACAAGGACAAAAAGTGGAAAGTGCTGTTATCCACGATCGGCCGCGAGAGAGATTTATTTTCGTGCGTTATGTCACCATCTTCAAGCGCTAAGTGTTTATGTGTATCGGCGATCGAAAAAAAAAATTGCGTGCGGTGTTTAATGCGTTTACGGCGAATCCGAGATGGATTTACGCATGTCTTCGGAGACTTTACGTCTGCGTTACTGGACGCGACTTTACTCGCTCGGTCCCTTTTTTTTACACAGCAGCGGATCGGTTTCAACTTTTAACCGCGTTGTAAAGTTGCCTTCGTTATGAGCTGTAAGGTAAAATTTATTTCGAGTCACTGACGATTCATTGCAAGTAAAGTGCGTTTTTATGTCCGTTGGATTTTTGGAATTTCGTGCAATAAATTTTTTTTAATTGTAATTTATCGTTTGCACGGATCGGACGATATTATTAACGTTACCGACTGCTACGAAAAATCTTTAATGTTGTTTATATTTACATATTTTTATTTTGTCTTTTTGTATGACTTTATACTAATCTATTTATGTTTTCTTTGTGTTCTAGGTGAGTACCTTTGTGAGGCATCTAATTTTAAATTGAGAGGCCGAAACTTTACTCGAGTAAGTATAGAAATAGATGGAAATTACTCCACGTCAGTTGTAGTTTCGTTTCCTAATTCGAAAGATTCATACGACGACGTTTCAAACTTATCTTTTACATTTTACACGCAAATAACTATAAAATATTAATGTCGTCAATATCGCAAGATTTTGAAATTAAAAAAACATGCTCTCCCAAATCTAACTCTATTTGGCAATTAGCTGAAAAGAAAGAATACTTATCGGCAAGGCCAGTTGAAAAAAAATTTCAATTCTCTGGACTAGATAAGACCACACATTTCTTCGCTTCTGCGATGCCACGGCTATCCCTCGCACGTCTTAAACCCCTCCACGATTTTTCTCTTCTCGGAGTAAAAAGCGAAAAGAATTTCGCGGTGATTACACGGGCGAGCTCTTATACATCTTCGCTGCGGCCGGCTAATCCGCTCGCGCAACTTGCGAAAGCAAGTAGAAAGAAAGAGTGAGAGAGGAGAAGATCGGGAGCGCCTCGTTAATTATGCGAGCTCAGACGATCGCTCAGAGGCAGCGTGCGCTCGCGCGCGCCTCCCTTTCTGCTCTTACACGCGAGCGTAAATAAATATCGAGCAAATTGCGCGCGCAATCGCGCGCCGGGCTTTTCTTCAGCGGCAGCTTTTGCTCAAACTCCTTTTGCACTGGTCAGTTCTGGATTTATTTTCTTTTTCTCTCTGTTGAGACGATTGCTTTCCGTTTCTTTAGTTTTGAGTGAACGTATTTTTCGTGTGCAAAGAGTGTAAAATTTTAGTTACAAAATTTATTTATGATTGAGCGCAATTTATTTGAGAAACTTTTTATTCCTGTATCGCAATAAATTAAGGTCTGCTAGTATAGTGACGTGTATACATTAATAAATTATATTCAACATTTTTGTCAATAATATACATTACATTGCAATTTCAAGCGTCGAAGGATTGCTTGCACCTCGAACGAAACGCAACTTTCCAGTATTGAAAGGACTTTAATTAAATTGTGCGCGTTATAAATCAAATAACCCGAAGTCAACTTTTACACCGCAATAATATCGTACATTCGAATTCAATTTTATCAGCTTAAGATACTCGCGAATCATAAACGCCAGGAGCAGCGAGAATTAAGTTAAGCTACCGAATGCCAGGCAAATATAGCCTGCACGAAGCGATTAGTTCTTAAAACCCGACTACGATAAAAGTGCGTACTCGATCGATTTTTCACCTCTCACCGTGGCTCGCGGTTAAGTGCAAACGCCAGAGCGACGCTGAAATTCCGAAGAAGCAAAACCTGCTGCCTGGAAATTTTTCATCGCGGTAAAAAATAAATGCAAGGGAGGAATTCGAAGCAAGTAAAATTTTTCGACCTTATCGAGGTACTTGCATCAGCGAGTCTACCGCGTTTAATCGCGTGCGCAATATCTCGCGCCATTGCTCGGGGAGCCGCGAGCGCCCCGGCAATGTGCGTCTCTTATTCAGTTACGGATTTATATTTGGCGCGGGATTTTCCGAGTTGCCTCGTTTATAACCAAGGCGCCTCGATGCAATTGGGAGCGACCTGAGTTTATCTTTAAGTTTTGGCGATGAGGATCGGTTAATAATAACTTTAATTAAGTTTCTTAAAAACATCATTAAATATTCATATTTGGCTACTGGATATTTCCAAGATCACCATCTCAAAACAAACAAGTGAAAATAACTTTATTCTAAATAAAAAATCATGATTGATGACATGATGTGATTTTTTAATTCCATGTGTGTAGATTTTAGATTTTGTACAATTATTCTAAGCTTTTCACTCTTTCAAAGACCATTAGTTATTCTCTCTTTCTCTGTTCCTTTGCATACTTAAACAAAAAATAATTTGTTTAAGTAAAAATCCAAATTTTATTCAAAATTTCGTCACAGAACATAATTCTTGCTGGTTATTTTTCAACAATTTCAGGTCCCCTCTATAATTTTCACCCTTGCATTAAGTAGTCCCTTATCGTCCCCCTCGTAAATCCCTCTATCCTCTAACAATCCCCCGAAAAAAATATCTCTCCCACTTGGTACAATGGCTCAGACAGACGCAACACGCGATACATTGCGTTGGCGAACAAACCCAACTATCTTCGTCCGAGCGGCAGCCGCGATAGCGGACTCTCGCGACCCCTCGTTTTGTTCGCGCCTTTTGTGCTCGCGCGCGCCCGCGATAATCGCTATCTCCGCGAGCCCCGGTGCCTACTTATTACTTTGTCACCTCGAACGCCGCTCCGGGGGATAAGCCGCGGCGCTTTCACGCCGGCGAAATCCAGTTCCGATGCTAATCTAATCAGACGCGGCCCCATGGAAATCACTTAGCGCGACAGCTCGCCACACCGGGATTGACGATAACGCAACTCGCAATTTTTTCTCTCGTCCTTTTGTAGTTTTTTGATATTATTTACGAGACGGCGCGGCCTTTATCGAGGGGGTTATTATGGCTATTTTTTTACTTTGACAGATTCTATTAATGTAAATCAATCGCGGAATACATTATTTCCCGCGGTGTACACGGCTATTTTTGCACCAGGCGTTTAAATTATTACGATAAATCTCTGCGGAATTTCTCGGTCTGTATATGGCCAGGTTGGCGACGAGAAGTTTGTATGTTAATACGAAAACGAGGATAAGAATGTCAATCCCTGAATTGTAAAAACGATGGAGTTTAACGTTTCTTTTTTTACTTTCAGAAGCTTACGAAGCAGGCAGTTGACTGGTAATTAATTTTTGTACAAAAGCTCGGTGCCTGGGACTAAAATAGAAAGATTTACGCAACACCAAAAATTCTTTTAAACAGCATCATTCATCGCTAATAAGCCGTTTACACGCGCGAGGAGAAAAGCAGCTTACGGCGCGAGCGCGCATACGTAACGGACACTCCTCTTTGCTCCTTTTCCGCGGTGTTTGTCGCGGTTCGTGTGTTGCCGCTAATTCGCCTCGCTGAAGGATCATCGCCTCGAGTATTTGCCCGCGCCACCGGCGCTTGTTAGACCGATGCAAAAAGGCTCTTAGTGATAAAAGAGGAAAATACCGGCGTCTATTTTTTTTTCAAGTGGAGCGCAAGCACCGAGTGAACGACTCCTTTTGTTTGAGAAAAACACGATTTACCCGTTGTGAAAAGCTTCGCTGTGGCGTTTCGTCATCAGCGATTGCATGTTACCAGTTTTCGATGTTTATCTTGAGCATTTTCTTTCACGAGCGCACTTCATTAGCTGTAATCACGTTATTAACCAATTTAACCGTCAACGCCTGCTTTCGCTTGTATTACTTAGCGACTTGAAAAATTATAATGATTGACCTGTGAAAAATAAAAATATTATCGTTCTTGCAAGATCAATTAGATCGAGAGCAAACATCAATTTGCAAATTCAATGAAAACTTCACCGTTACCAGCGTGGCTTAACGAATTCCGCCGGGCTTTCGAGTGCAGTTCCTAGTTTACTAATCACCCCGGGTGTTTTCACCTGATCTATGTAATAAAAAGCAGCGTCGGGTGCCTAACGAAGTGAAAATATGCCAGAGCAATTAATAAACATCGCGGAATAATAAAAATGCGTCTCGCCTCCTAATGAAGTAAGCGCCTCGAGAGGAGCGCGTGTACCGACTGAATGCATAATGAGAGAGCGTCGTTTACAGACGCAGAGAGGTGCGCGGCACGCGCGCACGATCCCACTAAATCCTCCCGATTTCCTCGCTGTCACCGACACGACGATAAGTAAAGTCTCGCCACGCGAAACCCGTTCGCCGCGATCTCGCCTTTTTTTTACGGAAACGGTACTTTTCGCACCAAGAGCAATTTGCAGTTTTTACGCGGCTAATTGGACTGGTTCGTGGGTGGTGGCCGGTGGGAGCTGTGTAGCGAGGAATAAATAAGAGAAACTTCTTACCAAGGGGTGGATAATAAGCCGCTTATCGCCCATTGTGCTGATAGCTTTGTCTCTGCTAATGATTTGCAAATCGCGCGATTGGATCTTAAGCAATCATATACAGTCTATCCTATTCTCCATCGCTTAATTAAGAAATTAAAATCTCGAGTCACTTATTTCTAAGGTCAATAATGAAAACATTTCGCAAAGCTCGAGCGAGGCAAAGTCAAGGGGAATGGGAGCTCCTCGCTCCTCGTTAACGAATTCGTTCGCTCGCGGTAACAACGTGTAATTTTCCCATCCCCGAAATGAAAGCGAGCGATTTCAATCGCGAAATGGTCGGGGTGCGTTAACGGCGCTCGATCCTTCCCCGCTGCAGTACTTTTAAACCTGTTACCCGGGCACACGCGCGCTCGCGGGACGCTTTACGAGCACGAGGGCGCAAGTCCGGGCCTACCTGTTGCACTCTCCTTCGTGAGCTCAATGCCGTGCAGTCGCGGCTTCTCTTGTCCGTGAATCGCTCGTTGCGCTTTAGGAGACGGCCGTAAACTGGATTATGTACACTTTCGGAGATCGGCGGGGAATTGCGCAGCGCAGGATATTCAGTTGCCTCGTTCTTTTTCACGTTGCCCTATAAACTTTTTATGAAAGATAACAAATTTTAACTAAAGGTAATTAAATTCAACAAAAAAGTTACACTTTTTTTTTTATTTTTCAGGTTGAAAAGTAATTATCAATTTAAAATTGAATCGAGGCTATCGTTCTATAGTAACGATCGATACACGAGATCTGCACATCATTTACATCATAAATATTCTTCACAAACATGGATTACTTTGGATTTTTTTTTTGAAGATCAAAAATGAGAAGTAATTCTTTTAAGTAAGAGGCACATCCGGAAAGCACCGCGCCGGAATTCCATCCTTTTGTTTGCTCAACCTCTTTGCACCGCAGCGTGAACGAGGCAGACGGAATAATTGCGCACTGACCTTAAGACGAGCCGCCTGGTGAATTATATACGCGCAGACGTGACCGCGCACGCGCGCGATTGCGTTGTGTAAGTTTTTGGGGAAGATTACAGGAGGCGGCGCGCCGCTCGAGTCTCTTCTTCATGCTCGAACGCATAATCTGCGAATTTTGCCGAGGGGACGGACGCGGCTTTCGGCGACCGGGACTTAAAGGGGACCCCGCAGCGTAGAGAGGCTCCGCGGCGATTTTCGATTTTTAGCCGGGGAAGACCGCGATGATGCGCGACCGCGTTATCCGATACCCTTGATCTTGGAAATTCGATGGTTGCCGATAATGGGCCACTCAGGTCGCCTGTTAGCGGCTTTGCTTTGTGATTTTGTTGACATAAGAGCGGACCTCTTTTAGTTTAATAATGAGCTTCAGTAATCACATTTTATAAGGCCTTTGTCTTAAAATTTCTTTTTCTTTTTTCACAAGAGTATTGAGTGCAGGATTCATTTTTATGTATAGTTTTTGATTTCTAAAAACTGTATTGTTTCCTTTGAGTGTAGGAATATTTCTCATGTTAATTCATTGCCATATGTAATCCCATCAATCTCTCCCTTAAAGTACTCTTGAAAAATAGACAAATTTACCTATAAAATAACAACGCACAATCTCTTTCCTTCTCAAAAAGAAAAAAATCGAATATAAAATTCAGTGCGGTTTTAAAAATTCTCAACAATATATTTTCCTCAATTTCTCATCTCGGTAGACGCGCGGGTAATGACAACCCGATGGGCCGCTCCTAAAAAACGAAGGACGAAAGCGCGCTCACGATAATAATTTCCCATAGCTCTGCAATTTTGGCAATTGCATATAATTGCCGAGAGGGGATCGTCGAGCGGCCAGCGGCAAGCAGGTTCGAACCTCTCGATCGGGGCCTTTTACTTTTCGCCGACCTCCGGCGACTTAAGTAGGCCCTAATCACCGGGTTCGTGCGCCAAAAACCCGTCCTAGCGCATGAGGAGAAAAATATCTCTGGACACCGCCCTTTTTTGCCTAGGCTGGAATTCCTTCGACAAAAGGAGAGGGGAAGGGGCCGCCCGTGCGCGACGTCGAGGCCGCGCGAGCGTTTTTGCTCACCGCGAGCGTCCGATCCGAATTCAATTAATTAAACCCCCCCTCACTTGCGAATTGATTTCTCTTTATTCTTTTTTCCATTGTTCTTTGAACTCTTAAAGTTTATTTTATTACAAATGATACATAGAAAGAAAAAAGGATGGATTTTCTAATAGCAGATACATAGATGTTATTATCAAAACAATAATTTTTCTTATACAATATACCAGAAAATGTAGTAATTTTCTGAAATTATTTTTCAGTAAATAACACAAGAGAAAGGCGCTGATATTTCGGTCAAGTGTATGATTATCCAAAGGAAGAGAATCACTATAGGCATTGAACTAATTTAGCAAATTGATTTATAAAAACCGGGGCCTTTATAAAAATAGCTGAATGCGCGTATGCGCCGAGCGTGACGCGAATTTCGCAACCCGCTCGAGCGGCACCGGCGCTGACTGCATTAATACGCCGGACAGTAATCCGGAGCTCATTAAATATGACGTCTCTAGGATATGCACGAGCGGGCCGCGTGTAGCTTGCCACTTCACCTTGGAAATCGCTATCGTTTATTATAAACAATATCGAGGCTGTCGGAGTAATATCTCGGCGCCAATAAATGCAAAAATAAATCGCGCCTGCTATATTTTACGTAAACGAACGCGAACAATTCGCTTCAAAAATAGAATTAATGATGGGTACAGTTTCTGAATAGTTGCCACTGAACGAAGCAGCCGTGAAAACTTATTTATACAGCGCGTCGCTTCAAATTGAACTAAACAATGTTTCTCTGGGTGCGTTGCACGCTTCGTTAGTCGCGTCAAACAAGAAGAGAATCGTGCCAGTAGCACGATCTAATTGTGCCACCTGTACATTGCCACTTGGCGCGCGACCTTTCTCCGCTCCCGATAAATTTAGAACTCGCCCGCGAAACGAGGCTTTTGTCCCGCGGCGAAATTTTGAGGGTCCAGCTGGTGAGCCTCCGATGAAAGCACTCGGACGGCCAATGTAGGAGGCCGTGTAAGGAAGCGAGTAGGAGAGACCGAGTGAAAGAGGGACGAAAGGCAGAAACTCGGAGGCGCCTGTTGCGCTACTCGAGATGACTCGGAACATTCCCCGCTACTCTCGGTTTCCCCCTCATTCACCGCTCGGCTCCCCACAGTTTTCTCTGGCCTTCCATTCCACTTGGCTTCTTTTCTTCCCTTTGTTCCTCCTTTACTAACTCTCGTTTTGACTTCAGTAAACAGTTCAGAGTGCGATTTTAATCGCGATTAGAATTTTGAATTACAAGCGGAAAGATAGTAGCGCCTGCATTAGCGCGAATGCAAATGATAATATAAACGAGTTCTTCTCTCGAGCAGCAGAAGCTAAGTAGAAATTGGGAGGTGGTAAATAAACGAGCGAAGATTTACTACGGGACACACATTTGCACTCCGAGTGTCTGGGTAAACAACCACCGCGATAAGATAACAAGACGAGTGAAAAATTTAAGAGAATAAAGAATGCAAACCCGACGACTGCGGGAACTCGGCTAGCTGCAGCGCCCAGCACCGACAGACTCATCCAATTAGACGATCACCTGAGCGCAGAGAAAAGCCGACGATCCGATTTTCAGTCGGACTCGTCCATCGATCCGCGTAATGTCTACCTGCTCCGGCATCGCTGGACCCTCCCACTTCCCAGAAAAAAGGAGGCTTCTCTCTCTCGGCTGGCCCTATTGTTCTTGCTAATTGCCAGGCCGCATCTCGTCTGGCCCTCCTTGCCCGGGCTCCGCCGGGATGAGGAGAGAGAGGGAGAGAGATGCTTAATGGCCGGTTCGGCTGGCTCTCTTCCTTCATTTTCTGCCGCGGCGTTCGGACCCCTAGTTACAGGACCGAACAAATACGCGAGGCGAGCGGGCTCGGACCCGCGGGCGATATTTCGCGAGCTTGAGAAAAAAATCGGGCTTATGAGGCTAGGCGAGCGTGAGCCTAAGAAAAAAAGATCACTTGGGATGTATTTTCGTTGCGAGTTTCAGAGTCGCGTGTGTACACGTGGTGCACGCAGGACTGTACTGTACGGATCTCAAGATGTATAAGCCCCGCAAGGCCTCTTGTCCGACCAGCTTTTTGCGCCATGATTACCAAGATGCAAGAATGCGTGCTTCAAATTTGGATTGTTTGAGTTTAACGGCTTTGTTTTAAATAGATTTATTTATACAAAAAATTACATTCTTTTATAGCAGAACATTTTAATTTGTGCGAATGAAATATTTCAGTAAAAATTCATCTTTAAAAGCAAAGAGAAAAATATTTCAACCAGCGTATACTAATGACATATGAAACAAATTTGAAACACCATCAGTCATGTCTTTGTCTCTTACATAATTCACTTTAAATATTTTTTGTGGGCTTGGTTTAGTTGTTTTTTCATCGCTGCTGCCCGGGAGAAATTCTCAGTGGACACTGGGGCTTTGCAATCTCTGTTGGTTTTCTTAAAAGCGACGTCGTTTAATGTGCCGATGAGATGAATCATGCATTATTAATGTCCGAAGCATTCTTATACTATTGCCGGTCGATTTCAGCGCTAATTGATTTTAGAGAGATATGAATTTCCGAGAACAAACTGTTTGTCACTTCATCTGTGCATAATTTTTTCTCTTACTAAATAATTAATCGCAAATTAGAAAATAATAAATAGCCTCTTCAATCGCAATATTTCATGAAAGAAATTTTGTATTTTTTCACCAATCAATAATTCATCATTTATAGCAATTCTCTTAGCAGTAAAATTCGTTAAAAATCCACACGACCTTAGTTTCCCGAATATGAAAAAAAGGAATGCAGCTTGCTACACGTCATTCCATTACCCCCCGCCCCGTGAATAACAATATCCAAGCCTCGTTAAAAAACGCGCATGAGCTTAATTTCGACGCGAATCACGGGTATAAAATACGCGCTGGCCCGACCGCCGAAAAGAATATTTACATGAGGCCGCGCGCAAAAAGAACGGAGCGGGACAATGTCGGCGCAGTGGGGAACCTCCGCGGGCTCTCGGCACGATATCCGCTGTTCTCCGAGAGTCAGGTATGTAACAGGACCGAAAATCGAGCGTCTGCGACTCGTCTCCCTCCCCCCTCCCTCTCACTCTCCGCCCTTCCTCCGGCCTTCTTCCTCTGCATATCCTACTTACGGGCTCCCTCGTGGCTTGACGAGAAAAAAAAAAAGGAGAACGGGGCCCTTTTTTTGTTCTCATCGCCCGAGAACCGCTGGATGCTTATACTAATACTCGTGCCGCGACTCGTTCTTCAAAAATGTTAAACGCCGCTGCGGCGGCGGCGGCGTCGAAAGGTTCGGGATGAGCCTCAAGGACGGGGGAGAGGGGACGGCAATTTTCGTAAAATTTAAGATCGCATAATTACGCCCGCCCGGCGCTCCTTGTGCGCGTAATCGAGCGGCTAGGGGCGAACGCGCGCTGATTAACGCGGCGCAATGCTTTTTCATCTGTTTCTCAGGAAAGACGGGAGAAAAAACGGGTTACTCGATGGACCATCTGTTGGGTGCATTATTAACTGGCCTATATTTAATGTTTTTTTTTATATAATATATTTAGGGCAAGTTTTGCACTAAACCCTCTTCATTTCAGACGAGTAAACTCGGAATTTTATCGCACGCGAATTCTCAATGCTCAGTAAATGAAGACATTTACAGTTCCCTTTAAATTTATTTGACGTAAAATATTTCTTCGAAAAAAAAATGCACGTGCGTAAGGAAAATATTTATTGCATTGAATTCGAGCACACTCGATTCATCGGCATCCCTCAATCAATTATAAATCGGCCGCGCATTTACACGTAATCGCCGGACAGCCCGACACGAAAAAATCGTGTAAAACAGAGAAGATTGATAGAGCATCTCGGAGATAGCTATCGAATTACTGCGGTCCAACAAAGACCGCACGCTCGGAGGGGGAATAAAAAAAAGGAACCGCGAGTTGGACGGGCGCGCGCGCGCTGCCCCAAGGAAGAGGAGGAATCCGATACCCCTCGAGGATGCTGCGATCGGCCGGTGGAAGGATGCGCGACTCGTGAGGCCGCTCGGTAGTCGTCGGGGCAGTGGGTGCACGCGCGAAATCGCCCGGAAAAAAGGAACGTCGAAACCCGCCCGCGCGTACGCACTCAAGACTCTTCGGGTTTCTTCTTACATTGCGCTTGACTGATTTGCCGGTGCCTTGGTATCGCATTATTCCTTGCTGCCCGTTTAAAAATGAGGCTTTCTTAAAGTATTTTTTCTTTTTTAACGAAGGTTATTTAGGTATGGAAATGTAAATACCTTTCAGATGTCAATTATTACATTCGGAAAATTATGTGTAGTTTAAAGAAGTTATTGAAATGAAATGTTTAATTAGAATAAGCTTATTTTAACATTAAGTTTTCAATTACAAATCATTTTTTGAAAATTGATTAATTGATTGATTTTTTTAAAAAGTAGATGTGTAAATTTTATTATAAGTGAATAACTAAATAAATTTCTAAATTCATTTATAAAAGATACAAATACTTCCGTCTCGATCCGATGGTCTCTCCTTTGCGGTATACGCTATCATCAATCGCAGTTCTCCGGGGGTCGAGGAATCGAACGGAACTGCACCGCCCGCAAGGAATTCGCTTGGCGCACCGCAATTTCGTCTTCGATCAATCTGCGGCCGCGGAGATCGAGAAAACGAGAAGTCGAAGGAGAGAAGAGAGAGAGAGACAGAGAGAGAGAGAGAGACTGGGCGAACGAGATGAAAGGGAATTATGCGGCGCTCTAAGGGGAATCCCCTTTTTTTCCTACAAATTGATTGGAAAATCATTTTCTTACCGAGGTATCGCGAGTAAATGGATGTGCTTATGCGCGCGATTCGATAACCAACTGCGAATTGGTTTTGTTTCTCTGCGGCTGGTAACGGTTCCACATCCGAGCGCCGTATCATTACATCCTTCCTTTTCTCTTTCTATCTCAAAAAATCGCCTCGTGATTACGTTCGATTTCTCGGGTACGACGATAATTGCACCAATGTCGTTACTTAATTAACGATAATAGCCACCATTCGCATGTCATTCGCGTTAATTTCTTTGATAAACAAATGTGCGTGCTACCGCGAGTTTAAACGCTTGAAAAGAGAAGCACTTGACAGCACGTTCCGTAAACACGTAATTTCTCCCGTTGCATCGTTCGATACTCCCGTCAGCTTCCTCGCCGCAAACAATCGAGAAATCCGAGGTCCTATAGCCACTCTCGGCGTGTTTTCCCTTCGTGTACCCAAGGGCGAGAATATCACCGCTCGGAAAACGCCTCTTCACAGTCGCTTCTGGATTTTTTCGAGTCTCGGCTGTTCTATCGCGACGGGCTGGACTAGTGTCTAGTCGGCTGGTCCCGTCGACGACCCTTGAAAAAAGGAGGGGAAAACGGTCCCTGAAAGCGGCATGAGGCGAGGCGCATAAATCAGGCGGCGGGCCCGGGGAAGATAGAGGGGCTCGAAAACGCCGGCGCCCCGCGCGCCGCGCGACCCTGACGGGAGAAGAATCCCTCGCAAAGTCGAGAGGAAAGAAGAAGTCGCGCCGACTACTTCCGCCCGTAATTGCGACTAAGTGGCGGCGGACTGGTCGTCTCGTGAAACACACTCTTTAGTCTGGTAATCCTAGGTCTCGGCTGTGCATTGTAGAATTGGTGGTCTAGCTGAATTTTAAAAAATTTGTAAAATTTGTAAACATTTTTTATTGAAATTTTTAGTTAAAAAATAATGTGAAATTTGATAGGTGGGAGAGGTGTTGATAGATTTTTTAGTACTGTATAAATAACAAACATTATTTTATTTTATTAAATCACTTGACTAATAATTTTTTGTTTTGTTTTAGGTGAGTACTTTTACGGCAAACTCCGATCCATAAACTCCATCACTAAATCTTCATTTCGTAAGTACAATAAAATAAAATCAAGTCCATAAATCCAGGACGAGTAGCCACCGTCGAAGAAAAAAAGAAGCCATCAAATCCTTCTCAAAAGAAGAAAAAAGAACGTCAGTCCGTTCTTGCTAATCGCATTAATGCCCATCAAAGCGATATATCTTTTTCAACGGGGCTAAACAAATAAGGAATAAACGTCTATCCACCGTGACGATGGGATGAGGGGCTTAAGTCTCCAAACTTTAACTTGATTCTTTCATAAGGTTGCAATTATGATCAGATGAACCGATTATCTCATCACTGACAGGAGGCACAGTAGTCAGTATCTAAATCCTCTTCATTACTACAAAGAAATACTCGGGCAAAACTAGAAAATAGAATAGAAAGATTTAAATTTGTATATCTGTCTAAAAATATTTTATCTGCAATTCGCAACGATTTGTTCACGTCTCGAGACATTTTAGTTTTCAATTCCGTAGTCTGTCGAAAGGTCGCGCCATGTGGGAAAAGAATTAGTGGGTTCTCCTGCAGGTCTCCCATCCGCGTAATCGACAAAAGGAGGCGCTCCCCGCGAAATGAAGCCCCGGCGAATCCAAACTCAACTTAATGGCTTTTCTTGAGACCGGCTCTCGTCTCCCCTTCGCTGCGGAGTCTTCCGCGGACGGAACAAGACAATCTTTCGCGCTCAGTGCTCTTTTTACCGCATCTTGATTGTTCAACATTGCCGCTTGTAATTACCTCCCACAGTTGTCAATTTCATTACAGCGAATTTTTCGAAATTTTTCGATTAATTTCTCGCAAAAAAGAAAATGCAAACTCACAGCGGCCCAACGAAAGTTGATGATACTTTGTCTAGACGATCACCGCAAAAATTACTTCAGGATTCGCTTCGACCGCGAAAACCTGGTAAAAGCATAAATCGAATGTTTCTTTTGTTTCGACACTGTCAATTCGACCGCGCGATCGCTACCCGAACCCCTTGTTCGTAAATTACTCGTAACACGTCAGCCAATAACAACACTCGTGAGTTTGCATCAAAAATTGCACGGGACACAACCGCGAGCAGATTTTTTTTCGTGCGTCTACCGAGCGATATTTTACAGGGCGGGGCTCGTTGACGGCGGCAAACCGAGAAGGCATAATACCTCCGGCGCAGCACAAAAAGGGAAGGAGGGGCGAAGCGAAAAACACGGAGAGGTCGAAAGAAACCTTTATTGAGTCCCCCGCACGCGTAGTCCATCGACGAGAGGTAAAAAAAGAAGAGAGAGAGAGGCTACGGGAGCATCGTCGCGGAGGAGAAACTAAAGCCATTATAAGGCGCGTGCACTTGTCGTCGAGCGAACCGCAGGGGCCTACCGTTCCCCGAAGCGCTTTGCATCGACATGTACGCCTCCCAGTGTATCCCACCTCGTTCTCTCCCTTTGCTTTCCCCTCCGCTCGCTCGGCCTTCTTTTTAATATGAGATTTTTATGAACATTTACCGCCGGCCTCTTTTTAAGCGAATTTCTCTGTCTCCGTCAGCTCTTAATTTGATATAAAATACGACGCCCGCGTATCTCATAAATATTAAAACCTTAGCTCGCGCATTCTATATTTAACTTCGTCGAATCGAATCAGACTTTGATTAGACCATAAAATTAATCCTCATCTCAAACGAAGCTAGTAGATCTCAAAGAAATCACCGTTCTTAGAAAAAATCCGAGCATCGATTATTTTATGCTTAACGCGAGCCGCGGCTACACATCGTAATCGTTAATGAGGCGAGAGAGCGAAGCACCGCCGCTCTTCTTTTTTTTTTCCAGCGTTTCCTCGCTCCGATCTGACCAATAAAATTCCGGAAAGACCCCCCGAGGTGAGCACGAGCGCACGCCTGCGACTCGACCTTAACACACGTATACACAGCGTATTATAAACGCGCGAGCAGACAGATCCTTATCGCCGATCTCCTCTCCTCCTATACACCGATGCCCCAAGATCGGGATCGCAAAACGTGATCGCGCCCCGAGACTCGGGGAACGCGAGTTTTTTTTCCCCTGGCGGGGTCCGCGTGTACGCGACCGAAATTAGAAGTGCGCTTTACGGCGGGCCGGGAGGTCATTAATTATCGGGAGTTTCGAAGAGAGAGCCGCGTGCTTCGGTGACGTTCGACGTAGCCGCGGACCTCTTCTTTTGCCGGGGTTTATCGGATGTCGGGTCGCTATTTTTGGCCGTGGCGGCCCTCGAACGGAGAGCGCATACTGCCCATCCCAGCAGGAGCTGAATCGCCCAGGGATCTTAAACGTGATTTTTACCGAGAATTAACGGTTGTTGTTTAATATATCCAAAAATAGGTATTTCGATGAGTCGTGAGTTTTTGGCATCGAATTTACAAATAGTGAAGCACATATATATCGCAAGTTTGACATGATTGTACTTGCTTGATAAAAATCAAGCAAAAAAGGAGAGAAAAAATCATTTAAAAGCAAGCATTTAAAAAAATCTTATTCTATCGTGGCTTCGAATATATTATATAGTTGAGAAATTTGTTTATGTAATTGCATTGACCTTCGTAATTCAACTTATTAAAATTAATTTTAAATCTCTGATGAAATCGAAAAGAAAAAATCCGTTACACGATTCTGATAAATTATCACGATTAAGCACTTAATCAATTTGTAATACTAAATTTAAAAAAAAGCATCTGAAGTCATTCGTAAATCGCATAAGCCCACACCCAAAAATAATCTCATATGCCACTTTCAAATTACGTAATTCGAATAAATCAGGCAGACAGTCGGCGCGCGACAAAGTACCGTCAAACACATGGACAAAACGAAACACGAAAACTTCGATACCTCGCCATTCATCAATATTCGAAAAAGAAACGACAAAAAAAACAAAAGGCCCACGAACCGGCGGACCATATCTCGTCCGCGCGTTTTCACGGCCACCGCGCACCCATCCGCTTATATGACGAAACGCTCGGAGAAAGAGATCCCTTTTCGCCGGGGTTATTAATCAGCGTCGGCCGATTTAAATCTCGCGCGTCGAAACCCGGTGCCGGGCGGCGTTCTCACGACTCCTTTCCCCGCGTGTGCACGCCGGAGGTACGCCCGCGAAGAGGAGACCGCCGCCGAGTCCCTCGTCGTCCTTTTGCACCGGAGAGAGAAAGGAAGGCACGGCGCGCATTCCTGAGCGGCCAGACTGCGGGGCACGGACGAGAGCCTTCCTCTCTGTTTTTTTTTTTTTTTTACGGGATCGGAGTACAGCGCGCGACTTTGCTAATGACTCTATTTTGCGAGATTTTTCGCATTTTTATGCGCGAGTCGCGCTGCCGTAATGACGGGCCGCTCGCGCTATCGCGATGTTGCATCAGGGATTTTGAGGGAATTAGGTGAAATTTGTTACCGGGCATCGTTCGTTTGCTTATGATCAAGTTTTATTGTTCAACCCTATTTTACTTAATAGTTATGTAATTTACTGTTTTTTATCTCATCAGAAATAATATGTTTTAAATTAGAACAAACTCATTAATTAATGAAAATGCAACGCATATCTACTTCAAAAGTATGAACTTACTAAAAGACTATATTTATTTGAATAAAAACTACAGTAAAATAATTATAAATAAATTGAGATTTTACAAAGAACGAAGGACAGTAGTTTGTGTGAATGTAATTTTTAGTAGAATTTTTTGTCTGTATATTTATTGCAAACGACGATTTTTGCAAAAACATATACATAAATTTTATGATTATCTTTAAACTAATTGTTTACAATTTACTAAATGTAAATAAAGTACACTCCGAGTGTCAAATAGATTCTACACTGCAGATAACGTCTGTAAAGATTACAATTAAAATTGAAACTGAGCAGGTTTTGAACAGTGCATTACATAACAATATTTCCGCAAAGAAAGGATTAATAAAAAATGAGAATAATGGTCGTCAAAATTGACTAACCAAAAGTATGTAAAAGAAGCAATTGAAAACAATGAAGAATGAGTGCGAAGCAACAAGTATGCGAATATTCCACGAAAATAGCCCGAATATTGTCGTTGGTTATCGGCCGCTATGTGCATCCATATGCATAACCCGGACATGCGCGGGGAGAATGCGAGATCGAGGCGCAGAACGTTAAAACGTCCGTGCGACCCGCGAAATGTGAATGACCGCGCGCGTACGCGCAATAAAGCGCGCTTTTCACGCGCTACACATACGCTCGATCCTACCCGGATAGTCATGTGAATTCGCGAAAATCGTAACGTTTACTTTCAAGAGAGGCATTCAGACGAGGCTGAGATCTATCTACACACTGCATGAATTTCAGCTCTGATTGTCTTTAAAAAATTTAAATTATCTATTAGCAAAGAATAAATTCTAATTGTTCACTGTTAATTTTAATGGCGCGATCCATCATAGGGAAAATGAGAAATATTGTAGAAAATTATCAATTATTGTAGCATTAATTTTTATATTAACGAGTGGAAGAATCATGATTATTATTTTCCAATGCAGGTACTCTCAATAGTCGATTCGAGAAAAATCTGATAAATATGCGCAGGTTTAAAAATAGTTTACCCGTTTACCGCGTCATCGCGTATAAGCGCCGGCGCTCGTAAGGCGAGCTTCGATTCTAAAATGAAGTTTTTAAAGCTTTCGTAAATTTCACACTTTTTTCTCCCATTTCCTACGATTCTGTAAACAACTAAATTTAAAATTTTCGCGCATTAATCGTTAAAATAAAAACTAAATTTATGTCAATCGTACGCAACGTAGTACCATAATACCGCAAGGATAATAGAAAAAACTGGTATTCGCAATTACCCTGAAAAGACCTAATAAATAACAGTCAATTGCGATATTCCAATAATTACACTAGGTATCGTTGCAGACGTACTCTCATTGAACCTTGCGAAATTCTCAATAATCGTCATTTCGCAATCGGAGCGTCGTAGTACCCTGACGCTCGGATAACGTATCCCACGACGTGGCGCGCAAAGCAAACCCAAACGCGTCTGGCATTCCGCGACGTTTTCTCCGCGTCTCGGAGAAAAAAATCCGCGCAGCAATTGCGCAACACCGCAAAAAGAAAAGCATGAAAACGTGGTCGCGGCGCCGAGCGTCAAACTATCCGCGAGCGTTGAGCAACTACGCCCCGTAGGATAATGCAGCCGCGTTTTTCTCGCGCCCGTCGAGTTTGACAGATGCGCGCCGCGAGATTAAGTCCGCGGGGCTTGCGCAACTCGCTTGGCGCCGGTGCGCACACTCGTAAAATCCTTTCGAAAGCCCCGCGCGCGCGGCCTTTTGCAACCGGCGGAGGGTTTAACGATGGACTTTGCGCGGCTAATGAGACGCGCTCCTGCGATTGATTCGTTTTGGTATTATAACGAGGAGAGGAGGCTATCATTAGTATCTCCAGGTTCGCGTACTGATCGGCTATCTCGTAATTACCGTGTGCGGTGAGCGTCATATTTTTCAGGTGGGAAATAAGGAAAACGTATAATAGTATTGTGCAGAGCCGCAGACTTTTTTTCAGTAAATAAAGATAATATATATCTTCCTATTACATTTTCATTGAGAAAGGCAAGCTCTCGTAATTAATTGCTGATCCTCCGATATTCTGCGTACGCGTTGCAGCTTATTAATAACTTTTTTTTCTCACGTAGAATTTCTGTAAGACAAGAAATGAGCCACCTTACACTTGCGCAACTGCGACGCATCTCTACCGACTGTCCCTTTGGATATTTCAATAAAATGCCTGCGCCGAATCAACTCACGCAGGCGCGCATCTTTCATAATATATGTGTATATAGAAGTACACTCGATCCCATCAGCAAAAATGCCGCTACCCGGCGACCGTTGGGCAAGATCGGCGCTCGCGCGCCTTCGCCGTCGCCTAAATAAATGCGCGAGCACTATGCTCAATTGCTTGCGATGCATTATCGGCGCCTCGCGCCGACTCCTTTCCCCTCGAGTCCTCGAGCTCGTTTCTTTTATTCTCCTCCGGCGCTGCGGGCTCCTCCGCGGGAGTTTTCATTCGCACGCGCGCATTGTCCGCGAGCGGCTGGCTCTTTGTTCTGTCGGCGGTGGCCGAGGGGACGCGGATTCATTTTAATTGGCCCGCGCGCTACGAAAAACAGCGCCATCGGGGAGAAGTTCTTTGATTGATAGCGATGACAAGTTTCGATGCGGCTTTTCGATGCTAAATGCGATTGATCATTGATTTTTTAAAAGAATTAGAAGGGATTAGTGGAATTAGACGATAAGAACTGATATAGATCTGTGGACAGAAGCTTTAGAAATTGAATTTATTTCTTGACTTTGATTAAATTAATTGTGAATGTCTGTGAATACTTTAACATATATGTTTGGGGTTGTCTCGTTTTCTCACCCCTTTTATAACCATTTTTCAAATTGCTAATTTAAAAGGCGAAAAAAATAGCGAAAGAAGGGACTAGACACACTATTATATTTCTAACTAAATGTACTATATAGTGCTCATTCTTAAATATTTATATAGTAATCCATTAGTACTAAACAAAAATTGATTTTTAATTTTAAAACTCTATGAAACAAATAAGGAATTATTGGTACTTTAATATAATTAACTTTTAATGTTCTAGATCTAAACATGGCAACCATAAAAATTACAAGGCAATCAGTACTTCACCACTCCGAAAGTATGCTATTATCTCAGAGCAACAATCGTGTCATCGATTCATTACAGCCCGTTCTTCTGCACTGACGCATGCGAGCTGCTTGAAAAATTGATTTTAAAACAAACGCGCCCAGCGCAGACCAACACATGTCGGTCCCGGCGTGCCCTCGAGATACGCATCTCTCGATTCTCATCGTCGCTCGCTCCCCGATATTCGAGCGGCGCAAGCCGGCGATCATCATCGTGGCCATATGGGCGAGGGCTGGGACCCGGAGTAGAAAAAAAAAAAAAAGAAAGGGGGGAGCTGATCGTCGGGGGAAGAAGCTCGTCGGAAAATAATTAATATGCCGCGGACGCATAACGAACGGTCCGGGAGCGGGCGCGGAGTCTGTTTGTTTTCGGCTCCGTCCCCCCACCCTTCCCTCTCTGCTTTGGTCTCGCTCTTTAAAGCTTGAATTATTTCGCTCCGTCTCTCTGCCCTCGGGGCTCTCGCTCGCTCTCTCGACCTCCCGCTGCTTCCCCTTTTCTCTCTACTCCCTTTCCTCCTTCGGAGGCTGCGGTCTTATTTTAAAACGCGCGCGAGCCCACACCGAAACGCGCGCGCCCCGGAATTTTTCTCCCCGATCCGGCTGCCCCTTTTTTTGCGCGTCGATTCGCCGCGCTTATTAATAATAAACTTTCGGCCGCGCCGACCGATCGACGCTGTCCCCGGGGGGTTCGGACTGCGCTTTATATGCGAGCTGAAAAATGGGAGAAAGGTATACACACGTAAGTGCACCGCGGTTTACTTTCACCGCGTGCGCGCCTCTCACGGTGAGGAGCTGGAATTTCGAAGGCGACGCGATCGATTTGCGGCGCAAGCAGGTGATACTTTCGGTAATGAACGGCCGCGCGCGAAATTCACAAGAGGGACCGTGCGGCACTTGCTCGCACGATGATTGAGCGGAATGCGTAAGTGGGGCTCGCGGGTACGCATCGCCCGTTCTCATTTACTTTCGTTTTTTTTCTTTTGCTTTCTTTAATCGCACTTGATTTATCGTGCAACAAGGTTTGTACTAATTCATGACGGGGACGTTTACGGTTATTTACGTAACGGGTTGTGCTAAAATTGAAAATTCTTTACTTAAAAAAAACAAGCGCGTAAAAAAACGATTAAAACTTAAAAAGTAATACAGCAGCCGCGTAATGAAAAACAAAATTTATTATTTAAAGAATCAACATAAAAAAAAGGGCGGAAGCAATCAAGGAATATTTGCCTTTCGCGAGCGGACCAAATAATAATTAGTAACTCCTTGAAAAAGGAAGCGGCATTGGCTCTCCACCCCCGAAGACATCCGCAATCTTTCCAAAAATGAACAGTCGGCCCTCTCGGCATTCCGATTTCTCTGTTTCCTCAGTGGCCCTCGGTTATGTACACACCGACACACGTGAGAGAATCCAACCGCAGGTCCACGCCGCCTTCGCACGCGCGCACACACACACACACTCGCTTCTTGAGGAACGCCGAGGCTTAATCCTTAATCTTTCTTTTGTGACTCGACTGTTTTAGCGTTTTTTATTCGGCGAAGCGCCCGGCCTCCGACGAAGAGAAGTCCCTCTCCCCGGCCCTGAGCTTCCCCCGCGTTCGCATATAGGTGTGTGTGTCTGCGCGCGCGTGAGACACGCCACGAGCTTATTAGCGAGTCCGGAGGCGCGCGTGTGAGTGCGGAGTCGGTGTGCGCGCAGCGGGACGGGACGCTCCGAGAAAGAGGGAAAAGACAAAGGATCGCGGCTAAGGATCTCGTTCTGCCGTGGATTTTTATTTACTCCCGCTGGACCGTGCGCTCGATCTCGCTCTTCTTTCTCCCTGAGTACACACGGGCCCTGCGCTCCTTGCCATATCGATGCTTTATGGCCCAGTTCGATCGTAAACTTCCACCGGCGAGAGCCCTTATTCCTGCGCGATCGGCTTTTTTTGGCGCTCCGCGAGTGATTCATTTCGCGCAATTCGGGCTGTGCTTTTTGAGCAACGTAATGAGTCGTTCTAAATTTTTATTCTTTTTTATTTTCCCGTTAATTACCTGCTATTAATTTTATTTGATCGGCCTTTTATGAAATTTTCTCGTTGGCTATCAGTTCCATCGATTAATATTAATTAAATACGAGCTTAACAATTTTATTTTTAAGCGCAGTTTACTACTTTATAATTTAGATAGTTTGCTTCAATGATGAATGTCTCGATGAATGTTATAGTGTTATTAATGCAATTGTTAAACTAAATAGAGATAAATGCGACGCTGTATTGAATTTGAAATGAAAGTTTTAGTTACAAAAAAAATTAAATTGAAATAAACCAATTTCCTTAAAAATCGAGAATGTCACTTTTTGCGACAGGGCAAATACGGTACGCTTCAATTTTAATTGAATTTCGAGGAAAAATAGCGGGGCAAGCAATTTATGACTTACATCAAGAGTTTTATTGGCTCCCGATGACTAGGCAGGCAGCAAATTAAATTCTTGTCCCTACGCGAAATCGCAAAACGAAAATCTCGAGCGCACGCGCGGCCGAAGGATGAGAAGTAAAAAAAGAGATACGAGCGCGCGGACCTTTGGCCGAAAAGAAACGAGCGGTGGGCATAATTATGATAATGCACTTATGCACGGCGGGTTAGTCACCTCTTTTTCACGCGGTCCACTTGAAATTCGCGCAGCGGTCGCGCGAACGCGCCTCGAGAGGCTCGCGTTCAATTAATGAATTATTGATCAGAGATCCATGTGGAACGCTCTCGTTCAGGATAATTGAGTTATTTATTAGCGGTAATTAAATTGAATTTTTGCGCGGGTTCGCGGCTCAGTGGGGTTGCGCATTCCGTCAATCCATTATCAAGCAATTTCATGTATGCAGTTCTGTAATATTACAAATATGCGTTATAATGAAGTTTTAATTATGAAAAAAAAAATAATTAAAATATTACTTAAGCAATTTAATCACTAACGCTGCACTAAATACTATTATACTATCTCTTTCTTTAAGTAAAGAAAAACTAATTTAGCATAATTAAATGTAAAATTTTAATAGCTCTATTAAATCACGTGTGCAAAAAAGCGATTACAGATTGCATCTATGTATGCATTTAAAAAAAAGTTTTTAAAAAAGTATCAATTACAATTACCCCGAAAAAGTTGCAATCACTAATAAAGACCTAACAACGGTTTACAGTCAATTACGTCACGAGCTCCAGTCGAGGAGTCTGCACAAGAAGACGGAGGAGGGGAGTCAAGACTTATCGGCAGCGCAAACGAACTTTGCACGCGACTCGTCGGCGCGAACGTAAAAAACGGAGTAAAACCAACGCGGCTCGCGCATGCATGCGAGCGGGCGTATCGCGGCGAGGCAAAAAAAAAGCGACGGCGCAGTTGCGGAGCGCCGCTTTGAAAAAAGCCGCGAGAGCGCTCCTTTTTTTTATCCGGCTCGCTTTGAATTCATAACGAGGCGGTGGCGTTGCGCGCTCGCGCGTTTCTCAAATGCACCTCCTCGCGCGTTTTTGCGCTGAGCTGGAAGGTCGCGCGTGCACACGATCATTTGAATGACAAAGAGACGGCGTTATCTCGCATGCCTTAAATTAACGTGGATTTTTAGAAAGGAAAAATATAAATAAATTGCAGCTTCAGCTGCAGCGTTGAGAAGTATTATGCTTTCGCTAGTTTTTTTCACTGCGAATCACGGTGCGCACTGACAATTATACACTTGTCATGGAAGTTGATCTAGTCTAGGTATAGAGTGATCTTTACTGAAAAATTCGACAAACGAAGTATGCTGCAGAAGATTGATATGCATTTTTCGGTCACACACGCTGACAAGTGCGAGAAGTGCAGCGATGTATCTCCTGAAATATGGCGAGGCGAAAAAAGAAGTTCGCGGCGGTATTCACGATGGCCAAGTGATTTTGCGCGTCCCGAGAGCGGCGGATGATGCATGAAACGAGGCTGAATATGTATGACGGCGCGCGCGGAGAGGCATTATCTTTTACGACTTCGGCGACCGGCTACTCATTAGGAGGCCGGCGGAGGGAAAGAGAGAAAGAGATAATCGCGCACGGCTTCGCCCCGTGCGTTATTATTATTACGTCGCGGGCGGCTCGCTTTCCTATATCTATATTGCGACGCGAGGAAAAGTTTTTTGCTCGTTATATGCACCGCGAGTGTATCGCGTCGGTTTCGCGAGAGACCGATTCTTTTCGCTGGACGCCGTTTTGCTGCGAAATGTCACGCGGACACCTAGATTTATTTGTGCAACGTGTTAAGGTACCTAGAGAGAGTTTTTTTAATACGTTGTAAAATTTCCGACAATTGAATTCAGTTTATATTATAACATAAATATTTAACATTTAAATTTAATGTAACTATCTGATGAAAAAATTAATTAAATTCATTTATTTATATTACGAAATCAAAATAATGTTTTTTTTTTAAAAAAAGACAATTTATATTGATAAGTAACACCGAGTTAAATCGGCGCTTGAAAATAAAAACCAAAGAGAGCGAACGGCACATATAGGAAAGCAATACTGGCCGTAACAGCAGCCGAAAAAGTTTCAGCAACATGATGATGAAACGGTATCAGCGACTCACGCGTACCTGTCGACTCCATTATCCCGGGCCCATCGTAATTTCGTCGCCAGCGCACGATTATGCACTTAACTTATCGGAAGGACCGGGGAAGGTGCATAAAGTCCCGGACCACCCGTGAGTCCGTCTCAACTCATTTTTTGCCGAGTGGACCTCCTTTTCCTCCTCTTTCTTCGTCGGCATCGTGTAGTGTCTGTTTCGCGATTGCACGAAGGAAAAGGAGGTCGTCGCGCGAGATGTAGTGGTGATAAGCTAAGGTTACGCGTCAAGATTTGCTTCCGGGGTTCTCACATTGCGTGGCACTATTCTCGTACTTGAAGTAATTTGATAATTTTTTTTTTTTTTAATTACAATTGAACCCAAGTAATCATGTAATTTTTTTTATTATTAAATATATATTACGCCGAGACGAGCGACGAGGACTATTTCAATATTTTATGAGGAATGTGGTTTGATGGCAATCAAAATTTTTACGTGGCGATTATTCCTTCACTTTTAAAATAATATGGTGAGTGAAATTGAGTAATAAAAGATTCAATTTTCAATTACAGATAAAGATAGCAGTCGAGAACGCGGAGCGCACGAGGTGCGGTGTTACTGCAACCAGCCGCACTGCGTGTCCCAGGGCTACATGTGCCGGGGCCGTGGCTGCTTCACGGAGCTGCCGCTGTCGCTGCCGAGCGGCACGCGCCATACCCAGCAATTGGTCGTCGCCGCGTACAGCGGCTGCCTCGAGAAGAGCTTCACCGAAAGGCCCTGCCCGCAAGGCAAGCTCTGCTGCGAGCAGGACCTCTGCAATCACGTCGACAGCCCCGCCATGAGGAGCCGCCTCAACAAGACCCTGCAAGGTACACGTCCGTATACTTGCAGGCATTCCGCCTTGAGATTCTCTCTCTCTCTCTTCGTCGCCGCCGCGCCGCGTAATTGAGATTTACGAGGATGCGAGCGCTCGATTGTTTCGCCTTTAATTACTCCGCCTACCGGTGCATCGCCTTTAGTGAATTTAATTGATTCCCTATTGTTTTATCTGCCTTTGACTCTCGGAGGGTTTGCTTGGTAAAAAAAGTGGGAATTTTTTAAAGTCATTTTGGCCCAATAGATAAGAATTAAAAGAGACGTTACAAGTTTCTTCGGAGAATAGTTTTTCACTAATCAAGAAACTGAGAAAATGTAGGTTAAATAGTGTATTAATAATAATTCTAACTTGATTGTTCCTGTAAAAAGCCACATACCGTTGTAAAGTAACTCTTATAAATGTTTCTCGAGCGCTTGAGGTGCAATCAGGAAAACATCAACGCACGTAAGAGTGGCGCGCGAATAAAAATTGAAAAATCCATTAGATCGAAGTGATAAAATCAAAGTACAATTTACGGACTGCTTTAGCCGCGTACAAAAAAACAAGGGTTTGGTCCTTTTGGAATAGCCCCTGTTTTCCATATCTAGCCCCGATGGTGCATATAACGTCGGCGCACTATAAACACGTGCACGCGGAGCGCGAGCGTACAACTCCGATCCTTATCTCGACCCGGTGCTTGTCTTCATTTCTTGTTTCGCGTGCCTTCCATTTTCTCGTCCGCCACGGTTGCTGGCTCCTTCTCTCTCTTTGACCAAGGATCGGCACCACTAATTAAAGTAACATCACCGCCGCTTTATCTTCCGGCAAAAAACTCGCCCGTCTCCTTCTTTTATTTCGGACGGAAGTTCGCCGGGAATAAAAAGTGACCTTTATCTCAGGGGCATTTAAATTTCTCGCTAAACTACGCCACTCGTATAGATAATATTGATTATGATGTTTCGTTAAAATTTTCCAAAAGTGATTGTTATTAAAAATTTATCAGTATACATTATGCATATATCTTATCCTGTTACAAAAAATCTTATCAGTAATGTTTGTTGCTATTTTCATTAAGTAAATAATCTGCTATTTATAAAAGTTCATTAAAGATTCTTAAGTCTTGTTCGGTATTTACTGCTTTATCATTTAATAATTGTATTCTTTTTAAATAAAAATATACTCGCCACTTAAAATTATATTCCAAAAGTTAATTTTATTATCTCGGCCGCAGCGGAAAATTACGAAACAAAAGTAAAAATGTTCAGAAAATTAATAATTCCACGCTCAAACAACAGGCGGTGAGTAATAGTGATTAAACTTAGCGTCAGGCCTGGTTTTATGCAAAGCACACTTGCTCGGGCTCCCGTCGCGATTCCAAAAGTCAACGACACCGCCGCGTGGACGCGTTGCACCGCTCAGCTAGTCGCGCGCTCGCATCCCTCCCCTTCCAGCCGATAACTTCTCGTTTGCTCTCCCGTTCGCCTTGTGGCGCGCTCGATTTTGCCCATTGCAGCGCGGCCTCCTCCCCTCGCGTGGCTTGTTTTGCTCGCGAGCTTTCGCGAAAAACACGCGGCCGTCGGTTATATAGGCGCTATACCGCGAAGTCCGCGCTTTGTACTTCGCTAGGAGCGAAGGAGAGCTCGCGCATATACGAGTACCGTGAAGCGTTTACGCCAGCGCCGCGTGTGCCACACGGAGTATGCAGATTCCGTGGCGCAAACGCGCTTCCGAAGTTGATTCGAGGGGGGCGATGTGTTTGTTATTGCTGCCTACGCTTAGATTAACGAGCCGCGTAAAAGTTATTCTCGATCGGTTTCGTTTTGATCGCAGGGCTTCGTTTAGTTTTGCTGCTAATGCGCGCTTAATTAACTTTTATTTAGAGATCGCTGACGTCTATACTTCAAATATCGATTGAAATGTACCGATATTATAATTTGTTTTAATAAAATAAATGTAAGGCTTCAGAATATCGTTCGTGATTCCCTTGCTAGTTATATTGCTTGATAAATTTTAGTGTCAGAGAAAAAGAGTTCATTTAAACAAATCTTTTTTTTATCGTTTCAAAATTTTCCAAATTAACTTAACAATTAATTACTATATTAATATTGATATTATTTTCATAAATTCACAACACTTTTGTTATTGTGTTACAGTGCTATTGGGAGAGCACAGGACATATTTCGGCTCGGAACAACCAGCAGGCCAGGAGGTGCAGACGTCCGATGGTTGGTTCAAGACAGCGACGATCGCGGTACCGATTTGTGGCTTCATCGTACTACTGATCTTGGCGAGCCTAGCAATTCGCCTGCTGCAGCCACTGCCGTCCCAAGGTGATAAGCTCAACGGACTGCGGATGCCAGAGAACGCGCCGCCCCTGCTCGGGCCTCAGAAGCTGCCCCTTGTCTGAGAGGCAGTGCCGTTTGATCTTCTCTTTCTGTATCTTTTGTAGATAACCTCATTCCCCAAAAGGGCCAAAGACTTTATCTCCGCAAGTGCAATTCTTGTTTCACCTCTTCGATTTTGTCGATTTTTTTTCTTCGATTTCGCATTATGGTTCGTTTGTTTGAGCAACATGCACATGGAGGTTGAGCAATTGTTTGTCTTCGGTGCGGGGCGTTGCGAATCTCGTTTTATTTTGTAAATGTTTATATTTTTTTCTCTTGCTTGAGTGAAACTCGCTTTTGATTTTGAAAATTTACGGCACTGGTGAGTACTGACATGGTATAAATTTTTAGTTTTTTTATTTTAAACTTCCAAGACTTACAAATATTTAAAATTTAGTTCAATATTTATTTCACACTATCTTTATTTGGTATTACTGCTGTATTAAAATTAAAACTTGCTGTTCATTTTCTAATTAAATTGTAATAAAATAACCGCAGAGCAATTTTTATTTAATTTGGGAAGATTCGTAATACGTTAAATCGCATGGTTGTTTTTTTTCTAATTTTCAAAGATTAATCAAAAGTTTTAGAGTCTCATTTAAAATATCAATGTAGATAAATCCAGCTTAGTGAAAAAAGTGCCGCATCGAACGATTTTTGAATTTGTACAGAATTTTTAAATTATTGCTTTTTAGTTCATACATATATGTATAAAGATAAGGAATATGAGGGAGAAATATTACGATGGTTAAACGTACTCGAAAGTAAAAAAAAAATAGCAGTGGCATTTATGGATTTAAAGTTGAGGTTCTACAATTTTTTATTATAGTTATGTAGATTCTACATAGTGCTTTCTTACGATACTAAATGTTGATCGAATCACTTTTGTAAGTACCGACTGTTTAATACTATAAGATCCGCATCATTTTCGCCTTGAACGTTAGAAGAGCCTCACTTGGTTCCATACGGCTGTGAATTTTTCTGAAGGAACTACACTGTACATTATATTTGTATAATTATAAGTTTGCCCTAACGGCACAATGTAAAGTTCTTTACTTCAAGAAAAAAGGAAAAAAACAGATTTTCATGAAAAAAGCCAAGAATTTATTAATCGACTTTTTTTATAATTTTGAAATCATAACATCGTTTTTATTATATTGTGTGAATGAATATTATGCGTACGTTAAAGAGAGCATGAAAATCTGCTTTCTATGCGAAGAATGTGCACTGTAAATATTAAGCAAAGAAATTGTTTAAATAATAATTTTTAAGAAACATAATATGTAACAACGTTACGCGCGATTCTCGTTTTTAAACAGTATCTATCGATGGACTGTTAATTTTTTAATTTAAAGCAATGAAAAAGTCTAATGTTATACTTTTTTTATTATTTTTGCTAAGATTTAGATGATTTTTTTCTTAAACGTTTTCAAACTTTTTAGAAAAATGAAATATGAATATTTTACGAATATAAGATAACTAATATAGATTTTTTCATCGACTTTATAAAAGAATTCGCGTTAATTTATTGTCTGCCTTCATGGAAGAACAGAACATTACCGCCATTATTTATGTAATTTAGAAGAAAGTGCTAAAAAATTAATGTAATACAAAAATATATATTATATGTAAATCTAGACAAAAAACAAGTGCTGAATATCAAGATGCACCCGCATCTCGATAGCAGAGCAATCCCTTAATCGTATTCCATTAAAAAAATATGATATTGTGATAATACGATATGTTTATGGTAGATTATGCATTAATTAACGATTATATAATATTGTATATCGTTATTGCAGATTGTATAACATGACATGTAAAATGGTCTACTCGACGTAAGATCGAGAAGCCCGACTGAAAAAATATATGGTAAAAAATACAAACACTGAATTTTTGCAAAATCTGATAATCTTTTATTTATTTCACTCCAACTCAATTCGTATAGCGTTTATTTTGATCGCTCGCTTTTATAGGTATCTTTTGTTTTCGGGCATACACTCAGTATCACTCCAACACACCCAAAATTGTTTGTTTATTTTCAACTGACGAAAAAGGGGTGCGTGTCATAACTTCGTAAAATGAGTCGTTCTTGTCGTACTATTTCATAATCATAAGTACAGCGTCAATTTCTGAAGCACCACAGAAGATAAGTTTCTTTCGTTTTTTTTCATGATTCATCCATTTACTTAGTTTTGGCATCACAGATTCAATAAAATTCAAACCTTCTCACAATTGTCTTAAGACACCAAGGAACATTGTCGCGCTGCTTTTTTGACAAATTATTCGCACATGCTCTTTTTTTTTCTTTTTTCCGCGTGTTTTTCTTTCGTCTTGTTTTGCATTCATTCAACACACGCCTTCTATTTTCACACCTGAATATAAAAATACTGCTTCAAATACTCGAGCTCTCTTTATTTTTGAAGCCTCGTAGAAAACGCGTAAAATATTGAAATACAATTATAATGCAAACTTAGTTTCAACATCAAATTTTTTTTGCACGTTTCCTCGAAAACTTCATAGGACTGCGTATAAGTTTTTTTTGCCGATTCGCTCGAGCCACATCACGAAGGCTGAACATACGTTTACATACAGTACTATTCGACCGCAAGCGTGAAATTGTCGCACATGCACGGAAAAAGGTTTGATGGAGCGGCTCTCCATACTACTACAGGCTCGAATGTAAGCTGATATCTGTTTTGCAGAAATAAATTTTAGACCCAAAAGTATAAAACATTGTCTCTGTAGTGATTTCTAAGCGGCAATTTTTTGTTTGAGGCAACAGCTAGACTATAAGAATATACTTACCGCAGTATTTCAAAAGTATAAAATGTATGGCCTAATAATTTTCATGACCATTTTAGTAAATAGCGAATAAATAAATCAAAGAACATAGTGCAACGATTATGAACCGAATGCAAGTAGCACTTTCAGTTGATATCGATGTAGCAAAAATTCGCAAGGCAGCGATTTTCTCATGAGGCGTTCTTCTTGCAATGCTGATTTTGCTTTCTTTCTTTGTTAGGGACATTTTCGCACGATTATAAGCAGTTAATGTATATAGTCGTATTAAGCTGATTTTTACCCTCTAACATTATTATTAATTTTAAAATAAATAAGAAAATGTATATTTTTAAATATTTTTTAAGAGAGGATATCAATTTTTTAAACTTCTCTTCTTCTCTTAAATCGCGCAGGGCGTGCTAGTCCCTTTTTCAGCCCAATTAATCAAAAATATTACGCTCTACCAACTCTTCAGCAACGGTAAAAATTGAACTCAACAACGGTCCAGGCTCTCAAGTGACTGCATGAGTCGCGCCGCAAGACACGAAACAAAGGCAGAGCGCATTCTTTTACATCGTAATGTGGCAAGGAAGAGTCAGTAAAGAGAATGATTTATTATACTTATACGCGCCTCATTCATTTACGAATTTTGTACTTTGTGATATTTTGTTTATGAATTTTATTGTTGTTGTTTGTCGTGTCTCGGGTAATCGATCCCTATCGGCCCGCAGTATAGCCACCATCTCTCCGACAAGTTAGCTGTGCATCAAAGGCGAAATCGTCCCGGTTGTCTTAAATCATCGTTAATCCTGAACAGCGTTTGCGTCGGAGAAGCGAAATCAATAAGAATTGGTATGTCTTTATCACCGAATCGGCAGTAAATTTGTCGGCGAGCCGGAGACGCCACGGTGCACGTTTACAATTAAAATTTGTTAAAACTGGTTTGCTAAATGTATTTTTTTTAACAGATTGGTTTTAAAATAAAACGTCACAACACAATTGTAAAAATAAAGTGTTGCTTTATCTTAAATAAAGTAATTTATATATACGATCTAGACAGAGCAACATTAACTTATTTTTAATGGAACGGCGTGCCTACGTAGGTGAGGAAAGATTTCGCCTTGCTTTTGGAATAGCTGACTGCGCAAACGTAGGTCAGCGCCCACCATTCAAAGCTTTCTTGCGCTGCGCCACCTCAGCCAGCGCCGCAGGTCACTCAAACATTTTTCCGTGTGAGCGCTAATAATAACAGTCACGGAATGCTACTTTACTCGCAACGTTCGCACGCATTCGTCATTCCAGTGAAACTTTTTACAGACACGTGGAAACAAAGTTTTTGTTTTTGTTGTTAAAAAAGATGAAACTAAACCCTTGGGTCACCGATGGGATCGTTCGGTCAGACAAGCTTCTAAGAAAGAAGTTCACTGAATGATTTGACATAGGCCTCATGCAATTTGTTTATGAATTCTGGATCGGTACGCAGTAAATAATTGATAGCCTGTAACAGCTGATTCCTTGTGAGAGGCTCGGCTGGTCTTTGAAGCGGTTCTGTAGCAGCTGCTGGGCTCGGCGCCGCAAACATGCCCGGCGGAATAAGAGCAGGAGCAGCACCAGTTCCTCCCAAAGCTGTTTTCGAATTTACCGTAGACACGATCAAATCGTCACAAACATTTGTCTGAAAAACAATAATTATAAAGTTTTAGGAAAAAAAATATATTCTAAAAATGAAAAAATTTATGAAATAAAAAATTAAATTATTTTAATCAGTTTTAAGTTGGTTTTGTGAACATATCTGGACTTTTTTATGCATTCATTGATAAATACTTTTATCTAAATAAAAAAATATAGACTGATGAAACCAAATCAATAATTGCACACTAAATTTTAATCTTATTAGATGAGCATTTAAATGAATCTTGGAAAGTTATTATGTGTAACTAAAATATTTCAATTGCAAAAACAAATAGTGTAAATATCTTACTAAACTTAATTGTTATTTGTTACTTGTACACAAAGAAATTTAAGGTATATATAGTAAGTAAAATTATTCATATGTAAATTAAAAATTACCGCAGAACTATGCTGGAACATCGAGTCAAAAGCATTGCCTGATACAGAGTTGGTCTGCTTGTGCATTGATTCATACACATCAGCAAAGACATTTGACACATTTGCATTACTTTTATGATGGTTGACTAAATTGTTTGAGCTGCTCGCTGTAGGTGATTGTATCCTAAGGAAGCTTGAGGAACTATTTGTATCTTCTTGATTCATTGTAGAAGACAGTTCTGAACATGCCATTACATTGCATGTAGATGAATTCAATGCAGGCTGATAGTCTTGTCCAATAATGTGACTTGACGTAGGAGTTTTTGCATTTGATTGTTGTGGCATTTTGTTTCTGAGTTTTGTTATAATTGAATTTTCACAGCTGCAATAAAACATATTAATTACTCAACATTTTAATTAATAGGATTTTTTGCTCAATTTTAAATACTTTAGTATTAAAATTAAATATACTCATAAAGTTTTGAAAGTATACTACTTTGCAATAAGTTACCTTTGATTCTTCATTGACATCATTCCTGTCTGTGCTTGTGGTGGAATAGCTGGTTGAGGAGTGACTGACCTGTGCTGTTTCTCAATGTGTTCTACAGTGTGAGCTGCTGGGTGAGACATTAATCTTGCCAACAAAGGCTTTCCTTCATTCACTGCATTGCCAGTCTGAGGTTGATCACCAGCTTTAAAGTGACCTGTGTTAACTTTTGCTTTTGCAAAAAAGTCCATGACACTTTTTGATGTGACATCAGGAGCCATAGCCATAGCTGTTAAAGCTCCAGAAAGTTCTCCGATCGCATTGCTCATAGGTGACTTAGAATCTATACCCCTTACTCCTCTTTCAGAGGTGCCACTTTTATTGGAATTAAAATCTTCTTGGGCTTTACTCAGCATACTAAATATATCAACATTATTCGGTTTTCTTGGTGCAGTCTTTTTGTTCTTTGGCGTTATTTTATTTGAAGTATCAGACTCCTTAGCCAATTTGTTCAACATTGATGAAATTCGCACGCACTCGTCTTTATCGTAAAACCAAATACCATAAATATTTCCCTTAGAGTTCTTATAAAGCAAAAAAGGTTCTTGCAATTGCAAATCTAATCCTGGAGTGACAGGTTCAACTTGGTTCTTTGTATTGAGCCTAAAACAAAATAGAATCACATGAAATCATCTTTAACTTATAATTCCTCTATTTTTTCCGGTAAAACAAAATTTCATAATATATAACAAAAGAACAATAGATAATTTATTAAAAAAAAAATATATAGTTCTACCACTAAAAACTTCAACTCAGTTAAAATCTCTTGCACCTCAAACGAAAATTAATCGCGCATACCTGTTCATGATAAGAATGCTGTTGTAGGGTTCGCCGATGCGCGAATAGACAAAAAGCGCACCCTCGATGTCGGTCTTCTCCCACTCGTTGTTGTCCCCGTTGAAGGTGTAGAGAGCGACATGGGTGGCCGTCTCGAGGATGTCCTTGACGTAGGGGTCGACCCGCTTGAGCGCGGCCACATTCATGCGCAGCTCGGACACGTCGGCCGTCATGCTGTCCTCGGCGTCCTCGACGGCGGCGATCTGCTGTTGCTGCGGCGGGTGACGCCGGACGCCGCCCTTGCTCGGGACGGTTCGCACGCGGAGGCGTGCGCGCGCTCGGTCCCTCGGCGCCGAGAAGTTCGTCGTGGCGGCGGCTGACCGCGCGGCTGCACCAGGAAGCGACGCTGCTCGCTCACCGAGTCCGCGGCGGAAACTGCGCGCCAATTGAGGTTAGGCCTCTCTGTAGCTGGGGGCGGGAGCCAATGAGGAGTCGCGGGGACGTCGTCGGGACGATCCGCGGGCGGCGGTCCAAGATCGACCTAGTCTGCCTCGATTCAACGGCTTCGCCGTAGTCCTTGCTGCGACCGTTGGCTATTCGCGAAAACACAAGCAGCTGCTTTTGCGATGAACGCCATACTGGAACTGGTGTATTATAGCGGGCTATAATCTATATCGTATACCGGGGCTGACGTCTTCGACTCTCCTTATCACTCCTTCTCTGTCTCTCCGACGGTTGCGCGCCAGCTAAATTTTCCTGCGATCTTTGTTGCTCTTCTGCGTAACACGAGCGTCCTCTCGGTTTTAGTCCGCGTTGTGCGTAAAGTGTACAATTTGACCTGCGCGAAACTGCGCTGCGAATCTGCGATGGCTGCGAATAATGAGAATAATACTTAACAGTTACCACTGTTTTAACAAGATGGAAGCACTGTTCCCGTTTTCGGGCTTCTTGTGTTTTTATGTTGTGTTTTGAATAATACAAGCGTATAAGTAAATTAATTTTTAAATAATTTAAAGAAACTATCAAATGAAAATTTTAGGTATTAGAGTTTACATTTATCTGATTAAAAATTAAATATGCAGAATATAGGTGAAGTTAATTATAAATTTTTAAATTTTGAAACATATATAATAAGTTGTTTTGTAATTGACAAAATAGTGGATTATGACTGTATAAATATGTGCATATCTACTCATGTCATTTATGACTTCACCAATCCAGTGAAAAATATAAAATACATTATTACACAACTAAAATGTGTCTTTGCAGTTTTAATCGTTAAGAATAACATTTGTTAAGTACTTGTTTTTGTATTGTTATCTATTATAACTTTCATTCCATTTGCTTGATATTTAATGCTTTAACTTCTAAAAAAAATTCAAAAATGCAGTTCAAAATAGTTTGTTTTTGTTTTCCTTTTTCATTTTCATGTTGATGGCTACTTTTTCTTTTTTCGAGATAAGATTCTCAAGGAAGTATCTGAAATTTCTCCTTGGCAGTTTCGCAAACCTTTTGTTGCTCAACAGTCCTGACCCGATAAGCACACTCTGAAAAAAGAGTTCATAAAGAACTCTTTATGAACTCTTTTTTCAGAGTGTGTTTATCGGGAAACTCCTAATTTGTTCATCAGCTACTGCCTTAAAAAAATCCCTTATCCAATAAGTGTACTTAATGATCTGAAAAAAATTTTAAATCTTCCTAAATTAAATACTACTACCAATATATTGCTTATATCTATCATAAAAATTGTCAACAATTATAATAAGAAAAACGTAGTCATCATCATCTGGGATCATTCCTTCATTATCATAATGTTTAACAATAGAATTCGAACATAGTTTTATGATATTATTAGATTCCTCGAGCCATAAAGATTGAATTTAGTTTTAAGAAATAGTTATAACTATTTCTTAAAACTCAATTCAATCTTGGTACTACAGCAAAGTTTTATTCGATAAAGATGTTCTCATTCAAAGCCAATTTGAATTTTTTCTCCGTGAAATCAATCTAAACCAACTTAGAACATGCAATATTATTGTAAATTTATACATATTTTTCGAGTCTGTCGAAGAGACCTAAGTTGCTCGAGCTGACGCTCTCCACGTCGTCTTCGCGCAGCATCTTGATCAGAGCTACAATAAGCCATCTCGGTTCGTTTCCAATAGCCTCTCCACAATTGCGGATTTTAGGAATCAGGTGTCATTTCTATCCTACAAAAATCCATTAAAAAAAAATCAAAATAAAACTCAGTATAAGGTTTAACAAGTAGTCCTACACATATACGTGCACAATTGCATAAAATGCAACAAACATGCAATAACAAAAGAAATTGACAATGTTTTAAATTAAACATGTATTTATCTTAAGATAACAATTGAAAATCGAGTGGCGTGATTCTTCGTCTCGCACAGTCGCATCAAAGCCACCGAAACAATGTCCGCCTTTATAGCGCTTAAAAAAAAAAAATCCATCCTTAAATAAACCTATTGCGTCATCTATTAAACTTATATCACTCAAGACAATTGCCTTACGTAACCACCAAAACCATCTAAAAACAAAAGGTAAATAAGTAGGACGATTCGAATTTTCGCAGTCCGGCGTGTATTCGATTCGTTCGAGCAGTGTATAGTGCACCAATAGGTGGTAGGTAATAACAGATACCCCCGTCTCTCGAGGAACCATCAGCTGATCAGCAATAATCGCAAGTGTTCAGCGCTGCCAACGTTTCCAGCGTCACCTGTTCATTATTCATCCCACATGCACGCACTCGGGCACACACACCGCGCACTGGCGCACCTATATGAAAGCGAAGGCAAGTACAAATGCATGAGATCACCGCTGATGGCAAAGTTTGCTCTTGGGACAGCACTGCACGCTTCCAGATATATACACGCACACACAATTGGCCGTGTGGGCGAAGTGTCTCGCGCGCTCGCGTGTGGCGGGGGGTCATCAAACGTGCAGTAAATGTTGTAATCGCAAAAACGGAAAACCCGAGGCACGTAGTGTGCGCGTCGGTGTGGTCGCGCTCGCTTGTCCCGTCCTTGTGTGCGCGTGCGATTGTCGTCGCGGGCAAGAAAGAAAGGCAGACGCGGGAGCGAGAGAGAGAGAGGGAGAAAAAAGCGGAGCAGAGTACAGCAGACCCATCGAGCGACGCGGGTCTGGAGTGGCAGTCCGCTGCGCGCCGTCATTGGTCCGCCGTCGTCTCCGGCGAGGGGGATAAAGGATAAAGGAGAGACGTGTGTGCGCGCCGCCGCGTAGCAGCCGCGCGCGCGCCAGTGGCCGTCGCGCCGAGCTGAGCGAATGTCAACAGCGCTAGGTAAATAGGCCCATTAGTTCCAGGCGATAATCGCGGCAAAGTGCGTGGCCTATATATACATATTCCCTTTGCTGATTTTACGGTTGTCGAGTGCGCGAGGCAGTGTGGGTGAGTGTCGGTGCGCGCGCGCCCCTGGTGATCAGCTCGGCTGCTGCTGCTACTGCTGCTGCTGCTGACTTTGACATTGAGTGCTACTCGGCTGCCAGCGGAGCACACACCAGTTCGCTCTGCCTCGCGCCAGAGCCCGACGGGCGATACTTCCGTATTGTTGTCCTCCTGGCTGCTGCTGTCTGCTCTGCATGCTGGAGCTCTTTGAGCGATTGACGGCCTTTGTCTGCGCGTTGCCGGATCCCGAATTACAAGCTGGGATATGCTGGTTCGCAGGTCCATGAGGTCAACTCTGGTATCAGCCTCTAAAAGCGAACAGCCCTGCTGCAGGAGGATGGTGGTGCCAATTGATCTGGGTTCTCGTGAGTGATCTACGCTCCTCTTTTCATTAGAAGTCATTCGGAAAGAACAGCTGCCAAAATGGGTTCCATAGCATTGGAAGAGTACGAGCTCATGAAAGACTCAAAGTATCGAGTGTGAGTACTGATTTTTATTATAGCTTTTTAAATTCCGTAATTACCAATTGATAAACTGTTCAACAAAGAAGGAAGTCACAATGTCGTAAATACAGAATGATTTCCTTTTTCAAATTATGTTCATTTAGTCATTAAATAAATCGTAATGCATATTGTGCAAATATTAATGATATAAATAATTGTGTTTCAATGAAACAAAAATAATAAATAACTATTTTTTAGTCTTTTAGCTATACGCAAATTATTTATAAATGTGGATAAAAGCAATTACATCTAGTGTTCATCGATATTAATTACATACACTTTATCCTTTTAAGTAATGATCAAAGATTTGCTGTGCTCAACAATGTACATATTTAATGAAATGACTAAGTGAGCATTTTGTTATCGTGTTCCTCAAATGGCTTTCAAACTTTTCATAAGTAAATTTTTAAATTGTTTGACCTAGATAGAATCATAATAATTCTTCCCTACACTAGTTACTTCATTATTATTATTTCTATTTAAACTATGGGAGAAATTTTGTTTGTACAATACATTCTTTAAAAGGATTTGCACAATAGAGATTACTTAAAGAGATAAAACAATCGTGTGTAAATGAATAAGTTTTCTTTTTTGCTGAAAGCATTAGATAAGCTGTGCAATCACTTGCGCTTTTTATGTTATGGATTAAAGTTTGCTTAATAATAAATATCATTTTACAGCTATGTGTCTAATGTGGACAAAGCTCTCAAGAGCTTTGAGTATACCAGCGAATGGGCAGACTTAATATCTGCGCTGGGAAAGCTCAACAAAGTGCTGTTGAGTAATATGAAATTTCCAGTAATTCCAAGGAGGATCAAAATTTCAAAAAGGCTTGCTCAATGCATGCATCCTGCCTTGCCATCGGGTGTCCATCTTAAAGCTTTAGAAACTTACGACATCATATTTAAATGTATGGGGACAAACAGATTGAGTCATGAGCTCTTTATTTACAGTGCAGGTATGTCAGTTATTCACCTTTACTGTCAGCCTTTTCATTTTAAAACACTGAACTGCTTAATAATGAAGTTTATTAAAAGTTCATATTTTACAATCTAATTTGTTTACATTAAAGCAGAAAAAAGCATAATAAAAAAGTAAAAATATTCACATAATTTTGAAAATTTATTATTAAATGGAATTTTGATTTTGCTAGTCATAATTTAAAAAATTTCAGTAGTAATGGCTGGAGAGTCTGTGAAGGTTGATTTGTAGATCAATGAAAGTCATTGACTTAATCAACTCATTTAATGGTTGCTTAAATGCTTATCTTAATCTGAAATACATGAATTTCAAAATGAAGTTTACTGACTTACATAATAACTGAATTTGTTCTAATTTGCTATATTAAAATTAACAAATTAATTAAAATATTAATTTTTTAAGGACTCTTTCCACTACTGGGTAATGCAGCAATGAATGTACGACCATTACTTTTGACTGTTTATGAAACACACTTTGTTCCTCTCGGTGAAAGATTGAGACCTGGATTGAGTGGGTTTCTCAGTGGCGTACTTCCAGGTTTAGAAGAGGGTTCAGATCATTTTGACAGAACTAATTCATTGTTAGAGAAAGTTTGTGAAGGAGTAGGTCCAGCACACTTTTATGCTTGTTTGTGGGACTGTTTAGCTTCTAACTCTGGCATACGACTGCCAGCTATATCATTTGCTTTATCGCACTTTAACAAGAAAGTGCCTATGGAAGAACAACTTTACATAATGGGAACAAATGTTGATATAATGGTAAAGTATAAAAAAATAATTCACTCGTAAATGTAATATTTACATTTTTAATTTATTTTGCTTGAAAAATAATATTTCAAAAAAGAATATTATCAGAATTTATCATAGTAATTTTATAAATTTTAATTATCACTTTACTTATAACATAACTCGAAAAGTAAATGAAGTTTTGGACTACAATCTATAGTAATGCTTGATATTTGCCTAGTAAAGCTGAGGTCACTATTTCTTGCAATGTTTTGAGATATCAGGTATAAATGAAAATTGATAAAGTTATCTATTTAAAAATAGAATTTAGAAGTTGAAACATGACTCACATAGGTTTATCTATATTGCAGGAAATACTTAAATTTATTAATACATGCCAAATTTGATTATCTTTAAAGTAAAATCAAAATTGGTTGTTGTATTATTTTCACTATATATTAAATATTGTATATATCAAGACAAAAAAAATATTGTTTTTATGCAGGTCACTGCGCTATGCGCTTGCGTTCAAGACAGCTCTGTGCTCGTTCAAAGGAGCGCCTTAGATTTACTGCTTGTGGGTTTTCCCGTGCACAACAGCCAACTTTTAAGAAAAGATATGGTAAATATACTTACTGCCGCTCTGACCACCATATTGCGACGTGACATGAGTTTAAATAGGTACGTTTTCATTTTTCGCGTCGAATGACGTGTGCGAATGGCAACAATAAAACCCCTTTTATGAATTTCCGATTTATTTTGTCTTTCAGGCGTCTGTTTGCCTGGCTTTTGGGTACCGAAGTAAATACATCGATTCTAAAGAAGAAAGCAGATCGTGCCACGACCGAAAGCTTGGCAGCTTATTTCGAAATATATTCCAAGGACATGTTAATAGAAGCAATTAAATCGACTTTAAAAACCATTTGCACTGAGAACCCGCAAGATTTGAAGCCGTACAGAATTTTAATTTCTTTACTTGATAAGCCCGATATTGGACCAGTCATTCTGGATGACATTCTTTATGAAGTATACAGGTATTGAATTATTACTGATATTTTTCGCTTTAAACAAGAAAATTTCTAATCTTAAAGTAACTTTATTCATTGCAAACAAGATTCTATAAATAGCTTATATTGAAAGTGTCACATAGGTTATTCATTCAACGATCAAAATACTTGATTCACAATCGCATTTTATTTAAAAAATATTGCCACAATAGTCTTTAAATAGTGTTAAAATTAAAATTTCAATATTTCAGAACATTTTACAATGCCTGTTCAGTATCGATTAAAAATTCGAAATCCAGCGAGGTGATAAAATCTGTGAATCTTTTATTCTCGACATTGGAGCCTCAGTATGTGTGGATCCACTGTGGCTACTTGTTTGAAAAAGCATGTGAACGAGATCACAGTAATAGTCGGTCGAGGTACCGCCGAGGTCTTAGCGTACAAGAACCATTCGTAAAAGAAGTCGGTAGTGGTATGCCGGAGCTCGGCGAAGTCTGCATTCTTACAGAATTCCTTTTAGAAACCGTTTCGCTTGATGCCTTCATAGATACTCCAACTGAACACTTACCAAGGTAATAAAAATTAAGCTGATACTTATCAAGCAATAAATTACGCGGACAAAAAATTATCACTTGTAATAATGCCCATTAACGATAATCATTATCTTTTTAGTCTCTTTTATAATATCATTGAAAAGCTATCCGGTCGCATCGATCATTTGTCGCCTATGGAAATAACTAAGAGTCTCAAATTGTGCGGAAAAATTTTATCGAAAGTACAACCTGCTGCATCGGCGAATCAGAATGCAGAAAAAACAGAAGGTGATGCGAAAGGCGATGTTGGAGGAGTTGTACAACCTCTTGAAAACGGCTTAGCAGCTATTCCACTGGAAAAGAGTCAATCTGATAGCAAATTGAATAAACCAGTGGAGTCTGCCAATAATTCTTTCTCGGATCGTAGTCCTAGGTAAGATAATTATTATTGTTTTAAATATTAAAA
>JAXIUT010000021.1:9490276-9524089 GCA_035586675.1 Eurytoma californica | reverse complement strand
CACCAATTAATTTTAAAATAATTGAATTAAATATATCAGTTAATAAATTTGATATTTTATCATTTTTCTGTTCAGTCCAAGAAGGCGAGCAAATTCAAGCGGCGCTCCAAAGAAGAGTGATAAAAAGTCCAAGAAAAAATCGAGCAAAAGCACGTCAAAACTCACAGAAGCGTATTCGTTACCTACGGATGGAAGTAGCATATCTGTAGTTGTGAGTGAGGATGCAAAGTCTACGAGTTCTATTGGCAGAAATAAGAGTATGGAAGATTTAAAAACTAGCGATTATCAATCTGATTCGAATCAAGGTTTGAACGTGGAATCTAGAAATTTAGATTCTAAGAATGAATCGTTCGGTTCGTTGAACTCGATCAGTCGAGGTCCATCACCGGCCCAACAGATGCAGCACTCGATGCTGGAGAAGTGCCTAAGATTATACGAGCAATTCTATGTAAAGCTCATCGAGCATCGCGTTCTTGATCGCGAGAAATCTGTGCCCGATTTGTTCGAAAGTTTGAGGGTTTCTTCGTGTAAAGAAAGCTTTGAGGAACGAACTAGGTATTTAGAACGAATTTTAAGGTCGAAGCTCGAGCTTGAAGACTCGGGATTCTTCAATCAGGAGTTGTCTTCTCCAGAAAAGAAACGTTTGGGTAATAACTTCTTCTATATACACTTTTATGCACTGTAGAATACATAATTAAGATATTTCATAAATTTATTTTTATAGATATTTTACATCTATACGTAGAATCAGTTGACCAATCCGATTGGGAAGAAGTGTTAAAAGTAGCGTCGAGTTTATTAGTTGAATTATCCACTTTTCCAACATACTTTCTACCAGGGAATGGAATACTTGAAGAGGAAGAGCCTAAGGGAAAAGTAGTTCTACCCGAGTGGTTGAAGGTTTTGATTGTGTGTGCCTGCTGGTTGGGTAAACAACCATCCCTTCAGCTTACAAGCATTGCCACTCTATTGGATTTGATAGCCCTTTCAAAAGCACACAGTGATTCCGCGAGTCAAATTCACGGAGAAGGAGTCACTACAGTTGTGATTGTTTCATTGTTAAAACAGTGGCATGTATCGTATTTGAGGCACTACACAAATGTATTTCAGGTAAAATTTTATTAACTAAAAAGTTAATTTTTGAATTTCCGATATTTGATTTAAACTAATCTTTACTTCAGAAAAAATTAAAATCTTTAGACTTAAATCGTTATAACCTTTCACAGATTTTAGCCCATTCTTTATGGCATCATTTAGGGGAACTTCCTGTGCATAGATATAGAATACGATGTGTCGAGCTTTTGCACGAATTGCATCATGCTTTACACGATTCTTGCGATGCCGTAGAAGATGTAATTGGCTCAGCTCTTATGAACGAGAGTATGGAAAAGAGAATAGAAGCATTTAATAGGTTTACTACATTGTGGCATCTCGGAAGAGATATTGAGGCTAATCCAAGATTAAGAGGCAGCCTCAGAGGCTTTGATAAGTGAGTGTATTTTTTATTTTCTTGTTATTTATATACACTATCTAATTCTAAAAATACACAAAAGTAATCGCGAATAAATACCCAACAAAATTGGAAGATTTATTAATACGTGGTGTTTCCAAGAAAATCAAATTTAACCAGAATTATTTGTGTGTATTTTTTTATACGATTAACGTTCCATATTAAAAAATAATTCTTCAATAAAACATAAAATTTGGAAATCATTTTAGGTCTCTTTTAAAACTTTTGGATAATTTGCAATTACCTGACAACTCGCCTCTCAAGCTCCAGTCCCAATCCTGGTTGTTGCATTCGTTGGTGCGTAATGATATATCGCGTGTTGTCAATCCAGTACTGATGATGTTGCTCGATCCTTCCACTTGCCGCATGAGTGTTCTACATGTTAGCATTCAACACAGTAACATCGTTCTTACGAAGAGTGACCCTGCCGCTTTACTGGAGAAATCAGAAAGTGCACAAGAGGAAGCCGAAGGTGCGGCCAATATTTACGCCATCAGTTCGGTCGATGGAAACGTTATATATCATGTAAGCAACGGTCAAGAGGAACGAGGTAATAGCGATGAAAGAAAGTGGCGGAAAGGTAGTTACTTTATTTTTTCTGCAACGTCAATAAAAATTAAAAGCAACTTATACTGAATAAATTGTAATTTTTCTTTTAGGTGGTCGCAAGAAAAAGCCTCTGATAAACCCAGTAAAAGTGAAGCGTATTTTTGCAGTAACAACGCTGACGAGCGATAACAAGGGCCATCAGTACGTTACTGAGCGTAATCAAACAATGATGCGAGAATTGGAAGTACCACCTAGTATATCTGGCAATCGTAGAATATCAGTTTTCGTAAATCCGCTTTCGATGAATGGTAATGAGAATTCGACTGATTCATTGACAGAGGACGATTCGTTGCTAACGAAGAGACACAGTGCTGGTGCGGCTTCGAACGTAGCTGCGGCGGAAGTACTAAAAAACGCGCGAAGATTCAAGAAGCCAGAATTCAACAAGGGTTCCACAGGCAGTTTAGACGAGAGTCTATTTGAATCAGTTGATTCAACGGCGACAACAACCAAAACGAAAGATAAAAGTGAGAGTGCCAAAAAACTCAATGGGGAGGTTGGATCTTCGTCGTTAGATTCAATAACGAATAGTCTCGCTTCTAGCAGCCCTGAAATGGTTGCCTCGAACAAGTCATCACAGGTAATACTCTCAAATACCACATGTTTGATGTTTATAAATTTCCTAATATTATTATTTTGTTTTAATAAAATTTAACAGAAGGCGAAAAAAGAACACGTCATGATGCCTAACAGTGCTAGAGAAGTGGCAGGAACGATAATAAAAGGCAAATATCATAGTATGAATAATGAGTTTAACAACACTGGCTACGATATGAACGATGCAGTAGGAAGTTTTGAGGCTACGACTGAGATCCCGAGTTGGACTATGGGTGATGAGGAAGGAGATTTAGAGACTAGTACTACTGCTGAGGAATACTTTAGCCATTCCAGTGGTATTAGCGTCGTAGAAGAGGTGTTAAACGACGTGGTCGACAGAGTCATTGAACTGAGCGAATTTAATGAAGCAAATAAACTCGTAAGTTTTTTTTCATCATTTATAAGCTTTTTTAACGTACAATAATGAAGCATAAAAAGTACGATTAAAGAAATAAAAAAAATTAGTGAGGTAGAGTGAGCTATTACGAATCTTCAGTTTTATTGTATCTTACAATAGCTGATGACAATAGATGTAAATAAAATGGAATATATTTTTTTGATTGCATAAAATTATATAAAACCTAATCTTTACTTAGAGCGAAGAGTCGATCCACCTGGAAAGCGGCGGTATTAAGCGGAACAGCACAGGAGGCGTAGGAGTGCATAATTTGCACTCTCACATGCTGCTTTATTGCGGAGTTTACGACTCGAATCGGACGTTGTATGCGCTGCGGATCCTTCGTAATGAATTGTTGACGAATGCACGAATGTTCCTTTGTGCTGCGGCTACCACAGGAGTAGCAAATAACCCCCGCAGCTCTACTCTCATCACGCTGCTTGCTCGACACCGCAAAAGCATTTTTGGTCGGAATTTTCACGGAGACATCGCTAATTCCGAGTTTATCGCCGCATACAGAAGTAGCATGTACCTCGAGCTGTTAATCAGCGTGTGCCTTTACTTCGCGAGAAGCTACTATCCGAATCTCGGCCAAATGAGGCTAACCCAGGAAGAGATTTCGGGTAACAGACAAGTACGTTAATCAGTATTTGAATATATATTTTTTTAATTGTGGCTTCGTGAGGTAATATTTGTTTTTGTTTTTTTACAGGTTCAATTAGCGAGTACAGAATTGTTGACGCTTATATTTTCTGAATTAATACCTATAGTTCGAGATTCAGGCAAAGGTTTTAGCTGTTATATAATAGATTTGTTAACAAAATGTAAAGTGCAAAAAGTCGCACTCCACTGCCTCGTGTCAAGTGTTTTAACTATGAAAAACGCACAGAAGGACAGTGAAGAAGTTTTTACCTTTACCGAAGAAATATTGCAGTTTAACGATCCCGTTATCGATAGCGATGTTAATAAATGTAAATACAGAGCGAGCGATCATACTGAAGCCTTTCAAATGCAATTATTAAGGTACTACAAATAGTTTAAATATTTCTTTGGAAATCGAAGTAAAAAATAATTCATTGAATCTGTTTCACAGATTATTGTTAGCGTTGATAATGTTGGAGCACCAATGTGGAGCTCAAAAGGGCGAAGAACCGCCAACCCCAACGACTCCTACCAGTCCGTCTCGCGCTACTCACAATTTATCGGGAAATACTTTGAAATATGTGGCTGGTGCACCAATACCTCAGCAACCAATGTTTATTGCTAGCATTCTCAGTGCTTTAAAATTGGTACGGTTGATACATATAAAAATGATTTCTTTTAAAATAAAAACAGATATATTAATAACAATTTTTTCAAAAATTTAGGAGCACATGAGACATTTGCACCAATATTGGACAACACTTGTTACATCTAGTCTACCCTTCATGGGTTCTTCTTTGATGCAAATTGTTACGTCGGTTATTCATCAACTTTGCTGTAACATAGAACACTTGGCATCGTACTATGTTAGCGAAGAAGCTTTACTTTCCACTCGAAAGAACGACGATATAAGTTTGGTCGAGTGTTGTCTACCTGCGGATTATACTGTTACACATTTAGAAGCTTTAACTTTTCTACTACATTATTGTTTGCTCGACACATCTCAACAGGTCGTTTTCTCCTTCAATCAACCAAGTACCGCTATTCAAACTGGAGTCCCTGGTGCTAATCCCGGTCAAATTTTTAATAATCTCATACACGTCTTTATGCCTACTCCTGTCACAGCGGTAAAATTTTATTTATGAATGTTATTTATTGTTTCTTTTTTTAAACGTTGCTATAAATTAATTCTTATTCTATTTGTATCGTTTATAGGAACTCACAAGTGCAAAAGACAAAAGTGCTACAAACGAGCAACTACTCAATGCAAGAAGAATGGCACTAAGTCATTTACCCAGAATAATTGCTTCACTTTCTGCTCTTTGGCAAGCAGTTATTGTAACTAAGGATAAGTAAGTAATTTTATTTTTTTATTTATTAAAGAGAAAGTTCGTTATTATTATTATTTAATTATTTATATATTTATAACTGTAATAATAATTTTTTTATAATATATAATTGATGTACTTTTTAAATAATTAGCTTTCTCACAGTTTAAATTAACAAATAAAGTTTTAAATGCAGTAAAGTGTGGCTATACTTTTGGCTAATAATGATTTATTGTACGCATAGCGAGCAGGCAACTTGCGTCGTTGGTAGCCCACGAGTAGTAAAGCATCAGCTCCTAGAGCTTCTTTCGCCCATTTCTTTCCATCACGGTGTGAATTTCCTTGCTGCCGTTGCTGTGGCTTGGCACGAAAGGCGACAACCCTCCAGCAATTCAAAGAGGGTAATGGCTTATTTTTTTTATATATATTCATTTAATTCCAAGTAGCTTAGAATTGCTGCTATTATGCTAAGTATTAACTGAATTAAACACAAGTGGTTTTTGATTAAATTTTAACTAAATATTGGTTTTAATTACAATCATCTTTGTTTGTTTATTATCAATAATAAATAATTTAAGTTCAATTGTTTAATATTTTACAAAAAAATATAATCATAACAATGACCTTTAAAACACTTTTAAATTAAATGAAGAATAAAAATGAGTAGTTGGTACATATTTTTCATTTATGATTATTTCTATAACTAATAATTAAATTTTGTGAAATGTAGATATTACCGGAAGCTTGCCCAAATCAGCAAGTACTGGTCCAGTTGGTTAGTGCAATTAGGGTTATGCCCATTGATACTTTAGTGCAAACTGTGCATCAAGTCATTAAAACTCCGCCACCGATAAATGGAGTTAAACAGGACTTCTCCTTGGAAGTATCGGTTTTGGAGTTACTCTACATTTACATGCAAAGTAACACGTCACAAACGCTCGTCGAGTCGTGGGCTTCACTTCTCGGTTTGTTGAAGGACGGCCTCTCTTTAACTGCGCCCGCTCAATTCTTGCTATTGGCTATTTTGAATGAATATGTTCAGAAATGCCCTCCGATGCAAGAGAAAAAGGATATTAGAGATCTGCAAGATATAACGGCAAAGGTATAATACTTTATTATTTATTTTTAGCGCGAATAATAAATCGAATGCACAAATTTATTCACGTTGAATAAAAACTAAAAAAGTATATTTAGATATGAATTTTTCGTACATTCCGTTGTCAAGCGGAAAATTTATAGTTCATTGACCAATGATTAGTGTTAAGTCTTAATAAATCACTAAAGATAATTAATTTATAATTGGATGACACCGATGTTTTTGATAAATGATCTGAGATGCTTTTCTAATTAACGACGTCTACGATTCCTACGCTTAGCTCATCGAATCATGTTATCAAATCGCTGGAGCGTGCCTCGAGCAAACTACTTGGCTGCGAAGAAACTTGGCTGTGCGCGAAGATGTCTTGGATGTGTCGGAAGCATCTTCTGAGGGTAAAGAAGGAAAAGCTGGCATGGGTAATTACACTGACTCTTAAACTTCATTTTGAAGCGTAAATTGTATTTGACGGCTCATAAAGCGATTATTTTCGTTTTCCACAGTGACGCCTGGCACTCCACCAAATTCGGCATACAGTGTACAGGCTCAAGCGGTGCTGGCCGAAATTTTGGCGCCGCTGCTCGACGTTAGTTATGGGTCCCAAGAAAAAGAGCGTGTGGCCACGCTGTTGACCAATCTAATGTACAATGTGACTCCTTATTTAAAAAATCATACGTAAGTGTAAATTCTTTTTATTTGTCGACATTTTGGAAACTGATTCATTTTTTAAGAATAACAATTAATTTACTTTGTTACAGAACGAAAAATATTGCTTCTTTCACTGCCTGCTCACAACTCCTGAGCTCACTTTCTGGATATCCATACACAAGAAAAGCGTGGCGTAAGGATGTCTTAGATCTGCTGTTAGACTCTGCATTTTTTCAAATGACACCGGCTTGCTTACCTTTTTGGAGAACCATAATTGACAATTTAATGACGCATGACAATACGACATTCCGCGATTTGTTAAGTAAGTATTAAAAAAAATACTTAAATCAAACTTCTTATTTGTAAAAAAAATACGTGAATTTGATCGTGTAATAAATAAAAACTTATAGCTAAGGTGTCTTTGGCTCAAAGTAGCAGCATAAGCATTTTTTCATCAAAGGAGCAAGAATATGAGCAGAGGGCACAACTGTTGAAAAGACTGGCCTTTGTTATTCTTTGCAGTGAAATGGACCAATATCATAAATATATGCCAGAGATCCAAGGTAACATTTTATTTAATAATGAGCTGGACTTGTTCAGCAGTTTCGCACAAGTGATGTAATTTAGCAATTGTAATTATTAGTAAGTTCAGAGACATGAATCAGCAATGACTCACGAGCTTTACTAATTTAATAAATTTAGTATTTAGTGAATTTAAAATTTAATTAAATTTACCATTTCGTTAACGTAACAACGTAAATAAATGTTTCAAATAAGTTTTAATTGATATAAATATTTTTATCAGAGCGGCTTGCCGAAAGTCTCCGTTTACCTCAAGTGATCCCCTCGATTCAAGCGCAAGTATTTTTATGCTTTCGAGTGCTACTTCTTCGTGTGTCGCCTCAGCACGCCACATCTCTTTGGCCGGTTATAGTCAGTGAATTAGTACAAGTGTTCTTGCACATAGAACAAGAGTTAAGCACCGACACCGAAGAATTCAGGTACGAGTAGCGCAGTGCTTGTACATGTGGGTTTTGCTTACTTTGCTTTTTATACGGTTATTGTCAAATGTTTGATGATATTCTAACTAATTTTTGCAATATTTTTACTTTTTTAATACTAATCTGGCTTTCATTTTTTACGGCTTTTTTTTGCTAAACTAACTACGACTGCCAATTGTTTGAAAAAAATAATCTTTTAAATAACTAAGAATCATGGATTAAGGTAAAATTGATTGAAATCATTATATTCACATTTTTATAGTCATTTTTTATTTTTCGTTACTAACAATATGTATTAATTTACACTTCGCTGAATTGCCACTGATTATTCAACGTTTTACTTAAAAATATGTGTAACATACTTACAATGCACTGGTTAACGATTAACAATAATAGAAACATAAATGTTACTATAGTTAGTTGAAATAACATTAATTATATTAGTGATGGTAATTTTTTTGTAAGTATAAAAAAGTCTGAAAAATTATTTTTTTCAATCCATTTCAAGTCGAGCAAAATCGTACTTAAAATAATGTTTTAAAATTGTAAAAAAAATACATAAATCACTTCGCATACATTTTATAAAATCATTTTAAAATTAATATTGATAACCGTAATACATATTCTTTATTCACATTACAATTTTTTTTCATTTAATCAAACGATTAATCATTATCCAACGTCTCCTACTAACAATCAACATATCCTAATGATGTGATGTTTTTTCGCTCTGTTTTGGCATCTTCGATTTGATGGGATTTTTGGTGCCACCATGATATGGTTGGTTGGTGTTGGGCTGGCAGTCGTCAGAGCAGGTAATTCATTACATAATGTTTCATAAGTTTGCTACACAATTTTGTGTAAAGGGTTAATATCACATTTATCAAAAAAACATTTTATCATTTTTTTACCTACTCTATTTGTATAATACGTATGTATTAAAAAAATTAGTAAAAAGCTTAAGAAAGTATAAATAAATAGTACGTAGTGTACGTGTTAAAAATTAAAAAAGAAATAATGCGATAAATCTTGCAGTTGATTCCAGTAGATTCTCACTGCGCTTAACAATGCAATAAAAAAATTAGAATCTTTGAGCTACGTATATCGAAGTAAATCCCATATGGATAGATAACTTGTAAAAAAAGTAATACTTGCAGTCTTACGTTAACAGCTTTGCCTTTCTAAAGAGTGTAACCGTGTGGTATACAGAAGCAGCGCACTGGTAAAGTAATTTAGTTTAAGTAATGACTCTTTTTTCATCCATCTTTGTCAGTTCGCACATCAAGCTGTTGTCGGTGCTGGACTCATCGTGGGCCGTGAACGCGAGTAATGGACTTCAAGCGCACGGACATCCGCACTGGCTGCATTTACAACTCGCTGCTGCTAAACTATTGGACTTGGCGCTTCTGTTGCCGGCTCACCGATTACCGCAGTTCCAAATGTGAGTTCAGTAACGTTAACTAAACTGTTTCAGCAACTGATATGTTTGATTTTTGATGATTACATTTTTTTAAATGAAAATTATAAAATAATGTTTTGATTAAATTCAGGTACCGTTGGGCGTTTGTCGGAGACTCTACGTCCGGCAGTACAGAGAATAATAATTTGAGTTCAGACTTCGTACCACACATAACAAGGATAGCCAAACTCATGGACAGTAAAGTAAGTATTCTGTAATATCATCCCCGACTTATCTAATATGCCGATGGTATGAAATGCGGATAAATAATCATTGTATTAGTTATTAAAAATTTTACTCAAAGCATTAGAAAACACTAAACGAACGTATAATCTGCTTTCTAAGCATTCGAAAGCTAACCAAATGAATTCTTCACGCAAGGGAAACATTTTCTTCCGGATAAAAAACAAGTGATTGGTCGATTTTAAATGACTGCTGGCCTGTGAAACTTATCTGTCGCATCGTGTCACGCTTCTCGCGCGACGCCACCCGTCGCCGTCAGTAGAGCAGGTAGTCGGCGTCGGGCTGGCACTGATCGGGCGGCACGCACTGCTGGACCCGTTCGTCGTAAACGTAGTCCTCGCGGCACTCGCAGCCGCTCGAGCAGGGCGTGTAGCAGTCGACGATGTTCGGCTCGGCGCAGGTGAACTGGCAGAGGCAGTGCGTCCAGACGGAGCGCTCGTCGCAGCGCTGTAACCTGCGCGTCTCCAGCAGGTCCAGCTCGTCGTAGTCGTAACCCGGGATCCGGTGCTTCGTGTACCGGTAAACTCGCTCAGTCGTCGGCCATTTGCCCTGTCGGAAGTTCAAATGAACTGTTGAGAATCGTCGCAGTGGACTTGAAAGGAAGGGGTTCTTTCGTTTTTAATTGGATTGCTGTGTTTCCAGTTGATAAAAGAACAGTTTTAATTTTTCAAGTTGTTTAATCAATCCATTTATTTGTTCGAGAAAAGGAGTAAAAAAGTTTTCCATCACACCATGACAAAACAAAAAATTTCCGTTGGTCATCTGCTAACCGCATTAGGTAGCTACCTCGCGCGAGCTCATCACCGCCTCGTCCCTGCCGACAACTCGGTGACTCCTGTCTTCTGCCTCGTCCGGCTCGCTGGCGATGTAAAAGTCATCCTGGTGACCGGACCTCTGCATCGGCTTCTCCGGCAGATCCTTGTAGTAATCGAAATCGTTGTAGTCGGAGTCATCGGTGTAGTCTGCGAATAACACAGGACAACCTCGCATTACTTGCTTATTCGCATGTGCGCTGCATATGGATCTATTAGATTGTCTTTGACCTCACGCACGACGCTTGTAATTAATATCAACTATCTCGAATTAAGCTCGTTTGGTAGCTCTGCGCGGTAGTTACCGTTTTATTTCTTTTCCGTGGAAGTAGGAAGATGGTATTAATTGCGTACGAATTAACATGATGCGGTTTACCAAATGGGAATTAGAGACGTAGTGGGTAATATGATTAATTAAAGTAGTAGTAAAATTAAGACGTCAAACAAATTAAGTTTCTACTTTAGAATTCGTTAAAAGATTGCTTACAATAAATCAGTAGTAACGGGCTAGATGTGTCAGACACTCCGTACGTGCTCAAGAATAAATATTTTAATCTTCTCTAGCTTGTAATTAATATTTTCGTTACTAAATTACATTACCACAAATTTTTTCAAATTTTAACGCTAACAAATTATGCTTAAATTTTCTTAAATATTCCAAAAAGGAATCTGGAGATTAAAAAATAATCTAAGAAAAAATGAGGCAAAGTGTGTTAGTCAATACTAATTGCGTAGTTAGCAAAATTATTTTTCTGACACATTCGTGTCAAGAAACTCATACTTTCCAGAAATTAATTTAAAGTGTTGCTGGTGGTTTTTACAATAAATTGGTTGAGATAAATTAGGAGGAAAAGACAACTTTTGTTTATAAAATCAAAGAAAAAAAAATCCCAGCATTTCGAAATTAATATTTACTGTGGAAATAAAGAACACGCCAGTTTTCATCTTTTCAATTAGGGCTTCTTTAATGTTTTTATTGCGTTTTTCCATTTAAGCTTGACCGTTTGAGTTATTATTTTGCTTCGTCAGTGCGTGCAGCAAAGCTTTACGTTATTTCTTGAACACCATGGTAGTATTTCATGCAGTTGTCTGTTTGGTTTTTGTTTCTTATTTTACTTCTGTCACAACTACTAACAAATATTTAATCAGATTAAAGATGGAAAAAAATTATTTTATAAAGTTTTAGAATTCTAGATAAATGTAACCGGTTAAATGTAGTTCATTTTTCTCGACAATTAAGATTCGTAGCAGGTATTTTAAATTTCAGTGCTACGAATACGTCATGTCTAATTTAGCTGGTCAGTCTCTTATGAATTTTAAATTAACTAATTTGTTAAATTAATAAAACAAAACAAAAATTGACATTAAACTATCTTAAAAAATCGTAGAAATAAAAACAAATTGAAAATATTTGTGATCGTGTAATACATTAGACAAAAATCAGTTTAAATTTGTTTCTTAAAACACATTATGTCACATAACGATCTAGCTTGTTTGAACGATCAACTAATTAATTTTTCTCTCGCATTCTTCGAGCCGCCAATAACTAACGAAAGCCGCGTTGAAACGCAGCATAAAAAGAATATTCAATAAAATCATCCTCAAGATCGATTTGGCAGCGGCACAAAAGAGCGGCCGGGCGGGAAAAAGTGACGAGCGTACAAAAGCGACTAATTTTACCGAGGCACCGCGAAGAAAGCTTATATTATACTCACGAGCCGCGGCGAGAAGTCCGAGCTGCGCGAGTACGAGTAGCCCCGCGACGATCAGCGACGATCCAGCCATGACGCCGTGCAGACGTCCACTGGCGCGCGTGCCACCGTCGACGCAGCTCCTCTCCCGTATTATTGTCCTCCTCCGCCGGCGTCAATTTCGTCCAATGCACAAAGAGGCGCGCCGCCGCCGCGCGCCTCGCCGTGGCTTCCTCCGCGGAACGGATGCGGGATCGGTCGCGCTTCTTCGCCCGCGCACCTGCGGCCACTGCGCGTCAGCCGTTCTTCCCTCGCCCGCGGGTGTCAGAAACTTTCGCACTGTGTGTTGCCGGGGGATATAAATAACCCCGGGAGTGGACAGGGGAGCCGGGGCTGGACCGGCGCCAAGCATTCCGAATCCGCGCTCGCGGGGCTCGCGAAACAGATTTTTTTTTTGGGTGGGGAAACCATGCGCGGCAATTATAGGGAGATCCTGTACAAGGTAAAAATGAGGGGGAAGGATATCATTTAGGAATACCCGGCCTACGGAGCGATTGATGAATTACATTTGAGCATGTCATGATTCGCAGGCGTGGGCACCCAATTTGTCAATCTATAACACCTCTTGTTTGCTTTATTGAGTATAAAGTAACTCTTAAACGATCATCACGGCAAATGATCGCTAATCCGAATAGTCACCATTAGCGTTAATATTAATAAATGGTGAAATCATTAATTCGTTGCTATTTCTATAAAAAAAATTATTTTTCTTTTATAATATCACATTACATTTTATCTAAACTACATAAATTTTATTTTCATGTTTAAAAATAAATCGTAAAACAAGCAACGTTATTAATAAAAAAAGGAAAATACATTAAGTTTGGAATACCCTTTGATATCCGTCACAGTGATCAAAGAAATTGCACTTCGTGTTTAGTGAATAAAAACCGTAACGATCAACCAGCCGTAATTAAGCTTGCAGATACATAAAAGCCAATCGACCAGAAAGATTAATCAAACATTTTCTCTTTGCAGTTCAAGGACAGCGAGTCGCCGTCCCAGCTGCCGGCGGGCAAGCTTCTGCTGACGTCGAGCAACATCCGCTCGTTGCAGGACCTGCACCACTTCTTCACGGCGCTGAGCCGCCGGCCGGACGAGTCGCAGGCGCAGCTGAACGTCGCGCACCTCGAGTCCGTCATCGAGCAGGACTTCCTCGAGAAGCTGCCGAGCCTGCCCGCGAGATAGTAGGACCGCGGCGCCTTCGTCGTCCTGGCGCCAGGACTCGCCTTCGTCTGACGTTGGGGCACCACCTCGCCTTCATCGGCAGCCTCCGAATGCACGCGCCGCATTCGGGAGCCTCCTCCTCGTATCCGTGTCCGATTGATCTTGCGAGGCGTTTCGGTTTCGATGAATTCCTGGCTCGGACGTTGTTCGGGCGGTTCTTTTTCTTTTACGGCCAACTGTTTGAGCACAGCCCAGAGGGTTTATTGTTGAAATTATTTGGATTAATCGTGCGGCGATTTTATTGAATGAGTTCTTGGCGGATTAAGAGAATTAATCGATGGTGCTGTTGTGACCTAGCGAGGTCGTGGCGGGCAAGAGATAGGTAGTTGCACGTTATTCTTGTGGAATACTCGTTTATAGCGGTATTCGTTAAGGACGTTGGGAGTTGTTTGATCGTCATGATAGTAACGATATTGGTCAATTCTTAGATTGATTTCCATCATTTTGCATTTTTTATTTTTAATGTGTGTTCTCTTTTTTTGTAGTGATTGCTACATCTATAAAGTAGGCAATGTAACTTGCAAATTCCTTTTGTATTTAACAAGAAAGTGATAATGCATTTTTTTTTTTGTTTTAGTGATTTCATACTTTTTTCTTTCTTTTTTTTCTTTATTTTTTAACTTTAATTGATTTAAAATTATGTAAAAAACGAATGTCTTGAACACAATTATTTTTGCTTTTACATAATTTCTTTTAGAAAATTATTTTTTAGTACTTATTGTAAAATTGCTAGTCGAATGATAAAGGAAAGTTAACATTCATATGCATGAATGCTTTTAAGTTGTGAGTTTTACAAAAATGATGCACAAATGTAACAGATTGTTTTAATCAATTTTAATAGATAGATGCGAGTGTTCCATAAGTTGAAATTCTAGTTTTTGCACTGCTGAGGAAGTCAGTTTGCAGTGAAGACTGATGAGAACGCGTTTAGAAAATTTGATCACATTATGTACATACGAAAGATTTTATTTTTTCCTTTTTTTGTGAAACTAAATCAGCCAAACGCCATCTAGAAATACAAATTTGTGTTACAAGACACCGAAAATTATGTTTTATATTCTACTATAAAACATTAAATAATTGAAAGAAAATATTTTGAAAATCATGTTTTAGAACGCTTTTCTTTTTACACCTCTGTTGAGATGAATGTATTAATATATTTCGTTACACATGTGCAAAACAAGTAATTTCTTTAGGAATTGTGAATTCATATATTCATTTGTTACATAATTCCACATGATCATATAGTTCTGAAATTCGTAAACGATTATGCTTTGACTGCTGTTTCGCATAATGATTTTTGATTTGATTAATTATGGTGTATCTAAAATGATAAGAATTCAACGAAAATTTCACTTCATTTTATAAGTATATTTAAAACCTTATTGTAAAAATTGTTTTAAATTTTCAAAGTTTACCTGCTGTTTTTAAGTACACTTTGTCGTTTTAAAAAACCTAGTATAAGTATTTTTGTTACTACTTAAAAAATTACCGAGGTTTTCGTTGAATTCAAGCGACAGTAAATAAAAAAGTGCCCAGACTTGTAAGTAACTGTAATAATAACGTAGGATACAGCATATGTTGTTAACAAATGAGTTATTTGCTATTGGTTAAGCTTTGAATCGTCTCCTCATTCGGTTGTGAATACGTATGAAAGTGTGAAACTCGCCTATGACAGAGCGTCAAATTATGGAATGTAAAAAGATATAAAAAATATATAAAAATGAATATGTTTAAACGTAAATTAAGACTAAATGGATGATAATTATAAATGAGCGACTCAAAGTCATTTTATATATACTTTTCACTTTGGCGAGTGTGCACGATAATATTTTGCTGCCACAACATAAGTAATGTGCTGTTGAAAGCTTGCCGTTCAGATTGGGCTAAAAATTAATCAAGGAAAGAAATAAACTATATTTTAAACATAAGATAGAATATATGACATTATAAAAAGACGGTATAATGTATCCTTGTTTATTAAGAAAAAACATGTATAAATGTAACGATCACGCATTTGTCCAGCTCATAATGGGGACTTTCAATGTAAACTATTTTTGTACTCACATAAAAATCGAAGTAAAGATCCCTAAATCAATTCAATTATGGCATTGTGAAGTATTAATTAACAATTTTAATTCGCATACAAAATAAAACACCGCCAAATAAATGAATTTAATTTGTATTCTTATTTCTTTCACCTTACAAATTAAGTCAGTTACCTCAATTTTTCACTTTTTGACAAAATTGGAAATTCACATTGTCATCTCACTACAGCAGAATATAATAGAGTATCAAACACTGATGTATCATTTATGTTGACCTTCTATAAGTCATTTTTATTCAAGATGGCTTTCTAGCAATTCTTAATTATAATAAGAATCTAAATATTGCGAATTCTTATGCTAATAAAAAATAACAAATTATTTAAGTAAACAAATTTTTGTTAAATATTTTAGTATTTATTAATACTATCAATTAAATTATCGTTACTTAATATACATATACTTTAATTTTTAATTCAAATATAATACAAAATAGTAATTAATATAATACAAATAGCAATTTCTCCTGAGTACCATTTCCTTGAATAACAATTCTTATTAAATTTGCAATGTAAGATACTGTATTATCTTTCTTTTTGAATAATTTTAAATGAATATCATTTCTTTTATCTTGAATTTAATAAAATTTTATTCCAAAAAATTTAATGACTTTAAAGAGGTAGTTTTTATTTAATTTAAATAAATAAAAATATTTAACGAGAATATATCTTCTTTATTATAAATGAGAAGGTAATAGTAGATCATTGTTTAACAAAAATAAATTAAAACTACCATGTACTTCGTAATACTAGTAATCTGAGATTTCTAGAAAAAATTTTGATTAATTTAAAAAAATCTCTAGAGAGCCATCTTAAACGTAAAAAGAAAAAAAATGTATACAAAAAGCTTGCATAATAAACACTAGCCTTGTCCTTGGCCTTAGCCATCGTGCACTTCGATAATTCGCATACACACGAGTTAACGATCACGCAGCACTCTTATTTTTTTTCTTGCGTAAGTCCAGGGCGACGCTCTCCGGGCTGTCACAATAAGTGTTTATGATTTCACTTTTGTCATGCATTCGTGCATGCTGCTCCAATTCGTATTTGGACAGAAAAGCGAGGTTGCACACGAAACACATGTGATTCTTGGCGAGTTGATGGAAGCTTACGTGGTTCTCGTAGCACCTCTGCTGCATGAAATCTTTGCCACAGAGTTTGCACACATACCTCAGCTTGTGGAATTTATGTTTTTCTCGCAAGTGTGTCATGAGAGTAAAGTGATGCGTGAACGCGACAGGACAATATCGACACTTGTAGCTCCGCGTTAATTTATTTTTTTCTCTAGTGTGAGATCTCGTTGACATTTTTAGAGCCTGTTTCATACTTTCACTCACTACCTGTACCTTGGGTTTTGGTTTTCTGCCCCTTTTATTCTCCTTCTTCGGAGGAGATTTACGTGTTGCAAAGCAGTCTTGAACCTCTTGTGTAGTATTTTCTGTTGAGTACAGTGTGCACTCTTCGAACTTAACTTCATTATTAGGCTTTTGTTTGTGGTCCTGCAGTACTTCCGCAGGAGGAGGAGGAGGAGGAGGAGGAAGAGGAGGCGAAGGAGGAGGAGGAATTTGTGGTACAGGTGGTGATGACGGTAGTGGTGATGGAGCTCTTATCACTGGTGGCTGCACTGGTGGCTGCACTGCTGGTAGTTGTAGAGGTAGTGGAGACGGTAAGGGTGGAGGAATAAATTGTTGCATTGGCTCCACAGGAGCAAATGCAGACCTATCTACATTTTCATATAAGCAAACGATATTTTGAAAGTTTGCAGTTTCTTGCTTTGTTCGATATTCACAGTCATGGCACATATAAGTTTTGCCAGGGGGTGGTGGCTGACTCTGAAAATAAGAATAAAGTAACAAATTTATAGATTGACATTGAATTGTTGAAACATGCAATTGATTGTAGTATTTGATACCAGTACCTTTGATCTAACAACACCTGCACATGATTTTCTACAAAAATCACAATAGTAGATGCTCTGCCAAGTTACAGCCATCATATGTAATTGAAACTTTTCATCTAAATTTAAATCCTAAAAATAAAAGAAAAAATTAATTTTAATTTTAATTAATTATACAATTTTGATGAATATATTTGCTTTACTGTACCTTATCACAAACATCGCAACCCATCCTATAGACATCAATATGCGTCATAAGATGTTCCAACAACCTGTGCTCATTGCAGAACACAATATCGCAATCGTAGCAAGTAACTCTATCGATTTCCACAATTTTTTGTTGTTGGTAAGATGTATTAGTTCTACTTCTAAACCCATCGTTATCCATAAAATAACTCTCTAAGTAAAAAGGAGTTTGCACAATATCTTCATTATTAATAGTCACAACTTCACCTGAGGCAGTAACAAAACAGCACTCGTCCAAGTTGCTATTGGTAATGTCTGGATCCGAATCTTCTTCGGACCAGAACGAATCTTCAATGTCGAACAGTACTTCTATGGAATCTGGTTTTATCACAATTGTCTCTATGTCTCCAGACACTACTGCTGGCTCATCTTCATCCATTTTGAATTTTTCTGCGAAATCATAATTCCAAAATTATTACAGTTGATTTTGGAGCAACAAATTACTATAATTGATTTTGGAGTTTTAATTTAAAAATACATCGAATTCGAAAAAATTAATTAAATTTAACGATTAAACAATCACTTTTTGTTTAAACATTTTGTTTTCAACCACTGGCAAAACAATATTTTTTCAAAGGCACTGAAAAAAACAAAGCTATCGTTTTCAGACTCCCACGAAAAAATAAAGTACAAAAGTACTCACACGAATGTCTTCCTCGCGTATCCTGGAAAAAAAGGTGTACAAAACGATCTCGCAGCCGAAAGAAGAAGCGCAGGAGTGTGTTACAGAGGGATGCGATGCGTTTGTTTTTACGTGCGTCTCACTCGCACTCTGGGCCGTACGAGCCAGCCGAGCAGGACAGACTCCACGGTGGCAGGGGTCAGCTGAGCAGCCGCCTTGGTGGACGGCGACGCGGACGTCGTCGACTCGGGGATCAATCGTTCCGTAACAGCAGCGTCCGCGATCCCGAGCTCCTCCATCCTCGCCCGCGCCCCACCGACTCCGCGTCGAGAGCAGCCCTCGGCCCCGGGTGTGCAGCTTCCCGCGCGCTCCGCGGTGACCAGCGGCGAGCCTACGGCGACGACGAGCCTCCGCTACGTGACTTTAGCCGCTGCCCGCGGTCGAACTTTCCACATGGTTATGGCGCATCTAGCGTCTCTTTTCTCGCCGTCGCACTCGCGCCTCCTCTCCCCGTCTCGGCGCCCGTGACTCGACCAATCCCAAGCCGCGCCAGAGTGAGAGGGCCCGCGCGCAACGACTGCCTCTGTCTCCCTCTAGAACTCGGTCACGCGTTTTCCCGACACTTGCTATATACCTTGGGGATAGTGTATGCTCGGTGGGATACGCGGACGGAGGGGAAAAAACCACTGATGGACACCGACGATTCTGTAGGATTCTTGCGCTCGCTCGCGGTTTACGTATAGTGTCGCCGCGATCTTGTTTTCGTCTGCGATACTACGTTGTTTGCTCTCGCAGACCCGCGAGCCACTGTGGGCTTTCCCTCATTTAGGACAGTCTAATTAGAATTAGACTTTTCCCATATCAAAAGTAACAAATAGGCTGGATCCAAACTTTCTAATCAAGTACGGTAATACTAATCTATTGTGAAATAATTCTGCGCGGATTGTTTACAATTAAAAATTCGCATTGTTGATTTTCCGAAATACTATTTCTTGAATGGAATTCAACGTGAATAAAAAAAAAGTTGTAGGTATTTATTAAAATATTTATAAAATTAGACTTGTTTTATGACGCAATTAGTCAATTATTTTAGTCGCAAATTGCAAACTACCGATAAAATATGTAATTTTTAGAAAATTATGAAGTGTTATATAGTCATGGATTGGATATTGGCATATATAAGTGTAATATTTTTTGGAACGAAGTTCCTTTTATCAACTAATCAATATTATTGCATATTAGCTATTTCTAGTAACAATGTAAAATTAGCCTCTACGAATTTTATACAAGAGATATTATTCTATGCATAAATTAATAGAATAACGATATCGTATGTACAAATTTAATTTAAAAAATTAAAACTAAAGTTTAAAAAAGTAAATTAACATTTTATAATTTTGTGGTAAATTATTTTTTACAGGTTTCCTAATACATTTTAGAATTAATGACATTTATTAAGATGAATACTATAAAAAATATTAGAATTTTTTGCATTATTAAATGTACTAGAATGCATTTACATATTATTCCACTAAAATACAGTTAACAATCGTCGGGAATAAAGAACGAAAAAATGTGAATAACGCATCGCCTTAAAACTGCTGAGAAGTGCACGTCCCTTGCTCATTCAAAATCTTCCCGCGCAAGCAGTGCGGCCATCCACGAATCACGAGCCGCAGGAGTTAAATTCTATTACGGAGTAGGGGCAGCACTTTGGCAAGCATGGCCCCGTCGCGTTAAAGATGGCCTCCTAGTTGGCTTAGTCGTGCCGACGAAGCCGCTGCTGTGCGGTTAGCCGCTCTGCGAAACGAAAGCCGCAGGCTTCGATTCCCGCTCGGCGCGGACCTCCCGCAGTCTCGTGCGCGTCAATTCGCGTACCTCGACGAAGCGATCCCCCGCGGGTACGCCGACGGCGCGTCGCGTACTCCGATTCCCTGGTGCCCCGGCGCACTCGAAGCCGTTAAGGTAAGTGCACACACCCGTCGAGTATACATATAAGTGCGCGGCTTCGAGCGGAGCAGCGCGAGGTTGCTCGGAGAAATTGTCACCGCCCGAGACCTCGCGGGCGACTCCGTCCGTCTCCTGGTTGACGAACTCGTCGGGCGGATCCTCGAGCGAGGAGTTCGCGACTGACGCAAGGTGGGTGTCGCGCGAGAACGACGGGGGAGTATCTCGCTCGCGACGTCCCGTTGTCGCACCCCGGAGGTTCGACACCGTCGGTGAATTTCCGTCCTATTCTCCGTACAGCCCAGAGGTGTTCCTGGGATGCCTCGGATTGTCGGTTCAGTGGGTTCAGGTCTTTACGTCTCTCCGTGCCGTGCCTTTTTCGCAGTGCGTTTGCTGGACGCCATTTGTGCGGCGAATATTTTCACAGCGCAGTTACCCTGGTTATGTCGTTGCGGTAGTTAAACCATATGTGTCCATCGCGGATTTTTCGAAAACCGGGGAAATTAACTTTCGTTTAGAAAGGGAAGCTCGGCGAGAGGGGAGCGCGAGGTCAGAGTGAACGCGTGCAGTTGCTCCGGTGCAATGCGGGTCCCTGCATGCATGTACTCGATAAAATTTTGCAGTGACGTAATTCTTTGTTGGGGAATAGTCAGTTTTAATGCCTTTTTCGACATTTATTCGGAGCACAGGGTTTATGCCGTAGGCATGAGGTTTCATCGGCTGTTCGCTTTTCATCGATTATGATGTATAACGTATACGTTTTGGGTATTGAGTTTATTTACGCGACGACGCACAAAGACGTTCATTGTTCGAAAACAAGTCGCGAAATTTTATTAATTGCTAGCAAAATTTTAATGAAATTTGTATATTGTTATTCTAAGAATTACTTACAGCCCTTGTGCAATATTACAATTTTGAAATATTTGTTCAATCACTGATGTTACAAACTAGAATTGTATTTTGAACAGTTACATTAATAATTTTTAATAAATTTTTTATTTTATTGTGTTTGCCATAAATTTAATTTAAAATAATTTTATTTTCAGATTTTCAAAGGAATAAGGATTGCCTTTATAGTGTACAAGTCATTTTTTATATTTGCTTAAGTATATTTATATGCATCAAAAATGTCAGAAAATCCAGTTGACGAAGCAACTGAAAAAGTACCAAATACAAGCAGTGACATTAGCAAAGAATTACCAAACGCATTGCCTGAAAAAGATGTACAGAAACCGCCACAAAAGAAAAAGTTTTCTAATACATTATTTGCTGCAAAAATGAGAAGTAGAAAACTAGAAAAATTGAAAAACATCAATGGTACAGAAGCTTTAAGTTCATGTAAGCAAGTTTCTGTAGATGTTACACGCTTGTCCTCAAAAGCTGTGCCTAAATTAATTTCTACAATAGAAAATAAAAATAGAAAGAAGAAAAGATTTCAATGGAAATTGGGAAAAACTACTAAAAGAAAGAAAATATCACATTCAAATAACCCTGATAAAGTTAAGACAATTAGTGGCATAAGTGAAAAAAGTTCCATTAATACTATTAGTGTAGAGTCACAAAACGATGATAAAATGGTAGAACAAAATAATGAAACAGTTGAAGAAAACTCCAGTGTAGAAGATAAAATTAACAAAGCAGTTTTAAACATACAAAAGAATAGTGAAAAAAAAGAAAAAGTTTTAAGTGCAGCAAAAGATAGTATAGTAAATGAAAAAGATGAGAATAAAGTGAAAGAAGTTAAAGAAGATAGGAAGGACACAAGTAAAGAAAAGATTCAACAAAGTGAATTGGAATCCCCATTGAGTAAAAATATTTCACAAAGAAGAAAAAGTTCAAGACTTTCTACAACTTCAACTTGTTTTGATGAAAAGTGTGCTACGGAAATTAAGACAGATATAAATTTAGTTGCAGAAGAAACATTTAGCTGTAGACGAACAGAACCATTTATTGGTAAATTGAATACAAAAGAAGCAAGAATTTTACATATTGAAAACATTTTAAAATCTGAAAATGAAGTGAGTACATTGAGTGATAACAAAAAGGTTTTACCAGAGAAGGATAATAATAGCACTGCAGATAAATTAAACAGTTCTGAAAACAAAGATGAAAAAGAAAGTAATGTAAATAAAAGTAATTTAAGGCCAGAAAGTGATACAAATAATGAATTACATAAATCAGAAAAGCAAGAAAGAAGAGACAAGAAAACAAAGATAAAAGAAAAAATTAAAAGTAAAGATAAGACTACAAGAAGTAAAGGGAAAACCGTCTCGAAAAATTTAGATTTAAATAACCAAGAATCAAAGGATAATTCAAAAAAAATTATCGAAACCAAAGATGTTGCAAAAGATGATGAAATTAGTTGCAGACGTACTATTCCATTTATAGGAAAAACTCCTCGAAAACCTCCACCTGGTGTTCCTGAAAGACCAATAGAAATTGATTGTTCAAGTAATGATACAATTTCTTCATCAGAGAATGTAAATAAAACACTTCCAGGTTCGCCTACTAAGGTAAACCTTGCTGAAGAGTCCCTAAATAAAAATTCTAATAGGGTGCCACAGTCTCCCTCTCAAGATACAATAGAAAAAGCAAATGTTTCATCTAATGATGCAGAAACAAAACCAGTTTCTTCCAAAGATTTAAATAAAAAATCGAATTTTTCCAGCAGTGTAAATAAATGCCTAAATTCTTATAATCATGATGAAAAGTTGCAATCAGTTTCTCCTGCAAAAGCACCGTCTGATGTAAATGCAGATATTTCAATGACGGATCCAAGTGATATTATAAAGTCTTCTTTAAATAAAGAAATAAGTGATATTGTAAAAAATGTTAGTAATGTTAATGTGTCATATTCATCAAATTCATCTTCCAAAAATGAAGTTTCAATAAATTTAAAAAGTGCAAATGAAAAGTCAAATAGTAGTGGATCAAATAATGTGTCTGATGTTAACAGTGATGATGACGCATCACAATGTCAAAGAACTCAACCTTTTGCAGGAAATTGTAGTAGGACTAAACCATACTTGAAGTCAGTTAAAACTAAAGTTTCAAATGCATCTGAAACTAGCACTAATTCAATTAACGATGAAATATCATTGGAAATAGTAAGCGATCCTGTAATATCAAATGAAATTGATAAAGGAAGGCAAGATATTAGTGATAAAGATCAAGACATTCCAGTCAATGAAGAAAATGAAATAGTTGAACCAGTCACTGATGTCACTGTTAGTGAAAATAATATACCTATTGTTAATGAAAATGGTATACCTTCTGTTAAAAATGGAGAGTGGAAATTTAAAAGAAAACGTTCAAAAAATAATTTTGAAGATGATACCCAGGTAATAGCATTGTTTCAATTACGTATTACTTTATATTCAATATATTTTATTATGTTATGTAATTTAAATATTAATATCCAATTATTTTATACTTCTAATATTTTTTTTTCCAGAGTGCAGCATTACCTTCTTCTAAAAAAGCAAAAACAAAGACTTCTTGTGAATCAAAAGCATCTGCTGATAAAACAATACCAACTACTGCCGTTTCACCAGGAAAAACCATTTGCTCACTACTTTCACTAAACTGCAAAAAACATGACCATCATCATCATAATCATCAACAAGAGCAACAAAGTATAATTAACTTTAATTTGAAACAAGATGCATATGTTTTACTTGATCGTTTAGAGCTTATGACAGATCCACTAGTTCTCAACTACCTCAAGAAGACTGATAGAATTAGTAAAATAAAAGAAGACCCATCACCTAAAAAAAATAAAAATAACTTGAATGAATCTGACAAGAGTTCAGTTCACAAAAATCAAAAGCAGGATGTAGCTCATTCAAATAATGAAGAATCCACAGCCAAAGATGATACCCCTAAATTGAACAAAGAAGAAAAACTAATTGAAGCAAACTTAAAAGATCATTGTGCAGCAACTGTAAAAGAAATAAGTGAAATCATTCCATCAACTTCAAATGAAGACAGTATAAAGGCATCTGAGGCAGAACCCGAAGAAAAAAGAAGGCGAAGGACGTTGAGTAGTAGAACATCTTCAGAATCACCGAGTCTTCTATATAATAAGCGTAAAAAACGAAACGTTAATTACATAGATGACTTCAGCGACACAGATTCTGAAGAATCTTCATCGCCTTACTCCTTGCGTTTCAAAAATTCATTACAGGTTTGCGCTTTTTTAATTATACAATTTAATCTTTTCACACTTTTTTTATTTTCGTCATGATTTTTTTTAGAGTCGAGGACCGACGCTACGTAGTCGCAGCAAACTTGGAAATTTCAGCTCTTTGGATGAAGGTGATGATGATATGGAACTAGAAAATATTTCACGAATGGGTCTCAGAAGCAGTAGTTGCAGAAATTCATATTTGAATGAAACTGATGACGAACCTCCTAGTCTGAGAACTAGGTCTCGGAGCAGAGCAGCTATGTCTTTTGAGTCTAATAAGAAAACTAATCAGTCTGTTGATTCAAATACTGTTGAGTTGTCAAGAACTAAAGCTAAAACTCCGATTCCAACTGAAAATTCAATAAATCATGAAAAAGAATTACAGTCAATTCAGAATATGTTATATGAACAGCAAAAAGAAAACGAGGTAAGTAAATATTAATAGCAAAGTTCAAAATTGCGTTAAAGCATTGTATTAATAAGTAGATGTATTTACAGCAAGAAGATGCTGAACTTGACAAGGAAATGGAAAATATTTCTCGTAATTATCCGTCGATTAGATCGCGCAGCAGAGAACCAAGTTATGAGCCGACAAAAACTCCAACCGAGGAACAAAGATTTCAGTCTGATGAAATTATCCGTAATAATTCTATGGAAAAATCAAATATTTCACAACTTAATGGTCTACAAACGCCAAGCGTGGGCAGGCTGCTTTCCACTCCAAAAACTGTTACTACTAAAAGTAAAACTACAACTCCCTGTAGTGGAGCGTCAAAATTGAAAGAATTATTGAATACGCCAAGAAAAACTTCAAGCACTCTGTCTCAAAGTAAAAAACAAATTTCAACACCTACTAGCCAAAAAATTAGTAGTGCCGAACCTGTTCTAAATGGAGTCCTCAAGATAAAAAGTTCAGGGAAAGACAGTGCAAAAAGTAATTTGTTTAATAAGTCCAAAACAGATTCAGGTGAATCGGATAAAATACACACAATGAATCTAAAACTAAAAAACCTTCAGGTTTGTATTCATTTTTATTTTCTATCAGAGTAAAATATTTAGGATAGAATCGTTTACGAATTATATTTAATTTCATTTTATAGGTTCAATTAATAAAGTTGGAAACTGTATGTAGCAATGGTTTTAAGGATTATTCTGCCAGTGAGATAGAATTATTGACTAGAAAATATATTGACCTTCTAATGAATTCGAATTTCTCCTGCAACACGTGGCGTACTCCTATCAATTATCATAGAGTAACAGAAAATCATATTGAAGAAATTGATAATTCCGACTGCATATCAGATTCTGAAATGCAAATAGAAAACGAAAATACCATGAACATAGAAGAAGTTGAAAATATTATTTCTACTCCTGATATAATATCAGTTATGGAAAAGTATGTCACTTCTGCAGAGTCGGAAAAGGGTAGTCCAGAGAAATCTGGTGTAAGGCTGCAGGCTTATAATGCTTCTGTAACTTCTTTGGAAGCAGCAATTGCAACACTCGCAGATTCTGAATCTCAACATCAACAGAATATAAACGAAGACTTAAATATTTCAGAAGATAGTTCAAGACACGTAAATGATATCAGGGAGTTTAATTACGAAATACCTAGCACTGCAACCGAAAATGAAGGAGAAACTTCTGTTATAAAATCACATACAGTTCTTGTCAACGGCACATACATGTTAGTTTGCAGCCTTTGTAATAAAATATTTGCGAATCAACAAATGCTTGATGGTCACATTAGTGCTGATCACGCCACTTCTAAGGAAACTAGCGATTCTACGGTTTCCACAAATACATTGACTGCGAAGTCCAGCAAAACACAAGTTAATGATAATGCTTCTGAAGTGCCAGCTGGAAAGAAACAGCAATCAAAGAGTAAAAAGAAGGTCAAGACAGCTTCAAACAGCTTGCAGTGCACAATCTGCTCAGTAACGTTCGAAACTAGAGAATTGCTGTTTGAACACATAATGACTCATAATGAACAGGAATTGCAGGAAGCTTACAAAATCGCTGTAGCCAAGTCCAAGGAAACGCAGGCCGAATTAGCCAGAGCATCCAATGACGAACAAAGCGTTAGTAAGACCAAGAAAAATGCAAAGAGAAAAAGCACCGACAGCAATATACGCAGCAGTAGATCATCAATTGAAGGGGAGGATGGTAATGAGTCAACAATGGCTATGATTGGAGCTTCTGCATACCCAATAGACTATCCAATGGTTAGTTCTTATATCAAACGTAGTGAAAATTACTTTTATTTTAAAGAAGTTTGAACAAAATAATGTATATAACATTTTATTACAGGTACCTCATGTAGCGATTGGTAAGGATAATTCTGTAAAAATATGTGGATGCCATGCGTACGAAACAACTGCTCAAGACCTCCAGATCGAAATGATACTTCTCTGCAAAGTATGCAATGTTGTATTCCGTCGACGCGAATGTTTCGAGGTGCATTTTCGTACTAGTCCCGAATGCCGCCGTAGACGGACCAACCTCGAGATCACCAAAATTCCCAAGCTCTTCTGCAGCGGATGTCCGTGTCTGCTGGACTCGCTCCTCGAAATGCGTGCACATCTCGAGATGCACGCGAGGAAAAACAGCCAGGGCACGGTCACCTTCATTTGCAACATCTGTAAGGTGGCTTTTTTCGGAGTCGGCGGCATCTTTTATTCACATTGGTTTAATCACACAAAAGCTCCGAATTTCGTGGCAAGCCGATTCTCCTTCCCGAAACTTTCGGTTGTTTCGGTATTGGAGGATTCATCTGTTGCTGTGACGACTTCCAAGAGTCAGGAAGGATTTTTCTACATAGCAGAACATGTTTGTCGAGAGTGCAGGTTCGTAAAATTCTTTCTTATTCATTCATTTTCATAAATTTAACATTTACATAAGCAATTCGAAAATTATAACTGATTTTTCTCCTCAGGTTACCGTTCAGTTCAGAACCTGAACTTCAAAAACACAAAATGGATCCCTGTCAGCCGCAACAGCCGGTCGTTCAGCGCCCCGAGATTCCAGAAAATAACCGTCTTCAAATGATAAAGCTAATATGCGATCTCTGCAAGAAATATTATGTCAGCAAAGATAACTTCGATCGTCATTGTTTAGAGCGCAACCATCTAAAGACTCCTATCACCAAGTTCTCGCGCCTACCCATCAACGCAAACGAACATGCATTCGTGTGCAGTTTGTGTCGTGCCATCAGCAAAACTTTGGATGAGATGAAAGAACACTGGAAGCGCATACACAGTCCTATAATAGAGCTGTACACCTGTAAGACTTGCAACATCGTACCGTCGCACGACATCGCTAACTACACATACGAAAATTTCGAAAAACACTGCCGAGTATCACACAAGAGTGAGGTGATTACGTGTCTTGTTTACTTTGTCACTGCAAGATTCGTGTGCAATATCTGTAAATTCGGCTTCGAGAACGAGAAGTCCATGAAGGAGCACGAAACGATGCACCAGAGGTCGGGTCAGGCTCAATCTCCAATTTTTACGGTACCTCCATCAAACTCATTATCTATTACCATGCCAAACGCGGCACTGCCTCTACCAGTTCAACCGCAAACTGCAACTCTGTGGGTGGCTGACAAACATGTGGCTCCGGACGGAGGTAGACAAGTGCATCCCGTTTACGTGCACTATCCCGGTATCAATAATACGCAAACAAATATAGGTAAATACAAAATTATTTTTTCCCCACTATTAAAAAAATATATATTATAATTTTAACTGTTTCTGTTTTTATGAATTAGTGGAGCAAAATCCTCAAATTCAACAGCAGCAGGCGATGCAGACTCCACCTCAAATCCAAGTAAATACTACACCAAACTCTATCACTCCTGTGTACCAAATCAATTACGTTCCAGCAAACCAGAGCATTGTTCAAACAAATAATACCGTGATACTGCAGGGATTGCTGAATTCGTCAACACTGAATCAGCAATCGCAAAATACTCCAAATATAGAAACAATATTCCTTGACTCTAGATCTAATAGTCCTACGTCAGATGCACTTACTAGTACTGCAACTACAAGCAATGATACCAATGCAAACGATAATAACTCTGGTAAGATGATAATTTTTTATTAATTGAATTAATTTAACAATCTTCTATGATTTATTTACTAGTTATTCAATAATAAATAATATTAAAAAAATGTCTATAGGTTCTGCTTCGAAAAAAGGATACATGACAATGGTAAATCCAGATTTTGAAAATATCTTAACGAATAGAATAGAAGAAAGCAACAAAAGCAAAACAACTCCGGCAAATGAAACAATAAGCGACACTGCAAGTGCAGATTCTTTTACTCCAGAACCGTTTGAAGTCGTCCTCCTGAATGACGATTTGAGTGAAAGCTCGAACAGCGAATCGACAGCACCGACGGATAAGGCTGCAAGTCCTAATATCAATGAGTCATCGTCGAATCAAGAGCAACCAGAGCAGAAAACAGAAAAAGGCGACAATTCTTCAATAAAACCATTTCTCCGTGTGCGTTCGATGGCTGAGCTTCAGGGTGTAAAGACGCACCTATGTCCTGTATGTGGACTGAGCTTTAATTCGTTGACAGCTTTCAATCAGCATACTACAATGGAGCACTCCCAGGCAGAGGCACAGCAAAATGAAGTTGGAAGAACGACACCAGTCCAAATGATTTCGCCGATGGTATCACAAACCAAGAAAACATCAATGAGTGAACCGCAAAATATAATCCTTTCAAACATCAGGCAAAAACTGGCTGTGCTCTCTACTCAAGCGTCATCGACCGGTAATAAATAAATAAAGAAATAACTTTCAACTTAAAGCACTTGATGATTTACTCAAATTTGTTTATTTTCTATATTTCATATTCTACACACATTAATTTAATCTAAAAACATTAATAATATGTGAATAATTGTTTTTTTTTCTTTTTTTTTCAGGAAATAAGTCTAATTCAGTAGTTCAAACTAACCAGCCTCAAACTGAGCAAGGCCTTCAAATGCAACAGCCTCTAGTTCAACAGCAGCCACAATACCAGCAGCAGCCCCAATACCACCACCAGCAGCAGCCACAATACCAGCAGCAGCCACAACAACAGCAGCCATACTTATTTGCTTCTTGTAATAGTGCGAATAATCCTGCTTCATCGAACGTTAATAACGCTCCTCCTTTGATTCGGGCAAATATCCTTCGTCGCAACCCGGGTACCACAGCGACAAATGTAGACGGCAATTATTCGGTGCTACGTGGACCACCACCACCGTATCCTAGTTCGTCTAATTCCACCGTTTCTAATAGGCCAGGCGCTATTCAGCTGCCCGAGAGAAACATCGTAATTGGGGGCGCGCCAGCAACGAAAAGACCCTCCGGTGCAGCGACTCGAATACCTCAGCAGAGTCTGCCGAGTTTCGAGGAGATCACTGACCGAAGACAACCTGTAAGTCCACTTTGGGAATTTATGATGGTAAATAACATTTTAGTGGTTTGCTCATTTTAATTGAAAGACATTTTCTTGTTTTGCACATGACACATTTTTACAGTAAGTTAAAATGTTCATCGTCCACATTTTTTTGTCTGCACGATTTATTGTTTATAGCTTATTTTCTTTACAGTATTCATCTTTGCAATTCTTTCTGTTGATTATTTTAACTAGTTACTTCAATTCATTATTTAATTTGGTGTTCCATTATTCTTTTGTGAATATTTTGTGGGATTTGCGATGCATGCATTGGTTCTAATATTTAATTTAGTAAAATATTTGCTCCAGTTTTATAAAATTAACCTTTTTACTGAATAATTCGCATGTTGGATGGTATTTAGTACGTAGTACTTTTCTGTAAGGTATTGTAGAACTTTTTTGCTTGTCATCTGAATTATAATAAATAATTAATTATTTATTAATTGCACGTTTAGAGAAATTTCCTTTATAATAATTTGAATTTTTAATTTTTATATTTCATTTTTTTTTTTAATTCAATTTTAAATTTTTAAAAATCTATTTTAACATGGTATATATATAAATGAAAATATTTAAATAACAGGGAATTCGAATACCGCTGAATCCAGCTGATGATGTAAACTCCAACCTACCTACAAACGCGCCCCGAGTCCTTCCAAGTCTGAGAGCACCAACGCATCAACAGTCTACCCATCAATTCCAAGGAAAAACTTATTCCCGTAACTCGAGCAATGTTCAGTATTCTGGTTCGGTCAATAACACGCCAACACTCCAAAATTTACTGCAACCTCAACCGCAGCAGCATCACCACCAGCAGCAACAACAACACCCACAGCAGCAGCAACAATTACATCAGCAGCCACAACAGCAGCAATCAGTAAAGTACATGTATAACTGTAAAAGCTGCCCATTTCGTGCAGATAGTATTGGTGTTATCCGTGTTCATGAAAGGATTCACTTACCTTCCACTGCAAACGTTAATCAAGTGAACCAAGTGTCTCAGCAGCAACAGCCGCAACAACAACGATTTGGTGCAAAGCACGTGTCGGTAACCACGATGCCCGAAAGAACACGAAATGCAGTACCGAATGTTCGTCAGGCTTCCGTTAATCCAGATAAACGTTACGTGTGTCGTATTTGTCATCAAATTTATACGACGGACTCTGCGTTGGTGGAACACGTATCCACGGTTCATAGTGACCCTGCGCCTAGATTGTGTTGCTACATATGTGATTACTGCGCCCAACCGTTAATATTCGAATCCGAGGAGCTACTACGGAAGCATATGGATTCCGCTCATAATTACTCTTGTGACATTTGTCATAAAAGATACCCATCACGCCCAGAGCTTATGATACACATGGAGGTACATAGTCGAAACACTTGATATTCAGAGAATACCCAAGATAAGGAGGATGATGAAGTAATAATAGAAGAAGATCCTCTGGCTTCTTGATGAGATTCCAAAGACATTACTTTCAATGATCAGTTGTTTCTCCGACTGCATAAATTGTTGTAAGAATTCGAGTGTAATCGCTTAATTTGAGTGCGTAAACATCTCCTTTTGTGTGAACAGTATTCAAAGTCTGACATTTTCATTTTCATCACGAAAGTATTAATTTATACTTTTTTTATTTTACAATTTAATAATTATAATAAACTTCAATTTTGAATTTAAAAGAAATAATATCAATTAATAAATTATAAACAGGGTAATTTTATGAATATAAAAAATACAACAATTTAATCAGTTTACTTGAAAAATATTATAAGATATATCATTGCTGAGCAGATTTTGAACATTGTTATAATTATGAATTGAATAGAAAAATAGTGACTCCTACTTCAAAACTGGATAATCTAATTTAATAATCCAGCTTCCTGTATCTGGCAACACATTCACTAAAAACTGGACTCTGGTGCATATTTTATTTTGCAACCATGTATATTAGGTATGCGTGTTTATGTGTCCAAGTGAATTGATACATATATATTTAATATTTTAGCATTAAAAATGTATTATGAAGGATAACACATAATTTATAGAATATAGTACATCGATTGTCTTTGGCGTATTTGCTTAAGTGCGTGAGAGTTACAATTTTCAAGTGTAGAATTTTGGAATAAAAAACTACATGGTAGTTTTTTTTACGAACATTATTGTTCATGAATTCACACTGAGTAAAAACACTTATTAATGTCGAACATTTTCAATATTTAACAGTCTCTTTTTTATTAAATATAATATAACAAAACTCTTTACCGAAATTTTTACTCAGTGTGAGCATGAAAATAACATGTAATATAAGTATCTTGACATTTTTCCTCATACAAATATTTTTAATGTAGATTTTTGCTCAAAAATAAAATGTAAAAATGAAAAAAATGTTGTAATCTAATTATTATGGATTTTCATGAATAATATGAAAAAAATTGGTGAATTTGAAATACATAATCACCGAACGATAAATTTTTTTTTTTTTTTTACTTTGATAAATAATGAACTTTTTTCTTTAAATTTGATAGCCATTTCTGCGGAATTATAAAAAAATTCTACATTTGCATTTGTAGTTAACCGTTGATAAATGCTTGAAATTTTTTTAAATAATAATGTAAGTACTGATTTTGCGTAATTTAATTTAAGCCATCGAGTTGTTTAATTTGTCAACGAATAATGTCGAAGATGCGAGCGAACGCATCATTGATTGATGTAAGTACGTGCGACGGACAGTCGCTAAATAAATGTTGAATACTTTTTCTACATTTTTTATAATCGTATTTTTTTAAACGCCTATAGTTTTACATTAAATTAGGTAAATTTATTAAAATTCTTGTAGTGCAAGAAAATGAAATAACCATTATGTAACGATACTGAAAAATTACGTTTGTTGAAGTTGCTCAACAAATTTTTTTGTAAATATATTGATATTGTAAAATATAGTGTCTGGTAAAAAGCATTACATAAAGTATCTCAATTTAAACTTCTTCATTTTGCTGTATTATCCTTACATATTTTCCTTTAACGTAATATTAATTTAATATTTATTTAATGTAATATTTTTTAAATTTGAATTTATAATAATGTTGCTATTAGTATAAATTACTAATTGAAATAATTAAATACAAAAATTACCATAGACCTAAAACTTTTATTTTGATATTAAGTATTGATTGTATATAATTTTTTTAGACTATGTGCACAAAATCTAATATTTCATACTTGACTTTATCATTTAATTAAATATCTTAAATCCACAGTAAAAGTTTCGAAATAATCAATATCTTTTTTTCTAATTTTATAACATTTTCACTAGATTTCAATAATGTCTTTCAAATCGTGCATAATGATTCATATTCATTTATTAAACTTAAATATAGGAAGTCAAAGAAATAGCAGTCTATATAGCATCTAATCCCGTATAAGCAGCGCTGCGTATAAGGTAAGTTATGTTACGATAGCTCTTGAGTACGTTAGGTATGCGGAAAATTAGCAACGAAGCCTATTTGTTTTCAACCCTGTTCCCTGTTATGTATAGTTCTACACTTATTTCTGAATCAAACCTTGTATTTTACTTTCTTTAAGAGTATCATTCAAAAGTTACATTTTATTTTATTCAAAATAGTTAAGGCTTTATAGGTATTAATTTCCGGCTAAGTGAACGTACAATAAACGTATAAAGGGTTAAGAACAAAAAAAATTTAGATTCGATTGTATAACGAACTAACATGTATGGTGGCATAGCGGCAACCAGCCCAAGCCAGTAAATCGAGAAGAAGAAGAAGATTGTATAACGTCGATTAGAGTATTGGAAAGTAATTGGTACGTATTTTTTCTTGTTTAAATTGAATGTATTACTATTAACAAAAATACTTCTAAGATCGTCACCAAAGAAATTAATATATGTATAGTCAGGTAAAATCGTAACGTCACGCTCAACTTCAACGTGTAATATCTTTGTTATCAATTAACATTGAATTGAAGAAAGAAAAAGTAGCATCACGATTATTTTTCGATATTCTATTAGA
>JAXIUT010000021.1:9478039-9490176 GCA_035586675.1 Eurytoma californica | reverse complement strand
ATATCTTTGTTATCAATTAACATTGAATTGAAGAAAGAAAAAGTAGCATCACGATTATTTTTCGATATTCTATTAGACGGATGCATAGAATTTTTTTATTACTTAGGCCAAATGTCGCTGTTGGTCATTAATTGCCGTTCTCGTAAAGTATACTGTTGTAAGTATCTATATACCGATTACGGCGAATCCGAATACATGTGGCAGCAGTGCTGAGGGGTGCAGCCCGGCAAGTTTCAACGTGATCGCGCGGACCTGAGTTCCTGTGCGGCAGCGCGTTATAAACAAAAACAAGAGTGCGTACACCGATCAGGATTAGTACGACCTCGGTGACTTACCAAGATGATACTATCAAGGAGACTGCGAAATCTACCCATCACCGCTGTGCGGTTTATCAGGGCTGCGAAGTATTTTTTCGCCGAACACATTAAGGTACCCCATGATGTGGAATTGCAGCAAGTAAACGCAATTCATCAGGATATATCAAAGCCGCTGCTAGGAGCTACGGAAGAAATAGGAATTTCTTCGCATTTTATCCACAATCTGTTGCGATCAATGGCAGGCCTCAGAGTTCTCGAACTTCATCCGTGGCTTTTATCTTCTGCCTACATATTCGCTTACTTCGTTGTTAGCAGGTACGGCGTATGTTATAGCTTCGAAGACTGATTCCATCGTTCTTCCTTTTGAAATTAAAGTCTTTTTCTTCGTGTTGCTGGTTAAAATTAATGTACATCTTCAGTAAATAGTAATTTTGTTTACAGGCACAAAAATGATAGCATCTGCATGGTGGCTTATGATTGCATGCTCAAGGGTGAAACACCCACCTTTGAAGTAGTTGAGCATATAGTCAATAATATAATATTTAAATGTGGTGATCTCAATGTGGCCAGTAACAAAAATTGCGACGGATTAACAAATGATCAAATTTCTAAATTCCGGAAGACAATCCAAAGAAGTAGCTGCAAGAATGAGCTACAAGTTCTCGTGGCATGGCCAGAGGATTTGGGACTCATTTGCAGTAGCAATGAATGTGGTAACATGGAGGATAAAATGCTCCATTATTTCAAATTGTTCGAGTAAGTAACTTCGATATTATATTATGTGCATGTGAATAATTTGACTCAGCTGCAGTCTCAGTGACATCTCACTATGCTACTAGAACTTAAGTTATTCCATTCTCAGTAAAAATGAAAACTTTACATCTGTATATGAATGGAACTAAATAAATATGCACTTATGTAAAAGCGTGTTATTTTGTTAAACACTTGTATATACTTTTTAAAAACTGCATGAACATTTTATAAAATGTAAAAGAGTTTATAAGTATATAACAATGCATGAAATTATATTAAAGTATTTAAAACTCAAATTTGTAAAAATTTCTCTAAAATAATGTGTAACAGTCTACATAAGTGTGCATATTCGTTTTAAAATTCATTCCAAATAGCACTTTTATTGGAACGAAGTTCCTTTTTATACTTGTATAAACTTTATAATATTCATTGTCGATATAAATGATTGGGACACCAACACAGGTAAATCTATAACTCTAAATTCATCAAAATAATATGCATATATCTCAACAGATATAAGGAAAAGTTTAATAACTACTAGAAAGAGAATAAAAATTTTATTTTTAATTGAGAGAATTAATAATGTATTTATACTTTATGCTTGGTTGAAGAATAAATATCCTAATTTATTTACAGAATTAACAATAGTACTGCAGATGCTGATGATAAATTAAATTATTTGGAAAACAAGGATACAGAACTTGAAAATTGTAGTTTACAAGATGAAAATGAAGTTGAAAATGTATATAAAAGAATTTTAAGGCCAAGAAGTAATACAAATAATGAATTACATGAAAAGGATAAAGATGAAGTCAGAATTACAAGGAGTAAAAGTAAAACAATTTTAAAAAATTTAGATGTAGTTGACGAAGAAGCAAAGGATAATTCAAAAATAGTTATCGAAATCGAAGATTTGACAAAAGATGATGACATTAGTTGTAGACGAATTATGCCTTTTGTAGGAAAAACTCTTCGAAAACCTTTCTATGGTGGTCCTGAAAGACCAATAGAAATTAACTATTCAATTGATACACCTGAAACAAGCACAGATTTGATTAACAGTACAATGCTGTTGGACATAGAAACCTCTTCTGTAATATCAAATGACATTGATTCAGTAATGCAAGAAACTAATAACAAACTTCAAGATATTCCTGTAAATGAAGAAAATGAGGTATTCAAATCAGTCTCTAGTAGCACTGTTATCGAGAATAATACACCTACTGCTATTAAAAATGATACATCTGGTGTAAGTATCAATGCGGTATCATCAAATAAAAATTCTAGTAGAGAGCCAGAGACTGTAATTCATGATGCCAAAGAAAAGACAAGTATTTCGTCTAATGATGCAGATACAAAACTAGTTTCTTCCAAAGATTTAAATAAAAAATCGAATTCTTCCAGCAATGTAAATAAAAGCTTAAATTCTTCTAATCATGGTGCAAAGTCTTCTTTAAATAAGGAAATAACTTGTGTAAATAACGAAAATATTAGAGCTGAAGTAAACTTTACTGCAGAGTTATTGACAAAAAATAGGAAGCCAGAGCCTATTTCACAAGATTCAAAAGAAAAGGAAGATACTTTATCTAATAATATAGATAAAAATATAGCTTCATCTAAAGATATTAAGAAAATATCAAGTTCTTCAAGCTGTACAGAAGGATCAAAACATTTAAAAAAAACAAGTGAACGAAATCATATAAATACTGTATCTCATCTTATGCTACAGAAAAAAAAATTTTCCGGAAAAAATCCTCTCTGGAAAAAAGAGCATATTACTCTCATAAGATCTACAATTACTACGACTCCCAAAAAATTAGCACCAACAACTTCAATGGGCAATGAGAATCGAGACAGTCATAATGATGCTGAACAAGCAACTCAAGTAAATCAAAATTATGTTGAGGCAGATCATTTAATAGGACAGTCACAATCTACTTCGAAAAAAGTATCCAATACAGCGGCCGTAGATCTACAATTGTTGTTGAATTCAAAAAGAATGAATCAGTCACCGCAAGAGCTTCCTATTGTGAAAAAGATGTGCCTTGAATACAAATCTAATAGTTCTGCAATGGATAGTCCTATTTCTGCTGCATCTACAAGTAGCAAATTAACTGCTAGCAACAATAATACTGGTAATGGATGTTTATTATAAAATAATATTCATATTCAGAATATTTAATATTATTGAAGATCTTTACAGGTTCTACATTGACAAGAGAGTTCATCGAATTAGTAGATTTAGATTTTGAGCCGACTATGTTGAATTCAAAAAGAATGAATCAGTCACTGCAAGAGCTTCCTACTGTGAAAAAGATGTGCCTTGAATGCAAATCTAATAGTGGTGCAACAATGGGTTTTCCTATTCCTGATACAACTACAAATAGTAATTTAACTGCTATCAACGATAATTCTGGTAATAATATTTATTATAAAATGATTTATCAGTGAAACACATAATTAATGTTAAAAAAATATAAATTTACATGATTTATTTGACAGATGTTTAGAGATTGCTTATTCAACTATTTTATTGGAAAACTATAGTTCTTACTTGTTAATTTTTGCTTCTCTCTTATAGATTCTACTTTGAATAGAAAATCCATCACAGTGATAGATCTAGATTTGGAACCAAATGCGATGAGTCAACCTTTGCAAGATCCGCCAATTGTTAAAACGATACGTCCCGACGCAATTTCTAAGAGTCCTGCAATGGATATTCCTAATCCTGTATCCACCACTAACAGCAGCTTCACTGCTGAATACAAAGATTCTAGTAATTTAGTTTTATATTATTAAATATACTTATTTAACGAGAAAAAATGTTTTAACGATCGTGAATTTGTATAAATTATTTGCTACAGGTTCTTATATGAAAGAGGTAACTACAAAAGTAGAGAACCCAGATTTGGAAATCGTCGAAATAAGAAAAAACAATACTTTCGGAAGATCGATTCCGGAAATGCAAATACCAAGCAATACTGCAAGTATGCCTTCATTAGCTCCAGGAGCATTTGCGATTCTGTTCACAAATAGCGATTTAAGCAAGTACTCAAAAGAGAAAAATGCAGCCGCAGTAGATAAAGCTATTTCGTGGACCAACGGGTCGTTATCGAGTCAAAAGCAAAGTCAACTACGACAGAATACAGTTGACAATTTCTCAAGAAGATTGATTCCAATGTACTGGAAATCCAAAAGAGCTTCAAATGCACTTATTTTTCAAATGAGAGAAAAAGCTACAACCACTGCACATGCTTTATTAACTGGTAATAAATAGAGAAAAAAATTATTAGATATTAATATAAATGATTCACTTGCATTTTTTTTATATTTTCATATACAAAGTAGCGTAATTTAATCTCAAAACTTAATATTATTGTATAAAATTTGATGTAAAGTACAATTATTATTTATCGCTTTTTCAGAAAAGAATGAGGTGAATCCTGTAGATCAGGAGAATCCTCCTCAAAGTCAGCAGTATCCTTTGCAAAACCAGCAGCAGCTTTGCTTATTAGCTTCTAGTCATGAAGTTAATAATAATAGTTTCTCTTCGAGTTTTGACAAAGATTTTTCGAAGTTCCAATCAAATATTCAACAGAATAATGACACGACCAATGTAGGTGGCAATTTTTCGGCTCAAGCTGAACCAGTACCTCTGAATCCTAGATTAACTAGTTTCACCGTTTCTGACAGGCCAAGTACTATTCAGCTGGTTGAGAGTAACAAAATTGGTAGTGCTTACCAAGAAAATATTCTTCAGCCCTCTCCGAGTACAAATATGTCCACTGTAAGCAGAATTTTATAATTGTTTTTTATTTTATAAAATAAAACTCCGTTCGTAAATTGCATTTTTGGGAGCATTGACTAAATCGTCGTTTTCCACCATCGAATTTATAAAATATTAAACAATGCGCGAATGATTCTCAGAATTTTATCAAAAAATAATTTTCGCGCACTCGTATCAAAATAGTGCATTAATTATTAAGTTAATTGTTAGTATGAACTGTATAAGGAGTTAGATATTTTATGAAGCATTGCATGTTAGTAAAAACGTTTTTCTAAAATAGTAGAAAATTTTATTCTTTTACGTTCACTTGTTTTAATGAAATAAAAATTTTTTTAAATGTGATTCAACATCATGAAATGTTAAAAAATAGGTGGATTATCAATTCCCGCTGAATCGAGCCGATGAAGAATATTCTGCAAATACATCCGGGGGTAAGCCACGAATACTTACAAAAGTGAGAATATCACCACTGCAGCAACAAAACTATATCAATTTGGCTAATAATACATCGACTCTACATAATTACCTACCTACTCAACAACAACAACAGTCGATGAGGCATGCTTTTAACAGTGCAACAACAAATTCGATGGCAGCAGTGGCGAGGCATGGTGTAAATGATGTTTTAACCCCGGTCACGAAAGTTTGTCAGGCTCCCGTAAATCTGGATAATCTTCACTACTTTTGTGATTACTGCCCTATTCAGTTAAAATTCGAATCAGCGGAGCTGCTTTACCAGCATGTAAATGACGTCCACAATCACTTTTGCCAGCTCTGTCAGAATCGATACCCATCGCGTCAAGCGTTATTACAGCATATTGATGAACACTCAGGAAACACCTCGGCGGAACAAGTAATAGCCGTACATAGTAAACTTTGCGGACTAGATCTTGAATACTCATTAATATTTGGATCAAAGTAGCAGCTGCAAAAGAACATTATGAATCTTAATTTATTTTTTTTTAAATAGTGCATTTTCCTTAACTTTTTTTTTAATTTTTAATTGTTAATTGTATAAAAATTCTGTTAGTGCCTCGGAAATAATACAATAATATAATAATGAAATTAATTATTAAAATTTTTGTGGACTAAAAAATTTTATTTTTTTATTCGTTATAGATTATATATAATTTTTTACATCATGGGTACAAAACAGTAGTGAATAGTAATAAACTATTGAAAATTACACAGATAGAATAAAAATTCGTAGTAATTCTTACTAAAGTTTAGAATTAAAAAATACATAACATAAAATAACAAAGAACTTCTAAACAATTTACAATAAGATATTCCTCCAAAGAACTTCAAAATATTTATTTGAATTACAAACAGAAATTACTGTGATTATTTTCGTATCCCTCCAATCGAATAACTTACACACTTATGATCTAAACAACTCTTACTTATTATTATTCTATATACTGTATGTTAAGGATCGGCCTAAAGCAAAATTAAAACGATCAGGGTGATTTTTGCCAACGAAGTTCATTTAAAATAAAAATTTTACATGAATGAAAAAACTGTCAATTGCAATAAAATTGTAATTAGCACCAAAACGATTGTTTTTTTTTCTCATTTTTTTTTTTTTTTTTTTTTTTGTTACTAAAGTAGATTTTAACAAAAACAATTCAACGAAATGAACTACTAAGCAAGAAAACGAAGGAAAAGCAATCAAATGAACCGATTTTATTCCCTAATAATTTTGCTTCAGGTACGCAATATAAAGTGAAGCCAATGAGCAGCACTTTCGATTCGCCGTAATAGGTAAATACGCTGATTCTCACGACCTTTGCCAATTCGCAGTGGTAATGAGACTCGCATATTGCGCTAAACGCTAATTGTTAACTTCTAAGCTTTGGCACATGATTCACTTGGACATCGGTCACATTATTGTTGAGCGACGTCATGGAAAGGAAAATCATACTTTTATATCTCTAATGAGTCGATTTCTTTTTTTTGTAATATTTATACGTTACATACATCATCTTTAAATACTTCTCTTCGGTTATCGCTACGTTTATTACTATTTATTTTATTTTTTCATTACAGTTATAATTTTTATACAATAGCTTGCACAAGAAAGCAGTGCCTGCTGAGGGTGTAAGTACGTGAGAGTGTCACTTTTTCGAAGACTCGATTTTGTTTTCTTTGTTTTTCCTTATTTTTTTCAAAATTTCGAGGCACTTTACAAAATAATCACTCAATCATGATACACTGATGTGATTTTCTTTACTTACTCATACTTTATTTCGAGTTTAAAAGTATTTTAATCATTAGTTCTTATTAATTTGCAATTAAAAATTAATCGAAATAATAATTACTTTTTTTTAAATTTATCGAGTTAAAAACTAATGTTAACTAACAAGGAGAGGCTATAATCAGTGGATTTTGGATGGTTCAAATTGTAATGAATGATTCTTAAACCGAATACAATGAATACGTATCTCGAAATTTCGTCATTGGCGAAAATCGTTGATTATTTTCGATCAAAGAATCATTCTCGACATTTTGAATGAAAACTAGATCGTGCAAGCCTCTCTTCGTAAGTCGTACATTTAAAAAAAAAAAATTAATTTTGCTTCGATTAAGTGACGATTTTCAGTTTACATTAAAGTTTTTTTTGTCATATTGCTTAAAATCTACAATCGCCAAACTGTAGGAGCATTACACACAGATTTTCTACGTAAATTATTACGGTTTTTAGCTTGACACTACGATTATTCATTCACGCATCAAACGAGAGAAGAACATGATTTCATTTCTCGCAACTTTATTCTAAGGTCATAATACTGACAACAGGCATAAGATGTACATTTTATTTTCAATTTCTTTTTTTACAAAAGTACAGAAAATCGCGTGTTTTGTGCATATTAAGGGGTGTACTTAGATATAAAAAACGCGGGGTATTAAAAATTTAGTTTCGAAGTGAAAAAGTTTCCATACAATACGCGTGCGTTGCGCATCAAGAACACCAAGACGCACTGGAATTAGCGTACATTTTGAATAATTCTTACTGCGTATCAAATATTATCACTAAAATGTAATTTTGTAATTACCAAAAATCGAAAATACAAAAGTTTGAATTATTTCAATGATAAATCTTAAAATGCATTGCGTGAACATTTATTTACAAAAATTTTGATCATTAATTAATTAACGCACAATCAAAGTTCGCCATTCAAACAATATTGCACTAATAAAAAATCGATATTGCCTATATCAAAATATTTTATAGCGATAGTATAATGCTTGTTACATCTAATTTAGAAAATTTTTTCGTTATTAAAAAAAGTTGGGGATCGAAAAACGCAATTAGCGAAAATACATCGAAAATAGCGTGCAAAAGGTACGCTCGAAAAAATGCGAAAGCAAAAAGTTTCTCGCTTGGGTATATAGAGTTAGTAGAAATTTCGAAAGGTCGTAAAAAGGCTCATAGAAAAACGTTCGCGATTCGGATAAAAGTTATGGACTGCAACACTCGTTACGCTCATTTAATTTATATTTATATTTAATTGCGTTTACATCGAGCACGAGGGAAATCGCGCGTATAGACAACATAACGCGGTGACTACCGCTACAATTTATTTCACAACGATTATTTTTTGTGTTTTTAGTTTACTTTGTTTAATGCCTTCAAGAGAGCAGACTCTTAAGATGGAATGTTTAAAAGGTGTCAATGCACATTCTGTTATAAAAAATAAATTGTACGTAGATTATCAATTTCTTTTTATCATTCATTTTATTATTCAAAATTTATCTTTTAAAAGCGTTAGATTTAATTTAGTGTACAGTTAGTTATTAGTTTCATTTTTTTATTTCGCGAAATTTTAAAAGTACTTTCTGTTTTTTAAGAAGGGTTTTAAAAATTTTTTTTGGTCAAGTCTGTCCTCTTGATCATTACATACGGATCTATATGAACTACGTTGCTAATTAGCTATTTCGGTGCAAAAATATTTTTTTGTTTGGTTTACCGTGAATTTGCACATTGTCGGACGTTTTCCTACTGTTAGACACGATGCTTTAGGTCACATGCTATAACTTTGCATATTATCTCACTCTGTGTTAATTCTTTCTTTTTAACAACCGAAAGAATACAATAATTTTACGTTTATTTCGACGATTTGTAGTGTGTTATTTATTATTGAGATCATCGACGTTAATGTTATATTCATTGTGTCCTTAAATTTTATACTTCGATCATCATTATATATTTATTTACATCGTGTACGATTATTATTTTTTTCACAGTGTATTATTACATTCAAATTACATGTGATTGTTGGTGAATGTAATAATTTATTTTAATATGAAATTTTATAAATAATGAGTATTTTTTATATAAATTATAAAATAATTTGAGAATACTATGTACAGTTGTTAAATTAGAAGATGATTTATACCATTTTAGGTATATGCATACGCAATAAATATGATAGATAAATAAATATGATTATATGAAGTGTAAAGTATACATATTATATACGAAATATTGATAAGAGGTGATGAGAAAATGAAGTATAAATTTATTAAAATGATTTTCCGTTGGAAAATTGATCTTTTTTTAAAAGTAGAATTTGTTATATAAAAGAGTAATTGAATGTATAATAAATGTTATAATCAGTACTCACGAATTTAAATATCGAAAGGCAGGCACAAATAGACATTCAGTTAATTTAAATTAATGTAACTCCAAAATCAATTACAAATCAGTTCTTGTTGAAAACAAAGTTAAATGTAAAAACGGTCTCGTGCCAGTGGAACCTCGCAACATCGTTAAAAAGAAAAAGAAAATAATCTCAATAATATTCGCGGCGCTCTGATCGAATTCTCTCAATTTTCCAACGCCCCAGTAAAATCGAGAGGAGCATCGAGGACAAATCGGTCGCCGCTTAGAACCTGCTGACGGCCTCGTCGTCGGCGACGAAGTAGTTGCAGCCCTTGACGCTGGAGTTGTACATGCTGTAGGTGGGGCTGACGAGTAGGTGGCCCATGAGGCCGGACTTGGTGTCGTCGGTGCCGCAGGAGGAGTAGCGCAGGTGGGCGGACTTGCAGCTCTTCTCGCGGCGCAGGGTCGTGGCGCCTGACAGCCGGGTGACCGCGTCCTCGGCGAAGCCGCGCTCGTCCGCCACCGAGGAGTAGCGGCTCATCTGGCCGCCGCAACCCACCTTCTTCTGCCCGTCCTTGCGCAGCGTCAGCCGACAGTCGTCCGGGCGCAGCGGCATCGACGGGTAGTTCGGCTGGCGGGCCAGCGTCGTCAGCGTCCGGTCGCCCGTGTCGTTGAAGCTGAACATTTCAGACGTGTAATAAGATTAAATTTGCAAATCTTTTTAGAGTACAGTTTTTTTCTTCTATAAAAATGCTGATTACATTTCACTACAATTGCAAAAATTCGAAATTAATTCATTACGAAACTGATTACATTATCTTGACTAAGAATTATATTTTGGTGTGAATTAGACCAATTAATTTTGTACACTATAAAATAAAAGATCAAAATTGTACTTTTAAAAATAAAATTTAATTAACTACATTAAGGTGTGTGCATGTAGGAATTATTTATAATTAAAACCGTGCATTCGCGCATTTAAAACCAATTAAAATAAACTATTTACAAGACAAAGAAAATGTTTACGACTTCTTATGAATAATGTTGTACCTGTGATGCCTGACAATTCCACGTTTTATCCGACAGTGTTCAGTGCCGCCCTGGCCGCTGACAGCCGTGCCGTGAGTTTTACACGCCTCAACGCCCGGGATCGGCGACAGCGAACTGGGCCCGTAAGAGCCGCTGCTCTGCCGCCTGTCGAATATGTTCACCAGTTCTACCGAAGGCGTCGGCGAGAATGTACCCTGCTGCTGACCCTGAAAAAAAACCGAAGTGCTCCGTCATCAATGTCGCAAGCTTGATATCGACAGTTTTTGCGAGATCAAATTTTGAAAGGCCCGGGTCACGCGTGACGCGCCATTTACATTATCGATTTTTTCACTTCGCGTTTGTGCTTTTGCTGCCGGTTGAATTGAATAGGACTTCCTGCGAACTGTTGAATAGAAAAGCGTAAAGTGAACTCAACGCTCGACTTTGTGTGGCGCAGTAAGTGTAGAATGTCATAACCGTCGTTGTTTGACTGCTGAGATTTTAGTCACGTTCAGCTGTTTGAGCAGTACTGTACTGCGAAAGTGGAGAGAGCGTCAGTCTTTGACCCGACATCACGCGGATAACACGCGCAGTGCACCTGTTTTGCCGAGTAGCAATCAAAATCGGCTTCTCAGTCTTAGCGAACTTTGTGAAGTTTTTTGATATTGAAAATAAGTGATAGTGTGCTTGATGTGACAACTTGTGAAGGATAGAACTGTTTATTTTTTGGTGTCCAGACTTTGAGACAAAAGAGTATTAGTTCTTTCAACATCGTTTCATTGCGAATTACCAGTTTATTTTAATTAAAAGGAGATTAAATAAATTGATAAAGTAATCCCAAAGATTATTCAATTCGATTTGAAGCGGATTCTGAGAAATACACCAGAGAAGAAATTTAACACGAGCAGTTTACAGTCGCAGTCACGCGCAGCTTTGTCACCGCCTGGTCGGTAAGAATAACATTCTTATCACTTATTTTCTATACTTATACATACCTATGGACCGTTGTGGTCCTTATCATTAAAATAATGTTAGGTATGCTAATGAATATGCTTTGTTTACAATTTTATTTTTTAAAAAAGACTTTATCTTGAAGATTTGTGGTAAAACCATTGAATTATTTACTTGCAAAGAAGGTCGCCTTAGAGTTCCTCCTTCCATTCCTATAAGCTTGACGCCCTTTATATTCTTTTTAACGATTCCGGTGCCGTCCGTTAGGTTTAGATTCAACTCCATATTACTGCGATCTCCGCCTACCTTCTCGCCCTCTAACCTTCCATTGGTTATAATCGTAGTGGGCACTTTGGCGTACGGAGTACCTAAAATCATATAAATTACTTTGATTAATGCACACGAAGAAAATTATCCACACCACATTTTTTACAAATAGAAAACTCCTAACCCGATAAGCAAACTTTGAAAAAAAAAGAATTCATAAAGAATTCTTGAATGTCCGTAAGAAATAAATACTTATACTATTCAAAAAATATTCATAAAGTATTCATAAAAAGTATTCATAAAAGTATTCATAAAATATTCATAAAGTATTCGTAAAGTATTCTTTATATACTTTATAAATTATTTTTTTAAAAGTATAAAAAAGTATATTTAAAAGTATATTTTAAAGTATATTTTTTTATTTTAT
>JAXIUT010000021.1:9447310-9460594 GCA_035586675.1 Eurytoma californica | reverse complement strand
AATTTGTCTTTTTATTTTGTCGATATTCATTAAATTCAAACAATCAATATAGATGCGATGTCACCTGCATCGTTATCAATACAATAATTTTCATGAAATGAAGCAGCACATATAAGAGATCAAGAGCAAATACGGCACAAAAACAGGAAATCTTGATTCTCGATCGATCAGCAAATAATATGCATTTGTTGCTTGACCTCGAAAGAAAGACGAAAAATGACATGTAGGATTACTCGGAGAAATATTCAAACAATGCAAATAAAATTCGTCGAACCTAAGTACTGCGTACTTAGTGTCGTATTACTGCACACAAATCAATGATGATGCAGCCCAGAAGGATTCGCGCGAGAAAAATAAAAAAGGATAAAAATGTCACAGAAAAGAGATGGAGGTATACTTTACCAGCGATGTCAGTTCAACCACCATTTTTGTTTCTCATTTAAATCATTCAACGAAGCTCATATCAAGTTATTATTATCAACTTTGACTGCAGCCCCGTTCTGAAGTTCAAAAATGCGGAGATCGAAGAATAACTCTCCTTAAAATAACTAATCGAAAAACTATAAATTCCCCCTCCCAGAAACTCCTCTAAGCCAAAATCCCAGCCAAAGACCTTACGTACACCGGAGCCTCTCTCAGCCGATCAAAAAGCCTCGCTGTAAGAGCGAGCAGACTCCCCCGCGACTCGCGCGATAAACAGGCGTAACCTTCGTCGCGACGCGCCGCATGAATATGCATGGCCGATGCGGCGCGCGCGCCCGCAGCGAAAACACTCGCGACGTGCGACGACAGTTGTTCCCCCGACGAGCCGCCGCCTTTGATCCCGCGACCGACGGCGCTGGCCCGAGAAATTGGCGCTAATGCAAATGAAAGGCGCTGTGGCTGTTTCTTCCGTGATCGGGGATGGGAGACCCTGGTCAATCGAGTTTTCGATGATCCCGACATTTGGGTCAGTCCGGCGTGCGCGAGCTGGCGAGGAGGTGCATTTTCTTCAAAATGCAGATCTGCATTTTCATTTGTAATTTTTTTTACAGGGGTTTTGGATTTTTTTAAGATATAAAAGATGAAAGTTTTAGGCATAAGATGAAAAATATTATAAATTTGTAAAACGGGAAACTTAAAGAATCGAGATTGAACCATATGTGAACCAATATGATTTTTATTAAGATGTGATATATTCAAGTTAGGAGTATTTTACGACTCTCGAAATTGAAATGGAAGTTTTGCAAGGCACATTTATGATGATTATTCCTTTGAAAAACATTTTTAAAAGATTTAAATTTTTCACTTCATCTATTACGTGGGAGTAAGTAAAGTACTAGAATATTATAATCGTGATCTTTTATGGCGTAATTCAACAGAGTATATTTTACGATGTAGGAGAAGTAAACATTCGTTGCACTTTATGCGGTCTCGCGAGTAACTTTGATGTCTTAAACATATACGATGAACGTCAAGATTGAAAAGAAGACCCTAGGAGGTTTTTTTTTGAAAAAAAACTCTTTGAGTCTGAGTACGCCTGGGTCGTTACTACTGGCAACGTAAGGCGCTTAGCGAACCGGAACTTTTATCATTTCCGAGAGTTTGATCTTTAATATTCTCTAAGTACCTTACGCTAAAATAACTAGAAAATGATCTTTCCATTATTTACGTTTATTGACTGCAATTTAAGTCAACATAAAAGTCAAATTTAGTTCTCAACAATCACTATGGTACAAGAACTATTTAGAAGTAAAATTTAAATTCTCTATAAAATTACTACTCCTATAACGAACAGATTTAAAGTTATAAAGTACGAACATTACTTAAATATAAAAAACGAAATTCTGAACAAATGTAAAGCGCAAAGCTTTCTTTTCGTGCCTCGCGTAGCTGCTAATTAACCCTCAACCAATCGTTGATCGTCATAAAACCTCGTCAGCGCTGACTAAAGCTCACCCCCCGCCTCCCTTCTCCCTCTCCCCAAAAGATCTTCGTCAGCAGTTCGTCCAAACCGCCCCCGACACCCGGCGCGGAGCGCGAAAGTCAAACCGTCCGTTTACAGCGACACCTCGTCGTGTACACCTCGCCCCTTCTCAGTCAATTACCGCGAGCGCCTCCTTCCCAACATCCCCCGCGGCGCAAAGGCAAGCATCGCCGGGGCGAAACCGCGCGCCGTCGTTCGCGCTCCAATTCAGCTTCGCTCGCGCGCGCGCCTCTCGTTGGTTCAATTAAACCGCCTCGCTTTCCGGCGGCTCGGGCCATTGTGCGGGGGCTGCATCGACGCGTCAAAGCCGGGGCAACTTTTTTCGCCTGAATGGCGGCGACTGCAGCGATGATAAATCGAGCGAGGCGCGCAAGGAAAAGTGGAGCGCCAGCCCGGAAGCGCCGAGAGCGGATCCCGGAAACGCGCAAAGAGCGAGCGCGCGTACGGGTAGTGTAGTACGTACGGCCGCCGAGTGTGTGGATAGAGTGTGCCGCCCGGAGAGGAGGGCGGCAGCTTTTTCCCGGAGGCCCGAGGGAGGCTCGGTCAATTTTTCGAGCGCTGCACCGAGGAAGATTTATACGCGCCCGGTGCTTTTCGAGAGGCCGAGCCGGGTCTTTGGGATTCTTGGGGAATGGCCCCGGTTACTTCCTGCGCTTTAAAAGAGGTCGATTGGATTGATGCACGATCGCCACGGCGAGAATTGCATCCAACTGTATATGTTGGGGTATAAATAACAAAAAATAAGGGAAGAAGGAAATGGGAGGAAAAGTAATCCAGTGTGGTTCAGCTAACTTCGGTTTTTATCGGAAAATTGGAGCATTCAATTATAAAATTAATGTTTATTATTATAGAGGTCGAAAATGTTACATCGATAGTATTCTGCCAATCGATAACAAAAATTTGCGGTTTAAAAAGTCTTAAATATGAAGATTAATGACTCGATTGGTTTTCAAGCTATTTGCAATATGCGCACGTCTCTTCATTCCCCTATATGTTCACACCTCCCACGTTTAAAATACAAGCACGAGGGAACGCATCATATATTAGAGATTAATAATGGAAATATTGATCTGAAACATTCGTATTATAAACGTTAAGTATCTGTAAGTCCGCTATTTGTAGGAAAACGTAGCAAATTCAGTTTCATTTATCCTTCGGTTATCGATTAAGTTAAGAAATTAATACCTGCAGACATCAATTTATTTTCTTTTTATATTTTATTGAAAATCAGATTTCGATAACAATATCAGTACCTTGAAATAATCTTAGTGTTATCATATTATTTTTATCCATATTGACTTAACGCTGCGCGCTTAAATGAAAAAATTGTGTTGTATAATAGAAATCAATTTCGCACAAGACATTAAATTAAAACTACGTAAAAAGTTTCTTTGGAATTTACAGCTATGCAAAAATTTACTCAAAACCGTTGCTCACTACCAAAGTGTAATCCACGCACAACAGGCTTTATCGAGCGTCCCCAAAAGAAATCGAAAACGCCGCCCAGCCGGAAAATTCTTGGATCCGCAGCAAGTCTTGACGAAAGTTTTGCGTGCTCTCCCTCTCTCTCTCCCTCCCTCTCTCTCTCTCTTCCACTCTCACACGAGTCGTCGTATTCCAACAGTTAAGGTACTCACCTGAAACGTTATTTCCGTGCTTCACCTCATTCTTCGGCGGCCCCGGTCTGGTCCTCCTCCTCCCGCGCTGATCCTCGTATCCCCCGATTCAGCGTGACGTCCCCCGTCGACGCTCTCTATCTCTCCTTCTCCTCCTTTCTCTATTCAGGACGATTCTATTCTCATCCCCGCGACTGCACCTTTCCGCGCTTCTCGCTCGATACCCTTCCTTCTCTCTTCTGGAGCCTCTCTCTCGTCCTCCCCTTTCTCTCCTTTTTATTCCTCACGTCGAGCCGAAGACGCCGGCGAAAAGGGGCCGCGAGATCGAATTATGGAGATGCCGAGGGGAGGATGGGAAGAGCTGGCGCGCGCGCGCCCCGATCTGACGGGGAGGGCAGAGATTAATTGAAGTGTCCTATTGACGGAGTTTCTCGGGATGCCGTTTGAGCTTTCTCGCCTCACTTTTTCTTTTCGAGCGAGGCGAGACGCCCGCGCCGTTGTTTACACCGCGACTTTTTCACGCTTTTCCGGCGGATCGCGATATTCCGAGGTGGCGCGAAGAAGCTAATTTATTGCTGCATTAATTAAGCGCGTTTAAGGGAGAAATTTCATATTGACACTCGGATGTTTGACTTCTTTTTTCGTTTAATTCAGTTAGGTATCTTCTTAAGCTGCGGCTTACTCTTGTTAGGACGACGAGGCGATTTAAATAGGCGCGTCATTCAGGGTAAAGGAAAAGTTTCTTAATTTTTTTTAATGAGCGACGCTGGCGGAGGCGACCGTAAAATACTGCCACTGCGAATCGCCGAGTGCCGCGAGTGAAATAAAGATCATTAATTCTCTTCGTTACCTTTTTTTCACGGCGACTTGTTCCCCTTGAAATTAAATGTACCTGAAGATGATTTATTTTCTTTTGAAAAATGAAATTATCAAGCCTCCGCGCGCGACCTCGCACCCGCGTAAATCACACGGCTTAAATAATTAATTTTCATTACTCTATTAGAAATTTTGCCAGAGCGTACCTTTTTAATAATTAATGTGTTAGCTTTATTAATAAGAAAAAATCGATATTATAATGTTTCAATTACGAGGCGCTAATTTTGACGCGCGAATAGAAAATTCACGCTTGAACTTTTAACTAAATTTCTAATAAAATTGATATTCATTTTTTTTTTTCATTTTACTGCCTATCGTATATTCATGATCAGCGCCCTTAAAAAGACACTTTCAACAACTACAAGTGCACTTATGCCAACGATATTTTACTACCCAGGGAACATTATCAAACGCAAATTTTCGCGAAAACAATCTACACTCAAAAGCTTAACAAATGACAGAGTTAAAAGTATATACAACCAGTTAAAAAAATTCTTTACGTCGTGCCGACAATCCCATTATCCTCGTCGATTCCTCTCCACCTACGATTAATACCACAGCCTCATCCCAACCCAGCGACGCTTGGCCAATTGAAATCCCGCCCTCGAGGCTCTCGCGTCGTCCCGACGTCTCGGATATCCGCGAGTTTCTTCGAGCTCGCGACAGCACTCGGAGAGCGGCGTCGCCGGGGTGAAGGCACGGCGGCGCGCGGGGGAGGCGCTCGCTCGACGGCGGCGGCGCGGGCGTGTACACGCGAACGCGTGGGCTGCACGGCCACCCCGAGGAACTCCGTGGACGCGGACTGTCCCCCGCTGGGGCGCGGAGCAGCGGTCACCTGGCGTGGGTGGGTGCAGAGCGGCGTTTCCGGGCCTGCGGGTGCTCCCTCGCGGTCGGTCTCTCGGTCGGGCCGCGGCGGGCGCGTTACTGCCGTCCAGCATCCGGCGGGAGTACGAGTTCGGCTCTCTCTGGAGCAGCGGCGGCGGCGCGCGCGACGGTGGAGGGGTGCCCACCCCCCCTGAGGTTGACTGCCGGGGCGCACGGACGAAAGGGGGAGAGAGAGAGCGAGAGAGGCTGTTCATCTCGTCGGGGGACGAAGGAGGCTGCGGGAGGAGAGAGATCCACGCGCGCGCGGGGGGTCGGCGTATTGATCCGGCAGCGCGCAAACTCCCCGGCTTAGGCCTCGCTCACAACGAGACCCCCGCGAGCACGCGGGTAGCGCCGCACCCCTCGCGAGATTGCGCCGCTCGATTCTGCGAGGAGCGATTGCAGCCGGCGATGCGGGGGCTCTTGTACTGACCCCGCCACGCGGAGGCGCCTCGACGCGCGAACCCCAGCGGCGGCCAATGCAGCGGTGCCTTTCGCGTGGGATGGACGCACTTGAATTAGATGGAATTCGATTGTTGGGATGATGCCTCGTTTCATCGACTGGGGGCGATTATTTCGTGTGATTTAAATAAATGGAGATGGAAGTTGATTTACGTGATATCTACAATATAAGCGTAATTTCTTCTATAATATTTCTATAATATTCTTGGAAGCGTAATTTCTTCTATAATATAAGCGTAATAAATGGAGATGGAAGTTAATTTATGTGATATCTATAAAATAAGCAGTAATTTCTTATAAGATGTTTTAAATATTAATTGATTTTTTTTTAATATTGCAAGCTAGATTAAACTGAGAGAGAATTAAGTTCAAAATAAAAATATACGTATAATAGTTGTAATATAAATTACAGTATATTAAGGGAAAATAGGTATTGAAATTATTTTCTAAAATCACATATATTTGAATTAAACGTTTTCTTTTCCTAGTGTACACAAAAATGAAGTTGAAGAAATCACTGTTTTGAATTGCATCCTTGAATAACGCATTTTTCCTGTATAGTCATATATTTTATTCGAACGATTTTAAATAACTGTAGTAATTTAGAATTACCTGAACACAAATTTTTTTATTTTTGCGAACTTATATTAAATTAATCTCATAATGAACATTTGAAAATAATAATAGCAACAACAATATTGGCCAGTAAAATTATAATACAGTGGACTATTAAATCCGCTACTGCGCCAGCAAGGGTAACTGAGTATACACTCCAATCGAAGCGAGTTTTCACTTCGGATATTCTCGAGAAGCCCTTACCGTGTTTACATTAGGCTTCCCGCTGTTTCCTCGCACCTCCGCGCGTAAACGTCGAAATACTCCGATAAAATCGATTTCCGCGCAAAAATAATCCCGTTCGCTCCGAAAATGTCAAAATCACGACGTGCCCCTTTTCACCGTCACACTTATCTCCCCCTCGCCTCTAAAAAAGAGAGAGAAACAAGATCCCTAGATTCGACGCATCCCCCGATGCCAATCCGCCGTTGCGCCTCGTCGCACCCGCGCATCCTTTTGAAAAAAGCTTGCCTTACGTCGCCCCGCGCGCACGCACTCGAGTCTCGCCGACCCCTCCGCGGTAATATCCGACGCATCCCCGCGCCGGCGTATCCCTTGGCCGGACGCCAGCCGTGGCTTTTTGGCCCGGGCCCACGCGGAGCTTGCAGCGCTTTGCGCGCGAAAGCTCGGCCGCGAATCCGGCCGAAACAAAAGAGCGGCCTCCGCGGCGAACACGCCCGATTGAATTTTCATTGGGCTTAGCGGCAGCGACCGAAGGGAGTAATCCCGCCGGTCTTAACGGATCTCTCCTCTCTCTCTCTCTCTCCCTCACACTCGCTCTCTCTTTCTCTCTGTGTCGCCTCCGGCTTCGCTCCGTTTCTTCAGGCTGCGATTCGCGGCGCTGTTCTTCCGATTTGTCCCGGAAAATCCGATCCGGTTTATCAAGTTCGGGGCTCGTGCATTTTCTTCCTTCCGGAAATGCAAATGGTCGGGACATATTGTGTTACGGCTGATTTGAAACGTGGGTTACGACATTTGGTGGCTGAGAAAACTTTTTGCGGTGAAATTGTTGGCACTGATGAAAAGCGCGTAAAGATATTGTATGATACGCTTATAATAATTAAGAATAACACTTTAGAATATTATTTTGCGTAAGAATATTAAAGTTAAGACTTCTTTTTAAGTGATGCATTCTACGAGTATTTCCCTTCGTGTAATCAATATTTTCTAAATAGTTTTTATGCTCTTGCGCTTTAGTCACTATCGATATATGAGAGTTTTTGGGGGTATATTGTTTAGAATATCCCCTCTAAGCGACTTGAACGACGAAATGGAAAAACTAAATGAAGCAGTCTGTAACTTCCTCTCGAAGGAGTAACTCCTCTAAAACTCCTCTCGAATACTTTATACAATAAAGAATATTGAAATTATTTCATACCATTTTTTTTTTTTTTTGTTGTTACAATTTATTACGAACTTATATTTTCTATGCGGATTAATTTCTAAGAAGAAGCACATCACTGTGCACTTTTCAGATATTAATAACAAAAAATCCTCTTAAGCCTGCAAACGATTCTGAAAAGATTGGAATAGTTTCTCTTCAATACAATAAACCGAATTGACTTTAGCACTGTCGGGTTGTTTCTCTTTAAAAAAAGGGGAATGCTAGAATGAGAGAGAGAGGGGAGTAACGGTATTTTATCCTTCTTTCCGACCGAACTTTCTGAAGTGGCTACTTTTTTAAAGAAAAACTAATGTTTTGATTGATAAATAAAAAACTATATTTAAATAAACAAACGCCCTCCTCGTAATTGACTTTCCATTTTAAAGACAAAATTTAAGTGCCATGAATAACAAAAGTACGGTATAATTTCAACGCAAATGCGATCCTTTACCATCTTCCCCTGCAGTTTCGTAAGGGGCTCCAAAACAAAAACGAAAATTTGTGCTTACAAAATTGAGACAGCAATGTGAAAAGCTTGTCGGGAAGAATTTGTCGGTGTGTAAGCCTGCTCGCAGAAGCGGTAAGCCAGGGCTAGCTTTTGTACCTACGAAATGACGTGAACACAAGGCGTAGAGAAGCGAGGAGTGAGTTTTGTGGAGGTGGGGGGGGGGTGGGGGGGGTAAAGCCCGAAAGCTCGGCCAGCCGAGGGGCAAGAGAGGAATTTCAGAAGATAATTACCGCGTTTCCCTTCTGCGCCGCTTCAACGGCAAAACCTGCTGCTTGTGTTATTGGGAATGTACGTGTGCGTGCGCGAGTGCGTGCACAGAGGCACGCGGATGTAATAGGGATACAGGGACGCACGGGGACAGTTAAGCACTCACGAGGATACGGGAACACAGGGACACTCAAGAAAACGCAGGGAAACGAGGACACACAAAAACACTCAGAGAAACACTGGGACACACAGGGACACACGAGGACATACAGACACGAGAACACTCGGACGCTGGAATACATGGACACAGGGATACAGGCCAAGTAATTTTTTTAAAATAGTATATTTCGATTTCCAATGATTTAAAATTAACTTCTGCGGTGTTATCTCAAAACTGTTTTTATCACTATAAAGCTTTCTGAAGGTGGGAGCAAAATGTGTTTTCGTTATATAAATTAAGCTTTTTTTATTCTACGTTAACTTTTATTTTATAACTTTCTCGACTAAGTTAGTTATTTAGTAGATTTTGCGAGACAATAAAGAAATTCAATTTTCTAGTTTTTTTTTATAAATTTTTCTTATCAATTTTGAGGGGAATATTCGATGTTACTGCGTAAAAGTTATACCAAAAAGGCATATTCTTTAATTTTTCTTATCGTTTCTTTGTAACCGTTTGGTACATATTCGGAGAACTTATACAAATTTTTCTTCAAATAATTATAAATCATCACGTTAAATTGCAAAATAATTCATAAAGATTATTTTTAGCAGTAAACGTTTTTATTTAATGATCAACTTTCTACGTTTCCATCGCAGATTTTTACTAATAATTCTTTATGTAATTTTTCTGCGTCCGATTGTTCAGTAATTTGAGAAATAACTAAGTATTAAGTATAATTTATTAAAATTCATAAGAAGAATTAAGTAACAAAGTAAATGTGAGGATACTACGTGTCACAATTTATCAGCTGCGGTTTTTACTTTTTGACGGGATGTGTTCAATTCGATAAGATACGTTACGAATGACTGATTCATATTCAACATTCAGTCGTTTCTCAGACGTTATAGAGTGTAAGCCGCATTTGATAGTTATACTAATAAAATAGAGGGTTCGGTAAGTATGCTTAATAAGAAGGGAGCCGTATCAAGAAGGGAAACATATTTAATAAGAAATTTAATAAAATAGAAATATAAATGGAAATGCGCAGTGGCACGAATTTTCGACTTTATTTTTTTTTTAGTTAATAACTTTTAAAAATGAATGTTGGCCATGGGGCTCTAAAGTACTAATTAGTTAAACATGATTAAATTAGTTTTCATTTCTATAGCTACTTATTGATATTTAGTAGTTCTTTCAATATTATTTTTAAAAATAAAGTCGAATAATTTACTGAAAATGGGCGACAATACGTGTGGTAGCATAGTTTTATAGACATTATTTGCTAATTTAATTAACATTAAGACCAACGATAATTTTCAAAAGTTATTAAATAAAATTTAAAAAAAGGTGCTATTCTATTTTACAAAATTGTTTCCCAACCTATTTCTACATAATATTAAGATGTGAAATTCAATACGCAAGTTCATAAGATGTTAATAAACAGTAATAAATAAAAAAATTTTGAATTTCGAAAATCTATAATGTGCACCTCTTTCTGATACACCTAACGCTTGACTTCCTTAAACACTTAAATTATGTTTTAATTTATCAATTACTATTTTATTTTTCTTAAAAAAGAATGTACTGCATATAAAAAAACTCGGAAATTTATAATTTTTTAGTTATTTGACCGCATAGTTTTTTTTTTTAAATCATTAAAATTTTGATTTTTCAATTTTTTTTTTAAATTTTATTAATCATAATATTCACAACTTCCATGTCTATTTTGTTTAATTGTGATAAATATTTTTATTTTTCAAATTTTATTATATTTGATATTTGATATAGATTTTTTAATTCATTTTACTTTGCTTTTTTTATTTTATCCAAAAAATTTTAATTCATCTTTTGTGTAAAAGGTGTTTGTGTGACTGTGTGACTGTGTCATTACTTATAAAAGTTGGATAAAGCAATGCAAATTTGACTGAATATTTGACAAATTATGTAAAATAATATAAATAAAAAATTATATTATAAATTAAGAAAATCAGTAGCAAAATTAATTTTGAGGAAGCAACTGCCAATCTATTGTCAGTGGGTTTTTTTTATTTTACACGGTAAAATTTTAACTTTTATATTTTTGGAAAGCTGAATTTATCTGTAGAGCTTACATGACTAATTTTAAAATTTGTTTAGGGAGTTACCGAAATCCGGTAACTACATAGATAAAGTAGAAATTTTCTGTTACTGCATAAGATAAAAAGACTTAACTACGTCTAAATGTTTAATTATTTAATAATTACAATATTGAATTGGCATTTTATTACGTACAACTTTTTATCGAACCGCAAAAGAGTAGAATACTAACTTTTTTATGGATTATTTTTTAATATCTCAAACTTTTTGATAAGATAAATGAAATTTAGAATGAACAATTTAGTTTTTAATACAATAAATTTAACAATGTTAGAATTATATCCATTTTGTCTATTAATACTAATTAATAATAATATAATGGAATTTTTCTTCTTCCGCTACAGGAATAGATGGGAATAAACTGGCTCTGACGACTTTCGCATTTAAAGACACAGCTTTTTGAAAAAAGCTCATCTACAACAATTTCAGTCTGGTCCGCTTGATAATCCATCTGTCGAGAGTCAAACGTCTTATCACTTGGCTAATTCTACGGCAGTCCCTATCGTACTAAGGAGATAATTCAGAAAGTGGCGCTACCTTTCGTGATATAAAAGAAGCATTTACTTAGCTCCCAGTTGATAAAGTAACACATTTATCTGTTAATTTAAATATATGATAATAGTAAGTTTAGCTCATTTACTTTATATGAATTTTTATTTATTTCAGATTCTGATAGGAATAATTTTCGGGCTCGAAAAGCTAGGACAACTTATATATTTTTTGTAAGTTGACTATATAATCCATAAAACCTTTAGTTCTCGCATAGCTCATGAATTGTTTGAACCACAACTCCTATATGTTAAGCACGTGGCTTGATAGCCTATACCTTTCAGGATTAAAAAAAAAAAAAAAACGCTTCGCAATTGGCTGAAAACAAGGGGACTTCAAGAAAACATCGAACACCCTAAGATTTGAAGTTGAACTCTGATTTACGTGGTAAATATATCTCATCCTTACTTTTACAAATTTGATTTGATATTTGATATTTATAATTTATTAGAACTAAGGACCATGATAGTCCGTGATAAAAAATCACTAAATAAAAAAAATCATTAAAATTACTAAATAAGAAAAATGTATTTCTGAATTAATTATATGAGGAAATCTTAAAAAAAAACAGTTAGCGGGTCCAAAACCTGGAGAAAAAAATATGATTTCACCCGTTTTCAAAGTTTTTTCTTGTACTTTTGGCTATCTATAATAAATGAAAAAAATGTTGAGTACGCGATATCGAAATATGTATGTACAAACAAAAGAATTAACAAAAATATCTCATTTCCGAATCCAAAAACTGCAAAAAAAGAATGTTTGGATTCATCTATTCTACTTTACAAGTTTTTTCTTGATGTAAACATCATATAATAAGTGAAAAAGTGTTGGAACACGTGATTCCAATATAAAAATTTTCTTGTTTCTTTAAATGAAGTCCGAAATTCAGAATATTCGTTGAAGGCTTCATTCGTTATATCTGTGTATACATATAATTAAAAAAAATACATATTTTTATATCGCGTACTCAACATTTTTTCATCTTATATATAGTCAAAAGAACAAGAAAAAACTTCGAAAATATGTTAACTCAGACATTTTTTCTCTATTTTTTGGACCCGTTAACAGGATTTTTTTTGTAGATTTCCTCATATTACTTATTGTCACGATCAATGTGGACGTGTGTTGATGAGAAAACATACTCACCCTTGATATTCATCGATGCAAAAAGCTAAGTATGCTTCGCCTACATACTAGAACGGCAGACTTATGGAGTTTTAAGACTCTTCCATGAGCCGAGTGGAAAAAGACTGACGCCGCGTTCAACAGCGACCCACGATACCGTCCGGTTAACGCTTAGGAAAGCTTGCGATTAGCTGTGCCACCCGATATGCGGGGCTTTTTTAACCTGATCAGCGATCTTTCTCGCAACTCGAGCCGTGAGATCGTGCGAGCAAAATTCTGAAATTAGCGTTTGCACCTAGCATTTGATACTTTGTTATCGTCTCTAGATTCTACGAATACTTACACGCGCAAAAATAAATTCTCGCTTCGGCATAAAGGTGAAGTTGCTGAAAAATGAAACTTTGGAAAAAATCTATAGGCGGCGATATTTAACACTTTACTGCGTTAAAACCCCGCTTGCAAAATTATGAAATGAAAGAAACAAAATGAAATATGACTCGAGTCAAACTCGCTGTCTCTCTCTCTCTCTCACTCACTCTTTCCTCAAGCGTAGACTAAAAAATTTTTTAATTCCATCAGAAATTAACGAATGTAAATAATGAGGGTGTGCTGATGATATCGCAAATAAAGAGAAGAGAATTTTTTCTTGAAGTTCCTCGGACGCGTTCGGATATTGCAATCAATCAACACGTAATTAACTACACGGATAGACTTTTCCTGAAAAAATTACGGGTACACTCGTAAACATGGGGCAGTTTGCCTGTGTGGAAGAATCTACGATTTTTTCAATAATTAATGCAGCGCCATCCACGAATT
>JAXIUT010000021.1:9432257-9447210 GCA_035586675.1 Eurytoma californica | reverse complement strand
CAGAAATTATGGTCACAAAATATGGTCAATATTTAGTGACACGATCATCTATTATGGTGGATTTTCTACCAGGGAACTGTGATGTAATTATTACCTTGCATTCTATTTGATGTGTAGTATCCACGGACTTTAAGATTCTCCATTAACATGACAGCATCGTCATCGGCCTCATTTGGATTTTCCTCATTCCTTGTTAGCCTACCACCGTAATACTTCGGTAGAATGTTTAATAATTCTTTCTCACTCACGCCCGCATCTTTCTGCAGCTCTCGATACTTTGGTATCAGAGTCTCGAAAAAAAAAATCTCCTTGACAAACGAAGGGGTGGGTTTAAAGTGCTCCCTCTGGAACTCTGATGTAGGGATCATCTTGGCCACTAACGACAGCTTCTCTTCCGGCGAGTTCTTCGATCTCTTGATTACCGATTCTACTTTCAGCATTGTACTACCGTAGTTCTCACCCTTCTGCAACAAGGATGTAGTGTTGTAATCCACTACTATCACGTCCTTTCCTATACTCTTTTGCAAAATGGCTTGCACATCTCGCAGGACCACTTCGTCCTGTTGGCCGCTATCATTTTTTTGCTCCATGTTGTTTGAAGTAATTTTTTTTCTTTCGAATACTAAGTCCTGCAATTCGAATATTTTGAATCGCGATGGTAGTTGCAGAAATGTATCTCGTCACTTCTCGCCAACCTCTCGTAGCTAGAGCAGCTAGCCGACTGAATGACTGTGCTTGTACTATTCTCCGGGGACGAGATTATTCGAACATCAGCGGTTGGCGTGGGGCATAAAAAAACTGAAAGCCTGAGATGATAATGCTGGTATTGGTAATCATAGATTCCTGATACGTAATCGATGTTATAATGTGCCCAATTAGTGTAAGCGCACATCGTTGGCGCTTCAATGTATAATTGAGATGCTTTTACGACCTTGAGCATACAACAGTCACCAAATTTATTTTTACCTTCCTTCTTTAAAGTTTTAGGTTTTACTTCTTTTAATTGAAATGTGTATTTCTACTGCTGATATTATTCCTTTCGGTAGAAATAATTTACATATTCTTTTTTTTACTTATCGTCGTCTTTATTTTGCGATAATTTGTTAATGCCAAACAGAGTTGAATTCCAGATATTGAGTACAATAAATAAATGATAAAAGTGATAAATTATAAATCAGGCATGTTAATAAATAATTACTTTTCTCACAATAAGAGGAATATTATTTATTCAATAATATAGTTGAAATAATCAATATCAATATTAAACATAAAGAATTATTTATTCTTTTAATTGCGCAATAAAAACTGTATGAATATATTTCTGATAACTGGTTTTTTTTTAGGTATTGTACTTAATCAAGTGTAAAAATTTGCTACTCATGCTAAATATTTTAAGAGTCATCTATCATTTAAGTAAATACAAAATATGAATTATTCATTGGAATCAATGAAAAACGACTGCGGTAACAGTGCACAGTGATATTTTCGTCATATAATTCATATAAGTGCACGTCTCGAATTATTCACTTTCCTCGTGCATTTAGAGTAGATCATCTTGATAGTATATACCTACATATGAGCCGTTAGTGAAACGACCTTGCATAGAATCTTGGTCAAGTTAAAGTTAATAATTTAAATTGCATAGTGACATTTAAAATTCTACCAACAGCCAAAGTGGAATATTATCTCTGTCTGTTTCTGTTAAATCTTTCTAATTATTTCGCTAATATTTGAAATGTCACAGTGTATAATAGTTACTCGTTATTGAATGCAATTAAATTGCGCAAAAATATGTTATTGCGATATGGCAGATATCAGTTAGTTCAATTTTTCTTAATGGAAGTATGAATATCACTTGAAGTAGGTGTTTCAAGATAGGCATTAAGTAATTAAATAGCTTAAAACGTGTAACATAAAGGGGCTGCAATATTTCGAAGTGCATAATGTAGCCAGTGTAAAATTTGGAGATGATTGTTTTAATAGTTTTTGCAATTTTTGCAAAAAATAGTAAATCTTTTCCTGTTTTTACAAGACGAAGGTGGCTGAGTAAATCAACAAAACATGGTTTTTATATAGTTTGTGAAAAAATTTCATAAAAAATTTTTTATGTTAATTTGGCCAAAGTTATGAAAATGAATAAAAAATATTTTTGTTCATTCATGATGGTATATATACAATCATAAAAATCCAAATATATATTGCCTTTCGAAAATTATCAAAATTCAATTACCTATACTTACGCAGGATTGTTCGTCGTGAATTCATTATCTTCAGAAAAGATGCCGTGAAAAGATGTATAAGAAAAGCTTCTTGCATCTTATTTCAAACTACCATCAAAGCTTCAAAAGGCACTAACGTTGCACTTTATTTTTTTGTAAATGTTGCGTAAGCAATTCAATGAAGATAAATGTAAGATGTTATCAATGAGTTCGCTCTTCAAGTTAGTAATATAAAAAATGAATGTAAGCTCGGCCAGAGGATTTACGTAAAGGAAGTTATGAAAGGAGATTAAGTTGACATGAACGATGGACGACAGCTGACGATGTTGTAGCATTTTGATGAACGCGTGGATGTTGGCTATATAAACGGTAAAGTCTAGATTTTTAGATATCTAATAAATTTCTTATTTACATTTTAATTTAAATGTTATTTCATTTTTAGTTTACTTTTTAAAATCATTTCGCAATAAAGTATTTCCAGAGTAAATAAAGGTATGTAGTAATATACCTCCCTATGACAAGAAGATGTGCATTATTACCTACTCCATTTTTTTCTCTGTTCTTCTCGCTTAAGCGTTACCCACTCTTGCATTCATGACACGCGGCGATGCTTCAAGATGAATAATGCAAATTTACAATTGAACAATTACGGCGCCACCAAGGATTCACATTTTATGAATATGTACTTCTATCATATATTTTTAATTTAACGTTAAAATTTTGTAAATTCTCAGAGAATTTTTCATAATTATTCAAACTATCACTCCGATAGAACCTCGACAAAAAGTGTTAACATTGAGAATTGGTATTCAAAACGGGTACGCTATGAGGTTTCTTAAATTTTGACCTGTGGAATAAGGGAAAATAATATGAACTTACAATAAAAACAAAATTTCGCATGAATTCACTATTTACTCAAGAATCGTTTTCATAAGGTTTAAATAAGCAAATACTTAAATTTAATGATATAAAATCTATTTTGTAGGGTGATTACTTTACTAATGTATATATCAATGCTCTTAAAAAATTGATTGACTAGCCTAAACATGTTTTTTTTCTGCTATTACAATACTGATATTATATGTAATACATTTCCAAATACTTCAATTACAGTAAAATCAAGTAGAAAATAACTCACGACATAGATATTTTCAATTAACAGCGTACATAGTACATACTTTTCATTTTACCCTGCTCATCGATTTACAACATCAGCGACCAGGATAAAATAAAGTCTATTAAATTATTGACCCACGTTGGGCAACCAGCCTTTTCTCGCGTACATGTTGATGCATTTTCGCAGTTTCGGCAGGAATAAAGAATTTTCATTTTTATCCTTGGTCATCAAAATTACCATGAGATTTAAATTCTCCTGGTCGTTGGTCATAACCTTTAAAAGCGATACACAATGCATCAGCTCTTTGACAGCTTCTTGCTTTAGAGTTTCGTCGAACTCCTCTCTACCAAAGCCGTTCAAATCACAGTTTAACTTCCTGAGATGCTTGATGAACGTCTCGTAGTACAAATCGAGTAGTTCGTCAAACTTCTCATCCATAATCTCCATATCGAGATTCGTCATAAGGAAAAAAGCGAGCTCAGTCAGAGGGGAGGAGTAAAGGAAATTTTGGAAGTCAATAAACTTAATTTGGGCGACCTCGCCGGTCTTCGGATCCTTGCGAAATAGAAAATTGTTTATCCAGAAATCAGAGTGGATTATAGTCGCCCACGGCTCGCGAGGAGTCATTAACTTCGCCAGCAACGAAGGGTCAGAAAACACCTTAGCCATTTCGCCGAAGGCTGCGTTGATTCCTCCAAGGTGAACTGCCAATTCTGGATCATCGCTCATAGTTTGCACCATCTGCTCCATCATAGGCTTGAATTGTTCGAGGCTTTCAGTATCAAACTTTAACATTTTTGCGCGTTCCTTCAGCTCTTTGAAGTACTCTGGATGGTGCTGCTTGATTCCGATGCCTAGAGCGTGAAAACGCGCCAGTGCTAAGACTACCACTCTTGCATGCGCCAAATCCAGACCTGCGTAGATAACATATATGTTAGACAAATAGCTGCGAGTATTCCAATGGTGTGACGTAAGCAGGAAACTACTCAATCATTAGAAAATTGTTCTCGTAGGATAAGAGACACAATATTAGAGACGATAATATTAGTTAGTATTATAATGTCACAAGCTTAAACAAATTGTGAATTTAAGAATTTTATTATATTTGAAAAATTTCGATTTAACTTTCTTTGTACTGAAGTTAGTAGTAGTTTCTCTCTATTTTTCCATAATATTCTTTTCTAATTTATATCGTTATTTATCATCTGATAAAAATTATTAAAAATATCTACCGTTGCGTCTATCGGCCAGATAGAAATCTTTAGTTCTTAGATTCTCCAATAATAGAACAGCGTCATCATCTACTTTGTCGTCATCTTTAAGTGAATATCTCACTGCGTACAATTCCGGAGTAATATCAAAAACTTCCGAAATGCCTTTTTCTCGCTCTAGGTCTTGATAAGATGGTATCCCTTTCTCGTACATGTAAGCCTCTTTCTTGAACGTGACGGAGTTGTCAAACATTTTTCGCGACATCTCTATAGGCGATAGCATTTTGGCGATCAGCTGTAGCTCCTCTTCTTTGGCATCCTTTGAACGTTTAACAAGCGCACGCACCTTGAAAATGCTACCGCCAAAATGCTCGCCGGGTGGCAGTAGAGACTCGGCCTCGTAGCTAATCACCTTGAGCTCGTCGCTGAATTTTTTGCGCAACAGCGGTTCCAGCTCGCGCAGCTTCATGTCCAACACTTCCGAGGATAGTAACGCGTCCATCGTGAGCTCAGTGGCGGGAGATACTGACGCTTGCTTGAACGAAGGTGGAACTGTCTACTGACCGGACGGCAGCGAATGGCGTGACATAATTCTGCATGCTCTCCCACCTCATCACTGATGCGCGCATGATATGCTGTAGGAAATTTTAACTTCTCTGGTACACGTTCTGAATTATTTTTTTACTCCAGTGAAGAAAAATATTTTTGTTGAAAGTTTATTTTTTGCATTTTAGGCCTCCCTTTTCTTTCTGTTTTACATTATATTTTTTCTATAAAATGATTCTTTCCTACTGTATTATTTTGTTAGTAGTTTTTTAACAGGAAAAAATTGGCCATATATGATCATTGAAAAAAATAACTGGCCAGTTCATGTCTAAAACATCATGTATGTTATTAGAAGCTTAAAAAATGATTCATGACTTTGTAAAATATTTTTTTTATTAAATATACATATAATACTACACAGTTTATTAAAATTAAATTAAAAATTTGGCTATTTTATAATTATTATATTGTACTAAAGTAGAGTATCAATTATTTAAAAAAATAAAGTGTCATTGATATTCTAATTTAAAATTTGCTAGAAATAATCTCGTAAATAGCCAGTAAAAGACCTACAAAAATGTTTAAAATTCTACAGACTGCAAGCCTGTTACATTTCAGTCTCCCTGACAATTTTTGTAAACATTAAAATAAAATTGAGGTATGCCCGGTATTCTTCACTACAACTTTATGGTGACAGCCATCCTTTCTCTGTGTATTTTTTCACGCATCTTCGTAACCTCCCGAGGAAGAGCAGATCTATATCTATCCTACCTAAAAGATTCTCCATATCCTCAATCTTGTCATCTTTTTTAAAAGTTGCCGTTAGGGTCTTGATCATGAATGGATGATGAGGGAACTCCTTAAAAGCATCGATCTTTAGCCGCGCGTCGAACTTGTCCCTGCTAAAGGGTTCCACGTCGCAGTTCATTTTTTTCAGTCTGCCTATAAACTGCTCGTAGTAGAGATCCAGAATCTCGTCAAAATGATTGTTCATCGTCTCCTCATCGAAATTCACCATGAGGAAGAAGGTGAGCTCTCGCAATGGACTCAACAGCAGATAATTCTGAAAATCGACAAACTTGATGTCGGTGGGCCGATTTGTCTTCGGATCCTTGCGGAAGAGAAAATTGTTGATCCAGAAGTCCGAGTGGACGATTGTGCCCCAGGGTTCGGGAGGTACGGCCGCCCAGGTGCTGGCCGTATCTTGAGCCATTGCTTTTTCTATGCTTTCGATGTGAGGACTCATCTCCTCGTCCTCGCGAATCATTTTTAGCAAATTCTTCTGATGCTCCTCGAAATTCATGTCATCAGAGAACTTCAAGCACTCAGCGCGTTTCTTTAGAATGTCGAAGTACTCTGGTCGGTATTTTTTCATTGCCATGCCTAGAGCGTGAAAACGCGCTAAAGCGATTGCTGCTATTTTTGCATGAGCCAAGTCCAAACCTGATGAGAGAATTTGAAGATTAAAATTAGAGTACTATAATTATAAAAAAGTTTTTTATAAAAGCAAAGCGAACTTTATAGTTTATCTTAAATTTTTGCTCTCTACAGTGTCTTTGATATAACACATCTTTAATTTACCTTTAGTAAATTAAAAAATATTTTTCTACACACTGCGCGTAAAGTGCGTACTGTGCGCCCTCCGGGCGAAAACCCAGGTACGCATTTTACGCCCCTCGTGTAGAAAAATAGTATACTCACCACGGGAGTAAATAAAGAACGCCTCAGATCGCATGTTTGTCGCCCTCGCCTTCGGCTCGGGCGGACAATTACATGCAATCTGAGACATTCTTTACTTTTCTTCCCTAGATGAGTAATCTACTATTTTATCAATGCGATAAATGAATACAAGTTCCAAATGCTTTATCAGCATCTAATAACCGACGCAGACAGTTATATAGATATCTACTACTACTTCAATGACCATGTGTTCTTGCAAAATATAAATAATACGTCACCTTGTCGTCTGTCGCATACGTAGTATCCTTGCACTTTGATGTTTTGCATCAGAATGACAGCATCGTCATCAAACTGGTCTTGTCCCTCTTTGAGCGAAAATCTAGCTCCGAACAGTTCTGGAACTATATCGAAAACGTCTTCGATGCCGAGATCTCGCTCCAAGCTCTGATATGAGGGAATTAGTTCTTGGTAAAGGAAAGCTTCCTTTCGAAACGTGAAAGGGCTGTCGAAAACTGTACGCTGAAAATCTGTGGTGGGCATCATTTTAGCCACTAGGTGAAGTTCTTCCTCCGGTGCATTCTTCGAGCGTTTTACTACGGCCTCTACCTTCATAATCGTACTTCCATAATTTTCACCTAGTGCTAGTAACGGTGAAGTATTAAAGTTAACCACGATCAATTCATCACCCAGTTTTTTCCGCAAGAGCGGCTGCAATTCGCGCAGTGTTACTGTATATGTTTTTGCCGATTGATGCATAGTTATTTTTATTTTTAATTTTCAAAGCACAATTTTATTTGAATAAAATTGTTGCATCAACAGAAGTTACGAGCGCTTCGTAGGCACGTCGACCGTGGACTGAAAGCAATTTGTGCAGTAGCGTCAGATCTCACCGAGCGGCTATAGCACGTGGGTCGACTGAGTATGGCAGTGGGAGAAAGGACTGTTTGGCCTTGGGCTCCTAAATTTCACGTAAAAAAAAAGAATCAACAGATATTGTGACGTTTCATGAGTCAGCTGTTCTAGTCTGAGTGTTTTGACGCATTGTTCAAAATTTCGCCGATTATTTTCTAGTTTAAATCTCATCATGTAGTTAAGATTTTTCCTGTTGTTTGTACAGTCACTTTATGACAATGACTTGCACTACTGTTGAGGAAAAAAGAAGTGTTTACACTCGTTTATGTAATTTATGAGATTGCATTATTTTTTAAAATAATTTTATCAGACTTGTTAGTTATCTATATCATTTCAAATGGTTCAATCTTTATAATATTTATCATGAATTATAGTTGGAACTACTAAAACAAGAAGCATTGTTATTACCTAAATACTCTAAGAATCTTCGCTTCTTTTTATTTGAGTTTAATTATATATTACTTGAATAAAACATTGGCTTTCAGAAAAGTAGAAAGTAACCCACATTTTCTATGCAATTGGTAATTAAAACTAACGTGAAAAAATACTGTTTTTTGATAGTTTATAAAAAGTCATTGTTTCACAATGGAACAATATAATATTTTTCTTATAATATCTGTTAAAATCTCTTTCTTAATTGTTCACCATATTTTGAGACGAAATGCTTTTTAATTTTAATTTAATGCATCATTATTAAAAGTTGTAACGGTGAACTGAGACTTTATACGTTATGCTCTCCAAAAACCTTTTCATAACATTTTCTTTAATATGTAAGTGACATACTTACTTTTTTTTATTAAAAACTCATGTATATAAAACAAAATAAAGTTTAAATTTATTATTCTGCTAAAATTGCGGATGATTAAAAAAAAGCAAGAATATATACCTTATGTCTGCGAAATCATTGGGTATTTTACCTTCGCAAAGAATGCAATCTTTATTATTACCCTTCGGTATGGTAGGTAACAACTGTATCCATGGCAGAAAAGGAACATAAATTATAATGATCTGCAACTTATAGCCAGAAGTTCGGAGAAGATACACGTGATGTGAATTCATTAAAAAAGGTTTCATATTTTTAAATAAAAATATCACATAAAATGAAGTAACCGCAATTACTGCAATAGTACCGTATGAGTATTGCAACTGTACTAAGTGCACATCATATTTTCCATGACCCATATATTAACATCCGCGCATAAAAAGAAAATAAAATGTTAAATTGCGGAATTAATTTATAGAACTATGATATACGTACACATATCTTTATTGATCGTTCGTAACAATTACAGATCATGTTCATATAAAAAAGCACTGACGAACAATAATTATTTACCGAAAAAGCAACACCAAAAATTCATATAAAAATTTACAATTAGATTTATAAACAGTAATAATATTATTAAAACTATATTATGCGTATAATAAGACTACGATTGTTGTTTAAAAAGTCGGAAAAATATTCGTTCGTTGAAGTATTCATTTAACAATATAAATGTACAAAAATATAGACCAGCATTAAAAATACCTATGAAGCACTTGGAGAAGGCACACACTTGCAATTTACAAGCTCACACATACGTGTAATATTTTTGTCTTAAAGTAACAATGTCATAATTTTTAATTCTTAAAACGTAACGCAACTTCTCGTTTATAAAATTTTACAATAAACTCAAGAATTTTCTATAAAAAATAGCATAAACGCATCAAATTTAAAAAAAAATCGCGAAAAATATAAAAAACATACATTCCAGATCAGGGCCGCAAAAAAAGTCATTCACTCGCTGGCCACTTTGGAGGCGGCCTCGTTCGCGTCCGGGTTCGTAGTTGCGAAATTCAACTCGCAGCGCGGAGGCACGGGCGGTACTGGGAGCTTTTTGAGCGTTACGCCGAAATTCCGGGCGATCTCCTCGGATGCGGCTACCTGGACGTTCGTGTAATCCGGTACACGTTCGTTCGTCCTGTGACCGAAGTTGAGTATCTTCGGGCTCTCCGGCTGTTGCGCGTCCGCGCGCTCGTTCTCCTTTTCTTTCGCCGGGACTTCGTCCGCGTTTCCGGTGCCGGTGCTGGCCGTGGGTTCCGCGTGGATTTCAGGCTGGATGGTGAGCACGTTGGGCTCGCGAAGCGGCTCGGAGTCCGACTTGGCGTCCCAGGGAGCACTTACGTTCACGTACTGGAAGGGGATGCACATGCCCGGCGGTGGTTGCACGATCGGACCCAAGTTCGCGTAGTTGCCGCTCGGGTTGAGCTTGGCTTTGTCGCCAAATGGAGTCGGATCGACCGGAGTCCCGGGTGTCTTCGGCTCCCGCGCCTCGTTGGCTTTGAACGCTGCGGGCAAGAAAGATAAGCTCGGGTTATTATCGGCTTCGCCTTCAATTGACTCGATTAAGCTGCTTATTGATTCTGCGGGTTAATTATTAAGTTTAAATTGAGCTCGGAGTATCGCGATGACACTTCACAGCTTTATTTTATAGTTCAGGGGCTTAAAATATTCAAGGATAAATTAAGGACTTTCAATATGCAAGTCCTGGATATTCTTGGAATGAGATAAATTTAAAATTAAACGCAATATTCGATGCGAATTTCATTGTTTAATAAAATTTCTATTTAATCTTAGATATTTTTTAATAAAAAAATGTTATGTATTGACATTTGAAATTTGTCAGCAAGTCAGTGTTTCGCTAAAAAAATAATTACAACAAATAAATGCGACTTAAAAAATAAGTTTCAATATTTCATTATCAATAAAGCTCAAGTAATTAAAATTATAAGGATATTAATTAAGAAGTATTAATAAATGTTAAACTTATAAATGAACGTATGCAATAGGTACATACGTATAAATCTCTCGAAAGAAACATTATTTTAATGAAATTCAATTTAGATAAGTTTGAATAAGAATCTATTTGAATGGAAGTCGCGGCAATCGAATTAATTAAGGAGAAAGATGCGAGAAGCCTTACAGTGAATGGGCAATCCGGAGGGCGGGAACGCAATGTAGTACTCTTTGTCGTCGGCCATGGGGTGGGAGGACTTGACGGCTCGCAAATCCAACTCGCTGTTGTTCACGCTCGGGCAGCCCACTCGGCCCGGCGTCGGCGTGTATCTCGTCGATTGCTGCTGCTGCTGGTGGTAAGGCCGCCCGTGGAAGGGTTTGGGTGCAGGCGGAATCTCGTAGCTCGTGATGCCAGCGGCTTTGTCCTCCGAGACCGGATGCTGCAGCTGTCGAACGGAATTGCCGTCAATTAAAATAGCCCTCGGTCCGCGCGCTCTCCCGACTCGTCGCACGAGAAACGATGAATTCAACGTTTCCGCGCTATCGCGTCAACCTCAATTTTTTAATTGGACTTTAATTACTGGAACGTCGAGCTGTCATCTTTTATTTTTCAATCGGTGATTTTCATTCGATTGGTAGTAAGTTTATTAAAAAATAAATCAGAACCGTCGGAGTTCGAATTTTTTATAAAATTTGTTTGATTTAAATTTTGAACTTTCATCGAACTATTATGTTTTATAGAAATTGCAAGGTTTAAATGAAATGGATAAAGTCTTACCCGACGATCTTCCGTATCGGAATGTGTACCACTGTCGCCAAGACTTGTACCGCTGCAACCGCTCACTGTACTCATTCTACCCGAAGATGATGAGCCTAATGAAAAGGTGGATGGAATATTAATTTGCATCTAACTATTTCTCTATTACATTGTAAATGGATATTTACTTGAAACGCTGTGAAGACTAAGACTACTAACTGGTCGGCGATCGGCTAAATTGCTGCTAACACCGTTATGTTTGCTTGTTCCAGCCTCTTCAGTCGTGTTTGTAGAATCTTTAGAATCTGCATTGTAAAAAGTGAATTTTTTCAATTTTATTATTCTGGATAAATATAGTTTTTTAACAAGAATAAATGCATCTTTAATTGATACAAGTTAGCGAATGAACATATTCAATCGCAAATCCAAAATTAAAAAATTTCGAATATAAAGTTTGTTGGAAAACTCCACACACCTTTCTTTCCCTTGGTAAAGAACTTCCTGATCCTGTCAAACGGGGTGGGTGCCTTCATATCGTCCTTGATGCGCTTCTGTATCCTCTCGTACTCGTCGCGCATCGCCGAGAGCTGCTGCTGCTTGTCCTTGAAGCTTTGCTGCACGTCGTTGCGGTTACGCCAGTTCTCGACGAGCCGCTCGACCTCCGAGATCGTGAAGACGTTGTTCTTGAAGTCGGTGATGATCTCGAGGAGCTCGTCCTGCGGACTCTCGCGCGTCCTTCCGCTGGACTGGCTGGAACGGCTAAGGCTGGACTTGCCGCCGGTGCTCAGCTGCTCGGTCGAACCGGCGCACTCGCTCGCAGCGGCGTCCGGGTTAGGGCTCTGGGCGATCAGCTGCGACGAGGACAGCGTCGGCGTCGAGGCCGCCGAGTCGGGCGATCGCAGACCTAAAATTTATCGGTCGAGGGACTTGTTAGGTTGTGCATGCTGTGTTAGGTTAATTATCTGTTACTTGATTTTACTGTTCTTTCATGATTTTTAAAAGATCATTTTTGATTTATGAAATGACAAATGAAAAAAATTATACTGAAAATGATTTATTCATTAACGTTGATACTTTTACTTCATGTCAGTATAATTTAAATTGTAAAAGAACTTTTTTAATACTTTGTATTGTTGTTAATTAAACGTTTATCTTTTTATCTTATTTTTAAAACGTTCCTTTACAAATTTTCGCAGAGCTTTTAAAATCCCTAGTTATCATTTCATGTTGCGAATAAAAAAATATTCAATGGACCCCTATCAAACAGCAGATACATAAGTAGATCTTTCAAAAGCTCTCGAAATGGAAAATGAGATGAGAGTCGAACCTGGCGGATTCATCTGCATATAACCTTGTAAAGGGAGCTCCAGACTCGAGGCGTTGAGAGTGGAGGTCGATGAGTAGGCTGCGAGTGGTGTGGGCGTTGGGGCAGTGGTCGACGCGGAGTTTTCGGCTATTGGCGGGTTCGGTAGCGGTAGTGGCGGTGGTGTCGAGTAATCCGGGAAGGTGCGACACACGGAATTAACGGGCCTCGCGGCCGGTGGCACCGAGTACGCCTCGCTCAGTGGACGCGGTCGACAGTAGTCTTCCTGGCGGGACAACGACGACGAAGACGTCGGTGGTTCGTCGTCTGGATGCGTGCGGTCTGATTGGTGCGACAGCGCTCGGTAGCCTTACGAAATTGAGAGTTTCAAGTTAAATTTCGTTGATGCTTATTCAAATTTATCTGTAACTTTTTTATGGACAGAAAGATGAGATTTTTTACCATTTGCACTCTCGTTTGCGTTTTCGCTCATGACTTTGAGGTAGCTGTACATATTCGAAAATTCGTTCATTTGCTGCAACCATTAAGAGCCAATGATATTAACTACTTACTTCGACGCAAAATTAATTGAAACGATAATTAAAAGGAGATAAGTAGCTTACCATGTAACCGCGTAACTGGTGTGCCAGTTTGACGTGACCGGCTTGATCTGCCAAATCTGCGGGGGTGAGGTCGTTGGCATTTCTCATGTCGCAGGCAATGTCGCCACCCGGACACTCGAGCAATTGCCACGCGAGCTTCTCTAACCCGAAGCGCGCCGCGAAGTGTAAAAGGGTCGGACTCTCCTCTGAACCTTGACATATCATAAAATAATGGATTACTCTCGTGATACTACTAATAAGCTTGCTTTTAATTAATGAATAAGACTCTCTGCGATCGTTAATAAAAGTCAAACTTTTTTATTTTATAGTTTAGGAAAATAACAAGAGAACAATATTAATTTGATCACGCTACATGCTTGTTGTTCGAAGAAGTATAAAATAAAATGTTCACGGGAATCTAAAAGAATAAAAACTTACTCGAGTGGTTCTTGGAAAGTTGAAGATCACCTGGAGGGTTTGATAGGAGATTAAAGTGTGGCGGTATGTTTTTCTGAAACGCGTGCACCATCCAATTATCTAATTGCTCTTTATCGCCAGAATTAAAGCCGAAAGTCTGAAATAAAAAAAGATACATTTTTTACTTCCCGCAGTGAAAATTACATTCCTTAATGCTGTTAATACAGTACTTGAACTATACACAAATTTAATTAAAGTATGTGCCTTATGTATGCTCTGATTAAAAAAAAATTCTATGTAAAAATCAATAAGAATCATTAAATCACAAAGGTAACTTGTAAGCATACCTGACACATGAACTCGAGGGGGTTGTCGTGTGCCCTGAGGATTTGGTCGAGTTCGCGCAGCCGACTCTCGCACTTGACCTGTCGGACGCCCAGAGGCGCACCGTTCCGGGCTATCCTTACCCCGACGAGCATTGAAACATCGAGGCAGCGCTCGGGTATTGAGAACTGCAGAGTGTATGGATTGCGTCGCTTTACGTGTGTAACCTCGATGGCCTCGCCGCAACGATCTACCATAACGGTCACACTGTCGTCCGGGTGTAGTGGCTCGTTGAGCAAAGCGAGGATTCGATTCTGGCCCTGGAACAATTGAATAGTCAAGAATCGACGTGTTAGTACAAGTATACCGATAAAAACTTTTCCTATTATATTTAAACCATTACTGATTATTTAAAGCTGTTTATTTTTGAAAAATATAATCTTATTTTTTTTTTTTTAGGATTTGAAGTTGAATAGAAATCTAGTCAGCTGATCATGAATACTTTATTATGTAATGTGCGTTTTTAAGATTTTTTTTATCGAAAGTAAGAAACATCCTTAATACTTTTTATCTACCTTTTTGATTATAGAATATTGTACCCTGCTGCTTACGGTTTACTGATCGTATTAGGTAGATAAAAGTCTGTTGTTGTTTTATAGATAAAACACGGAAGATAAGTCCTTACGATTTTATCAAATAAGTATCCAAACTCCCTTCGAATTCACCCAAAATAATCATCGCTAAAGCTTTCTTAATTAATCAAAAGAAATCTGTGTCACGGGAAAAAACAAGCTGATCGAGTTCCACTAACTTCTAAAATAGATCAGCAAAACCATGATTCATCGACTTGACTTCGTCGTGAACCGTCCTCTGGAGGAAAAACTCGCTTTCGCTCGCTCTGATTCATCCGCGATCACTCACCATTTTCACCTTCTTGGGGTGGACGGAAAAGCCGGTCTTGTCGATCTTAAGGTTATTAGCACCAGCGTTGCCGAGGATGGCGACGGCCGCACCGAGGAACTGGCCGACGAACGTCTCGTCCTGGTCTTTGACGAAAAACTTACGCCACTGCTGGTAGGCGACAAGACC
>JAXIUT010000021.1:9370861-9430403 GCA_035586675.1 Eurytoma californica | reverse complement strand
AAGCCTTAAACCTCATTTTTTACAAGCGTCAATTACCTCCCTTAACTAGCAACAATAAAGCATACAGCGCGTTAAACCGACCCATACCTGACCTGTACATAACAGATTTATATCAATAATTAAAGTGCATACATTCTTCCCTCCGTGAATAATTAAAAGTGTAAAAAATCGCTGCATCGCATTTTCTTCTTTGAAACTCAAAAAGCAGCCAGACAGCGACTACGCCGGAAAAAAAGACGAGGTCGGAGGATCAATCGGCCAAGATAAGCAGAGCGAAGTAAAGCCGATGAGGGCGAGGCGTGCGCCGCGCCCGCGGCCGCGTTATACGATTCGGGGCAGCGCGCGTTTCGACTCCCCCAGGAACGGCGTGGGCTCTCCCTCGCGACCTACCATTACGCCGAGTCCGATCGATTCAATCGCTGTAATGGACTTTTTCTCCGGCCGTGTATACCGTGTCATCGCGGACGCACCGCTCGATTTAATTTCTTAATTGTTTCACGGAACCGTACCCCCAGCTAGCTTTGACACTTTCCGCAGACGTCGCACGCCCTGAATTTGATGAATTGATACTTAAGTGAATTAATTTGCCTCTCTTTTTGCTGACAGTCGTTTGCGTTTGTTTTCGAAACGCGCGATAATTCTCCTGAAATGGGGACGATCACCAGAGCGTGCATTAGCAGCCAATCGACATATTACGTTTGTTTGAAGATGCGGTATTCTTTTAATAATTTTCTGATAGGAATTGATTAAGTTAATCGCGACAGTAACATCAGTTCTATTTAAATTACATATGAACGTTCAATCCAAGCATTTCATTACTTTTCGCAAACCGTAAACTAAAGTTAGCTGTGTATCGACAGTGGCGCACTCGAAGGTGCACCACGCTCGCAAAAGACCTGCCCGCCCCCTCGTAAATTCCAATAAACCCTTCGGTCGCGACGAAATATATGAGCCCGCGCTCCTCTATAAATACGCCCGCGTCGCTCTGCAGCCCGTCACGTTAACAAGGCCTTTTATTAGGCGTCCCGCGCACCCCCTCCCCCTTCAACACTTCGCTCCGATTTTTTCCTCGCGAAACTCGATCCACCGAGAGGGAAACGCTGCCCCGGAGAAATTACGCTCTTTATTTTAGTTAGCGCGCGCGTGTGCCGGGGTCCGTCGACGCAGTATTCGAATTCCGGAAGCGCCCGCGGCGCGCGGGTGGCCGGCTCCTCCTCGCCTGTTTTCGCTCTCCGTCTCTGTTTGGGAGGGACTGCGCGTATACAGAGGGGCGCTGTATCCTCGAGTTACGGAATTATGTCGGTATATATAGTTAAGAACTTTTTTCCGCTCCGCGTGAATGGATTGATGGAGCGGATTTTGTTTTGCGATTAAGAAAAAAGGAGGATGTGTGTGTGTAACTGAGGTGTGAAAGTTCGTAGCAGAGGCATTTAATCCGCGTTGTGTACTTTTGTACTCTTTTCAGTAATGTATTGAAACTTTTAATTTGATTATAAACTTGAAATGTATTGAAAAACTTGTAAAGCTTTAATAATTCTGCAGCTTTAGGTAAAAAAATAATATTTTAATATAGCTTTAATAAATAAAAGGATAAGCACTTTATATCCCAATTTAATAATTACACTGAAAAAAAAATTTATTTTTACTAAAGAAATCTTACTTAATTCAAGTAACATTTACTTCAATTAAAGTAATATTTACTTGAATCAACTGAAATTTACTTAAATAAAGTAAAATTTCTTTAGTAGCAATAAGCGTTTTTTCAGTGCATTATTAATGTTTCATAATAAAACTCCATATCGTAAAATTTTAATAATAAAACTTTTTGATAAATTATTGTTATGCTTATATAATGCCCTATAAATTTAGTATTACGATCGTCATTATAATTACAACTTTTATTCCATACAACACCTATAATGGAAAGAAAATGATTTCTAATTATATTTCAGCAGACGCAGAGGCTACGGCTTCAAAAAGGTCTTGCACTCGAGCGTTTTGAATTTGAAGAAAATGCTTCATTGTTATTGCACCAGCACAAGATAAATAGCGGGAAATTCTCGGAACAGTGCGCTCGGACAATCTGCACGCCAGAACTTTTATGATAGGCCCAAGCGTGCCGAGGATGCGCCGCTACCGCGAGGATTGGGTCATAAAACATCTGGCCGGTTTCAAAAATTATTCCAAAGCTGTGGTGCCCAGTTGTTTTCGCACGCTTTTCTTCCCACTCCACAGGCTTTTCTATAGAGACTCGTGTTTGCAATTACCGTCAGCCCTTCAATGCTTTGATGTTCCAGCCAGCTGTGGGGTCAGTCCAAAATCTGCGGGTAGCCCCGGCTTTCTATTCGTTTGTTCAACCATACTTCGTGAAGCCACGTGAGCCTTCAATGGTCTATCATTTAAACAGTTAAATAGTTAATCATTTAAAAAGCTGTGCTTTTACGAAAATTGAATTAACCTTCAAATTAGTTAGCGCCGTCGTTAGTGCGAAATGTTGGTTGTAACTTTGAAAGAGCAAATAGCGCGTTCGCGTGAAATTTTCTGCGCGTCGGGCAGAAACTCGTGGAATCGCGGAGGAACATGTGGCCGAAGCTCGGCGCAGCTTTTGTAAGCGCCGCCACTTTCTCCCTCGGTCTTCATTATTTTCTCTGGAGCGTGCCGCGGGCGCTGCGTGTTATCGTCTGGCGCGTCTGTAACTTTCTATTCCGGAAATTTCGCTCGCGTTTATTTATCCGCCTTTTCGAGTTTACGACGAGATATCCGGCCCTTTCGCCGCTCTCATCTCCGTAATTGCCCCAGTGCCGAGCGGCGGATTCGAAAATTCGTTACAAGGCTTCGTTCGATGAGTCGCTGGCCCAATTGGTCATTCGATGTCGCGCTACATTAGGTTTTCGCATGAGTGTGCCGATGAAATGAAGCGAGATTTGATTCATGCTTCGCTCGATTGATTTGAGCTTGTTTGTCTAAGAATTCGATAAAGTGTGAAAGTTTATTACATTTTGCTGATGTTATATAGAGGACGAAGTAGTATTCAAATCATATTTTATATAACTTTCATAATTCATTTCGCTTTCGCAAATCTATTTTTAACAAATTACAAGAGAAAAATGTTCATTTAAGAAAAGAAAACAAATATTTTCCTTTGTCATTATTTCTTTTACTTTCGCGCTCCACTCTAGAGCAGCGTACAGTTCCAATAAAACCTACCATCCATATACGAGCAATTAGCAAGTTAATAATAACCGAGCTAAACTCATCAGGGCTCGTGCACTGCGAAGCCACCGGTGTTACGCCGAAACGTAGCGACAATTTTTCCACTGTGCGCACGCGAAAACTCGCCGCATTGGGAGTACAATGGGTAGCCACGATGACATTGTACTCGCAATACGCGCGATCGAATCGAAAGACCCCATTAATTAAACGATTACGCGCGTCGAGCCGAAATGGCCAGAATGTTTGAAAGTGAGCTGCACGCGCTAGTTCTCCTTTACTAGTCGCTGACCTTTCAGGAATACGGTACTTTGGCATTTCATTTTTTTATATTTATTTAACGCAAATAAATGGACAGGTCTGCACTTTTTAGGCACATATGTAGAATAAAATGAAATAGAATAGAATACAGAACAACGCGCAGGAAACGTTGGCATACTATTTGTGCTGCAAAAAGTTTCGTCGAATCAAATTTATTGTTTTGATGAATCGTACGTCTCTTTTATGGCATTTAAATCGTACGTTTCGTAGGATATAAAAATTGATCTATATAAGAAAATACAAAAAATTTAAAGATAGCTGAGGTTTTCGACGTTTATATGTATAACGTCATGACACTTTAATACGTCGGTTGAAAAAATAATTTATTTATGACCTTTGTCCTCGTTCAAACATTTTGCAAAGTCATGTATTTTTAATAAGGTGAAATTAAACGAGCGATGAATGTGAATATCCTGCATCAATGTATAAATTTCAACTGACGCATTACACAATTATAAAGCGCTCAAAAAAATTTCTTTGCAGCAAAATGGAATAAAATAAAACAACATTAACCCTAAAGTAAGCTATCACAAAGTCAACCAACGGGTATAGCCATCGCGAGTGCGCGTCAGGTACCGTATCGGCGCGTGCGGCCAATCATCGGTCGGCTTCGCTTGTGCGCGCGCGCGCTCGAAATTTCAAGTGACGAAAATCGGCGCGCGTCCGCCTCTCGGGGCCCGGCCGCGAATGAATAACGAGGCGCTCGCGTGCGAGCTCCCGGCCAGATCCTTCCGCTCCGGAGCCGCCCGCGGAACGTGAGGCGCGCACGGCTTCCTTTTTCGGTCGACGGGGCTTCCGGCGAGTGTGCGTCTGCTACGTGAGCCGCGAGCGCGGCCTAATGATGCGCGCATCCTGAAAGGAGCTTTTCCTCGCCCCGTCCAATATTAATCAGCGGGATTCTTTTTTGTCTTTTGACGGCTGTCAATGTTTCTTTAAAGAAGAGAAGAAAAGTTTTTTGTCGCGCCTTTTTTTTAAGGGGGGAGGTTGAGCACTTTATTTTGGACGCGCCACGCCCGTCGTTGGATCGGTCTTTTTTTTTAATGATGAAGTATTTATTTACGTGACGGTTGACGCACTGGAGTTATTGCGGCGGTGTTAATTTAATGATTATTTATTAAGTGAAATCTTTCGGTTTCTTTTTTTTTTTTGGTTCTGTAGATGATTATGCGGATATTTAATTAATTAACACCTATAAATGCTAAAGAGAAATTAAAAATTTGATGAAGATATTCAAATTAATAGTCAATTGTTAATAAATATTTTAGATCAATACCGAAATAGACGATAATACAGGACACAAACGAACTTTGAATTTAAAATTTTCAGACATTATTAAAATAATTATAAGAAAATGATACTATTTTATTCAAAGAAATTTAAGAAAAGAAAAACACTTAATACGCAATAATCGTAAATTTTATTCCGCACGTTAGAACCCCTCGTGAAAGCTCATCTCCCCCGTAGAGCATCGCGTCACCCGTGACTCAAGACTTACGTGTGCATTTCCCGGAGAGATCGAGAAAATCCGGCCGCCTGGGCGCCTCGTCTCCCCTCGACTCCTCCACCTCCTGCGTCATCCCGCCGTCCGATGCCGCGACTCCGCCGCCTCACAAATTCTCGAACATAGCCCCCTGCGCGGGAATGCCACAAAGGCGATGACCGGGCGCGCGGTACCGAGCGCGAGAGTCGGCCGGCCGCATCGGCTGTACTGGCCCGTCGGCGACTGAACGCGACGCGCGACTGCAGTCGTGGTATACGCGCGAAACCCCGTTAAACCGCGGCCGGGGGACTCCCCATTGTTCGCTGCCGCCGCGGCGAGTCGGCGAATCGGAGGTGACGCCCGCAATTAGTCGGCGAGTAGTCCCTCGTCTTTGTGCCTCGCTCCGGGCTGGCGCGCGAAAGTGGACGCGCTCAATTTTCCACGAGTGGAATTCCGCCGGGTGATTGATACGGGCCGATTCGGGGCGCAGTCGAGAGGTGGCCGAGCTTCAAGGCGAAGTGGATCTGTGGCCGGCGATCGGCGGTGGCGCGCAAAAGCGGACCGGGTCGCGATAATTTTTCGAGCGCGCTTGCGGAGCCGAGTTTGCGAAGAATGGTTTATGGGATTTAGATTAGGAGATTACACGGCGCGCGGGTCACGTGCTCGACGAGCGAAATTTTATCTGCTCTTCGAGGATGACAGCGGCGTGTTTAGAGATAGAAAATGGTATTTTATTTTCTAAGATAACGTGCTGCGTTTTATGTCATGAATTATGTGTGTTATATAAAGATTACTGAAAAATTTAGATAAATATTTATAATTAATTCTCATTTTATTGATTCGTTAAATTTGTGCTAATACACATTGTTTTGGCAAGTAAGTACAAAAAATAAACTTATTCTTACAACAAATTTTATCTGTCTGTAACGATCAATTAATTACCTTGAAAATAAATTACTAAAATATTTTTTAAAGTTGATTCGTTTGATAATTTGGGAACATTCATTCAATTGTTATTTCTGATTTAATTAAATGTATTTTTAAAGATGCTGTCCATTCGACATTTTAAACTCAAGAGTTTGAAGTTTGAAATGACAGTTTTTATCTTGCACTTTTCACTGCACCAATTCGCTGCTGACTCTTTTAACTTTTATGACCGCGATTTTTTGCTACGGTCGCACTTCGCAACAAGTCAACGAAATCAAGAGTGTAGCGACTTTAGTCGGTGCTTCGTAACTAAAATTTAAAATGTGCATCGCACTTTTACAAAGTTTTAATGTTGAAAGAAAAAATTTATTTTATTCTTTATAATTTCAGAAATTTTTAGTTGTAATTGACCTTAATTAAATATATTCTATAAATAAAATGTTTACGTTTTAGAAATGATTTAATATCTATAAAGGAAATTTTAGTAATTTATTGATAGGTCATTACTTTGTTTTAATAAAGAATAGGATAGTCCAAAATGAAGTTTATATTGTACTTACTCCTATAAAACTAGACAGTGTGATAATGCACTCGTATAAATTCGAATCATGGAGGCAAATGTTTCATCGACAAATTTAAATTCAGTTCGAGTTTCATCGCCGGAAAAGCATTAACTCCATACCGAACATTACATCTTCAATAACCATTTCGCGCGCCATTGAATAATCGAAATTAAAATGAAAATTACATTTAAAAACATTGAATTCAAATTCAATCATCCATTCACAATCAAAAAATCCGCGGCGAACATCGAACACAACTAAAGGCGCTGCAAAGTAACGCTACACAATACGCGCGCAGTAAACTAGAAAAAAACCAACTTGATTTACCGAAATAAGCGATGCTCTTCTTGGCGAAGTGATTCTCCTCCCTGATCCTCATCTCGGCGGCGTTTCACCGGCGCTCAGCGCGGCATGGGCTCTCGAACACTCGCGTGACAAAAAGTGCGAAACTCGTTGATCCTCACGCCCGGCTGGGCATGTCTCGAGACTTTCCCGCGGCCCTCGTGATTCACCGCACGCCGGCGCGAGACGTTCTTTCGAGGAGTGCGTGCGTACACTGCGTGCGGCCGGCGCGCTCCCGGGCCGCTCCGGCGCGTCCGTCGCGCCTTTCAAACCGGCGCATGCGCAGCAGCTCCCTATCCGTCTCTCTCCTGGACCCCAAGTAGCCGCGACTTTTATTTTGCTGCGTCTGGTGTTTCTTCTTCCCTCCTCGCGGGCCGAGACCTTTTTTTGCCCGGGAGACGAGTCGGCCCGGTGCGCCGCGAGACGATAATGGTGTTTGGTTTTTGGGTTTGATGCGTCTTTTAGAGAAAGTATTTTTACGAGAGTTTGCTTTGTCGGGGAGATGCGCTTCTCGGTGGTGACGCCGCGACAATGCCCGTCTGTTTGTTTTTCGCCCAGCTTTTTTTCCACTTTGTGGAATCGCATCGGTGTTCGTCAACTCTTCCTCATAATGCACAAAAGACGAGGATCGTTGAACTTTACGGTTCATTTTGATCTATTTACAAGTTTATAGAAAATTTATCTTTCAAATGCCAAGGTTTTGGCGGATACCTAATTAGGTGGAGGTTGAGAAAATTACGATATTGTAGTATATTAACCCTTTATCGTACGCATTGTTATCAGTAAATATTTTGATTTCTGTATAATTTACTGCGGTCTTAATTCTGTATGATTTTAGAATTAATTGAAATAGCATTGCGCAATCAAGCACATATTGTTATTGCAACATACTACTGTTATTATTGTAGAGTAATGTATGTCACAAATTAAGGAACCATTTAAATTTCTTAGATCTAGTTTAGCTATTATTGTTTTAACCAACAACATTATTAGTGGATGAAATTACCAATATTGTAAATTCAAAATAGAAATTATTTCGGTACGTATGATCCGCACTCAGGAAAGCAGGATTACTAGCTAACTCCTAACATATGCACTCTGCTGTGCAAGCGTCGTATACGCGCGCCAAGTTCAGTGACGAAGCGCCTTAAAAGCCGCGTCTCTTTCTTCGTCTGGGAGAGCGAGCGTGAAGGAAACGAGGGGAGCGCATCATAAGCGCATTTTAGATAAGGCGCGCGGCGTCTACTCGGAAGCCGATTATTTCGGGACGATTCATACACGAGTCGCCCCGTCGCCGGTGCCGCCGCGGCGCGGGCGTCCTTGTTTAGCGGCTCGCCGACGCTTTAAATTTCGCGATATCGAGCGCCCCGGTGAAAAATCGCGACGGCAGCGGCTCGATTTATGCGCCGCGATCGCGCGGGCAATGTGTTTCGGACGTGCCAGAGTAAGTACGCCGCGGATTTATTGGCACTTGTTGTTCACTATTCCCGAGGCCGCGTCGGCTGTTGACTCGAGGCTTCTTTTATGTACTGAAATAAAATACGCGAGGGCTTTCTTCGCTCGAGTGTAATTGGCTTAATGCGATTTGCATTTTACATTTTATTTCTACTGGTCGTGGCAGTTATAATTGATACTATTTTAGCTGTGTTTCAATAATAATAATTCGAGTTTTTAGAAAGAATTTTCATTTTTTATGCATCAAATCTGTATTTTGTTTTAATTATAAAAATATAAAAAATATGAAACATTCGATATAATTTTTCTAATCAGGGTAGGTACTATATTTTAACTTTTTGTGAATTAGTATAAATAAAAGTTACAAAAAATGTAAGATGCATTTGGAGATTTTTTAAATTATAAACCATTCTATCTCTTAGTTATTCGTAACACTGCATGTACCCGGACAAAATATCACGGAGTTATCGTCAAATCAAATGCCATGACGGTTTAACTCTCGTGCGACCACACTGGAGGTACGATCGATGTGTTCGATCGGATCCCACACTCTCGAGTACACTCCCCTATCGCCATAACAAGCAATTAGCTACAGCGTGAAATGCAGCGGCACTTTTCCTGAAACCTATGCGCGGGGAAAAAGGGCGCGGCGAGTGCTAAGCTCGTCTCGGTGGCACAGGGCACTCCATTCATCGGCTATCGAAATCCAGATGAGAAAGACCGCCACTGTGTGACTCTTCCAGCGGAGATATAGAATCGGGGAATAAAAAGACGCCGGCCCGACAATCGCTGGTCACGACGCGATATGCTCGCGATCGGGAGGTATTAGATGACGGTGGAGTAAATTAGTTGCCGGATTTTACAGTATTTTTTTTTAAAGGATCTTCTTACTGCATATTTTTAGTTCGTTAGTTCATTGATCTAGTTCTTTTGTTTTGAACTGCAGATAATTACACGTCGATTTTTTATGCGTTTATCAGTGTGAGTTATCCATGGAAAACATTGTTTTTATCTTTATAATGAAAGAATAAAGTAAATATTACATTGCTTTTCACTCAATCATTTAAAATAAGTCATAACGCGGAAAGAAACAATAATTTATTCCCTCCGTTCAATTGCACTTCTTCAAGAAATTATTCAATAAATTAAAAATTATCAATCAGTCATAAACGAACAAAGAATCTAAGTTAAAAGTGACGAAAACAAATTGTACACTTAAAAAAATTATGTCATAACAGCTTCAATCTCCCACATTTTTATTAGCAACATCCTATCTTCCTAACTGTCTCGCATCCCCCCTCTCCCTTACTTTGCAAATCAACGCGAGATAATAATATCAAATCAGACTTCGGCAAAAGTTGCTCGACGTTTCTAGCCTCCGTAAAAATAGAGCAACGGCCAGCACGAAGGCAGGAAATTCTCTTGGCGCAATCCAAATCGTAGTCCGTCGCGTTATCTGCTATCGGTCCACGGTGCATCCGGCCGACGCATTGTAGTCGCGTGCCTCCGCGCGCCCGACTGACCCTCGGCCCTACACGCGGAAATTAGGCCCCCGACGCGAGTCCAATCATCCTGTTAGCGAGGAATCGTCGCTTTCTCGCTCGCTCGTTTTCTCCTACGCCCGATCCTTCTTTCTCATTTAAGGCGATACCGAGTTGCAATTGTTTGCCCGCTCAAACTCTCTCTCGTTTCGCTCGCTTTTTCCCCGAGGCCGAGACTGAGATTCGTTACGTGATTGGTGGACCCTCGTTAGACAAGGGGTTCAGGGGAAATGAGGGCGGACTTAATGAACCTCCGGCGGCGCAAGGAGGCGCGGCCCTTTTGATTAGAGTTCAAATTCGCCGAAGCAATTCCGATGTTTGCTTTAACAATTTTAGCGTTACTTTGCCGTTGATTTTCCGAGATCGTCGATAGCATTTTAATGAGAATCAGAAATCTCATTTATCAAACTAAACTGATTATCCTCTTTTAGAAAATAACGGAAAGAATATCAAAATCTTATTATTTTTTATTATTTATTTATTTCAGCCTTACTTGGCCCAGAAATTGACTTGGTTAAATACATAAATTAATACATAGATTAATAAATACAATACATACATCCAAATCTTACTACTGTTATATTAATTTCCAACTATATTTAAATAAATCGCTTTTAAAAGAAACTTCTTATCAATAAAAAAATAGAAGGTATTGTAAGACACAATTTTCTCAATCCTCCTTATATACTGTAAATTTCTCTACAGATTTTCTCACGTAGCTCATTCTGAGGGTCACGGTAAAGAAGCATTGCAGGATTAAAAACTTAATCATTCCGACCCCCCATTTCGCAGCGGTCCGATAACGCTCTGGTCGCGTGTCCGCGCCCCGGGAAAGCGAATTAATAGACGTCACGCGAGGAACCCTCGACCGGTTTTGAACATCACGCTTGGCCCGCGCCTAATTAAAATAATTCTGGTATGTGTTTCGAGGCGTGCTGTACACGCGCTCTACGGGCGAATGTGATTTATGCGTTCGCGCATTTATACGCCTGGCGGGAGAGACTCGAGCGCAAATTTATGCTGATTTACTCTTCGCTGCGTAAATTTCGCTGGACGAAGTGAATTAGATGATTAGACGGCTAATTGGATGCTGCCTTGGACGAGTTGGGAAAGTTTTCACGGAGTGCACGAGCTACGGAAGACTTTTCGTCGTTTTCAACAGTTTCTGGAATGACTTTAAAGCTTCTTTTTTTTTAAGTTACATATACATATGCGCAATGAATTAAATCTTTTTTGTTTTAAATAAACTTCGTAAATATTTATATAGCTGCCGTAAAAAGATAATATAAGATCTTTCGGCAGTTCTGAAAACAAATATACAAGACAATAATTACAAAAGTGAGTCGTGTGAAACCAAACACCGTACCAAACAGCCGGGTAATTTACGTAGCGGCAGTAAAAATAAAGCAGCGCGCGGAGTTATCTCCCCGAAGCCGCCCAAACATCCCGTTTTTTCCGAAACTTTTCGTCAAGAAAATCACGAGTACGCGTCGCACCTGGCGCGTAAACACAGCGCCCCTACTACCCTCGAGTGTCGAGAGGAAAAAGAACAATATTTTCGAGCCTGCGTGTACGTAAGAAAAAAAGATCGTGATTCAGGGTCCAAATGATGACTCCGATAAGAAGGAAGCATCAATCTCGTAAGTAGCTCCGCGCAACGGCTTGCCTCGGGGGCGGTTCGTGTCTCGTGAAAACAGGGGGGCTGCGAGGAAGAGCGGGCGAGAGGCGCGAAAGTAATGCAGCCTCCGCGCGTAAATAGTCGGTGGAGGAGGCAAAATCGCGGCGACGCAGTCGCGTATATTTAGCGGCGGGGGTGGACGCGGCCGCAATGGAACCCAAACTAGCCGCTGGTATTTTTGGAGCGCGCGAACGGGCGGCGTCTCGCTAGGGGGAGATAACTTTTCGCGGACGGGCGCTGAGGTCCTTTTGCGTCGTTTTGCGGGGGCAGTGACCCTGAATTCTATGATGGATTTCGTCAGTTTCATATGCTCCGAAAATAAATCTCGCATCCTCTTTTTTTTTCTATTTTTGTACTTCGAATTAAATTAATGTAGAACTAAACGATTGATAATGAACCAGTAATAAACAAATTGGTAGAATTGTTTTAATTATTAGAGATAAAATTTAAAATACACCAGAAATTAGTAAATTATCAGAGTCTATAAATAGATTGCGTGGATGTGTTCTAAAAATATAAGCAGAGCATAAGAATTGATACCGTAAAGCCTGAAGCTTCCGGACGCCGAGTGAAAGAGTGAACGAGAGATGTCGCTGGCCTTCCAATTTAGCCGCATTATTACACAATTGCTGTGCTCTCGCAGCGAAATTCGAAGTAATATTGTTGCAATTTCAACCAAATTTTAAACTGACGACTCCAAAGTGATATTTCCTGGGTTGGGCAATTGTATTAACTGATTTACGCGTTATTTACGTTTGCTTCATGTTTAGTTATGGTGTAATACATTGGATATAATTCTAATTTATGAAGACAAATTTTAAATCTTTCTATTTCAATTCTGTACAATATACTAAAATAAATAATAAGTATGATTTCAATGCTGCTATAAAAAAGATAGCAACTATCGAAATAGAACGGTATTATGTTATATCGAATTTGTAATGTACAAACTGTGGATTAATTGAACCAGTGAATTCAGTGGTCTACTCATGCTTACAGATAGTATTATCAATTCAAGAACGTACGCCTCTAGCTATACTTAACGAATATACATTTACCCACAAATTCAAGCTATAATAGATAATTCAGTTTCAAAAATATCAAGTTGGTAATAAACATAAACAATCGAACTTTTTGAAAAATAACTTAGTTTTTACCGTATCTGGCAGATCTGGAACGAGGGCTGAGCCAGGGGCAGGCATTGGATGTGTCGACGGCGTCCCTGACGTTGGGTTCCACAATGAGTTCCGACGATCCGATGGTTTGACCCATGGTCGCAGAAGCAGCGCATTTTTCCCTATCTAGAAATGTACCGATCGAGTGTCGACGACGCCGTCGTTGCTGTGATCCATTTGACTGCCAATGCTGTTTCCGCCTACCCATACTCGAGCATGCTTGACTTCCCTGTTCATCGAAAACAGTGTCGAGCTTTATAATAGTAATCCTACACGGACCATCTTTATCTATTACCCTTCATATTTTTGCAATAAAATGAGAATAATAGCGACATGTTACTGATTAAAATTCCAATCTTTAACAATTTTTGTTTTAATCACTCATTTCTATCGCATAAATCTAAAGTGCTTGATAACCGTAACAATCCTATTGCCGAAACATTGCACATTAATATGGAACAATGTGTACTCATCATTCATTGGAATTGATCCTGTTTCAATTCTAATCCTTATTAACCTATACCCTTAGGAAAAAAAAACGTTTTATAAAAAGGCATGACTTACCGGGCCGGGCAAAGTGGCCGTGAGATTGTAGTAGCTGCGCTCGTTCTCGACTTCGTCGGCAGGCAAGGTGGTGGCCTCACTGCCGCATTCAGAGTCACGCTCGAATTGGTAATAGTCGTTATCCTCGGAGCGCCGGGGTAAACTCGCCCCGGCCTCGCCCTCGCCCGACAGGCCGCAAAACACCATGTCCACGTTTAACAGCTCGCTTGACGATTTTGGCCCGCGGCACCGTGTATTCCTCACCCTGCTGCTGCACCCGTGTACGTGAGACCTGCCGACGTGAAAATTCGAGTTTGATCGAATCATAAATAATAGAATAAGGAACAATTTAACGAGTTTTAAATTAATAATTTTGAAAATCGGAGGATTTTGCTCATCCTTACACTAATTGCTGATATGGATTGCAAACATTTTTTAAAAAGTATTTGAGTTAATATACATTTCTATGACAAAAATTAAAAGTTTCCTCTATATATATATGAAAGTAAAATCTGTGAATTTGAGGATAAGATTGTTAATTATAAAAAATTGGTATCTTTCTGAATATCGCTAATAGAAGTTAAATTTCACATAAAGTGACAAGGACGTACATGCGTACACGTAAAAAAACAAGTGTTAATTAAAAAAGCCCTTGACCTTGATTCGGTTCAACGATATCAAAGTCATGGATGGAGGTCACGAATTTTGTGGTTTAGCAATTCATGCATTCGCGTTTTCTAGTTCAAGTACCCGTTTGCATATTCAATGCACACGCTTCATTCAACGCGAATATTATGCAACTTGCACTCTGCCAAATTATGCCTACCCGTATTTGTTTCCCTATGTATTATTGTTACTAGGATAATTAATTATTTTTTCAAAAAATTAATTAAATTAGTGAAATTTTTAATTAGTTTTTTAAACTATGTTTTTTTACTTTTCTAAATTTAATTTTTATAAATAATAATAAGCATAGAAATAAAACATACTTTTTAAAAAATATTTGCGTTGACGTACATGCGAACGCATATGAGCGAGTTTGTATCTAATTTTGTAGATTTTCAAATAAATTTTAGGAAACTACTAAACAACAAATAATTATCGAATAGCATTTATTCATAAATCATTAAATTATACGAATATTCAATAACCATTCACTTATACACCCTTCAAAATACGGTCATAAAATTTTAATTATTGACAAAACTTCTCCATTTGACAAACCTGCATAACGATCTTCGACCATCGAGCCCGAAACCACAAACTACCTCCCACTAATTATCACGCTTCGGGGATAATCATAAAACTCGTGCGTCATGCAACTGGTGTTTACCTGCTATTGAGGTAGGGCGAGGGCGGGGCGACGTCGGAGGGTCTCGGCTCTCCCTTGAGGAATTGCCGGGTCTTCTCGCAATCGGCGCTGGCGCTGGCCGACCTGAAGAGGTTGCGGAAGCTCCTCCTTTGAGTGCCGCCTGAAACCGGGCTCTTTGGACTCATGGCGCGCTCGTCCCGAGGGCATCTGGACGCCGAGGCCGCTTGGCTTATCTTAACGCCACCGGTCGACGACTTACCGCGCCGGAAAAAGCCTCCGAATCCACGCGACGAAGACGGGCCTTCACTGGTGCCCGTGTTGGCGGAGGTAGTGTCGCTGCTGCGCAGCGAGAAGTAAGACGGGTTGTCTGTGGATCAGATTGGATCGTTAAAACTAGAGTTTTTATACGTTTTAGAGCTTCCGTTTTAAGATTAGCCTAATGAACATTACAAGATCAGTAATATTTCATTCGCTCTGGAGTTATCGCATTTAAAGAATAAAGTTTTATAAGAATCTACATCTTCAGAAACTTTGGTTGTTTGATTTATGATAAATATGCTTTTAAGATGGATGTATTTGAATTTTAATTATATTATCAACGAATAAATAATGTTCGGTATTAATAAATTTTCCATATATTTAGAAGATATCTATATTCTAATAATAGTCCTTCTAATATTCAAGAGTCAATTGCTTCTATACACTATCGCTTTGAATTTCAGAAAACTTAATTGCTGCGGTGAAGCATTGCAAAAACCAAACAAAGCATGCCGCCGAGTTTTTTTAAATTCGATTTCATTTTTCGCTCCTTTTTTATTGCCGATGCGTACGCGAGTTTGATTAAGGTCAATTGTTGTGAATTGAGAGGGCTTTGTTCCGTATTAGGTCGTGTACGTCCCTTTTTTCGCCAGCGGCTAAGGGCTTTTAAACTTTACCGTCGATTTTTCTTAATTGTTTAATTAAGAGAGGAAGTTGCAGGGTTTTATTCACTAATTGGTCCGTTACTAGATTGGTGCGCAACATACTGGAAATGAACATATTGCCAAACCGAATTCGGTATTTGCAATTTGTACAATGAACTTTAAAAAATGACTGCTTTAAAAACTAAAAACATACTTCAAAAAATATTTTAAGGAACAAATAATTAGATCAATCATATAATGTCATAACAGGTTGTTTGTATATCAATTAGATCATTAATTATTAATTTTGCAAATCCTCATAAAATCCGCATTATTAGTTCCACTTTACCTCTTAACGGGCTCACAATTCCATTAGCAACAATTACAGCGACCTACATTTCCCTCGGCGAACAAAGCTACGAAGTAACGAGACGAATCTGTAAAACGCAATTTTCCGCAAAGAAGCGGAAAATCCGAGAACACGAGTACCGGTGTATATATACACGAATTTCCAGACGGCGTAGGAAGTAGCAGTCGTCGTCGGCTAGGCAAAGTAAGGGGTTGAGAGGAGAGGCAGAAGAAGACCGGACGTTGTATTGTATATTAAACGCTTGCGCTTCTCCACCTCTTTTTCTCCCGTCGTCAGTACAGGAGCCGGCGGAGCCACGGCCAGAAGGGAGAAAGAGAGACCGAGAGAGATATTACTTGCCGACAAATGCACGTGGAGCACGACGGGAGTAAAAAAAAGCAGAAGCCTCGCCGGAAGCGTATACCGCTCGACTGTTTTGAATTAAGGAGGGCTTTATGATTTTTCTCTACTCTTCCTAGTTTTGCGCCTCTCCTTTTACTCGCGCTTTTGCATACCGCTTACTTTGATGATCTGCGACTCGTTTTATCAACATTTAATAAGTATCGTTGGTAACGGCTGGCAATTAAATTTTTATTCGCATGCAGGTGCTTGCTTGTTGACTCTTTAAGAATCGTTATATTGGAATAATTGGAATGCGTATAGGTTTGTAAATTTTTACAATTGCAAACAATAGAACTGGTCAACTCGAGTTTAGCAGTGCAAATATGTAACAAGAATACGGTTCATGTAAAGTTTATTTTTGGATATAACTGTTAGAAAGTGTTTTTTATTATCTAAAAACGATACTTGCGGTTCATACTTCACTTTAATGGATCGACTAACCTGAGGTAACAGCTATTTCATTATAATAGTTATTTCATGCGTTCCGTAAGAATTGGTGAAAACTAAATTTCTTGAAAATTATAAACTTGAAAATTAATTGTTTTCTTTTGCACAAATTTATTTTAACTAAATAAATGAATAAACAAATACAACGTTTACATGTCAAAAACGTCCATCTAAAAAAACTCGAGCAAAAGAGAAATCCAAATAAAACTTACACGACTCGTCCCTGACCTCCTGAGCACGTGCAAATAAAAATTCCGAAAACCCGGCAATAAGATGCTTCGTCGTGCATATACCTATATAAGTTGACGAAACAGCGAAGATGTTCGGCCGCCTCTGTAGCTTGACGCGCGCGCCTCGTATTTCGTGGCGCGGATCAAAGGCGCAGGCGGCGAAATCTTATTACCAAAGGACTATACAGAGCTTCTTTGGACTCGCGGCTCGCGGGCTCGGGCGTTTCCTACAATGCGGAAGATCAAAGGCTGGCCTTTACCCGTCCCTTGCGCGTGTATCGCGCCAAAATTCCCGCCGGTTTCCCGTCAAAACAAATTCTCCTTGACGTTTTTCCCCGGAGAGGGTTTAATAAACCTCGAGGGCTCCTCGAACGAGCCGCCGAAGAGTTTATTGAGCTAATCTCGAGTTCGGACTTCCCTCAAAGAGAGGGTTAAACTTTTTTCGCAGCTGCTGCTTCTCAGTAGCATCCGGGCGAGAACTACGTTTGATGGATCGGAGTTTGGATGAGGGATTTTTGTTTGATCGATTTTCGCCTTATTGAGGCCCAGTTTCGTAGAAGTAGATTGCACTGCTGATGCTTTGCTGTTAAGGTAAGCGAATGTTTCGAAAGAAAGAATATTATTACGCGTAAAGTACACGGAAAGAATATTCGGTAAAAATTACTGCGTGCAAATGAGTGCGTTCAAGCTAAATTTCGTATTCGGGACATGGAACAGCAGAAAAGCATCATCGACGAAAAGATCCTGTATTTTTCAAGAATGAACATAAAAGGCGATTGATTGATTCTTCGAAATATGCAATTAAAAAGTTGCAAAAAAATGTCTCCATTTCTCCGACTGCTACGTGAAACTCATTCCAACCGTCTCCGATGACAAAAGCTGCACTCGCCCGTAGAAGGGAGGCGATGCATCAAATCGACAGGTGAGCAGGACACTCCCCATCGAGGCGTGCAATAAGAAAAAGGCGGGCGCGACGCGGGCAGGAAAGCGCCGGAGCGCCTCTCGACGGGAAAGGGAAGAGAGGACGGCACGGGCGAAGGCGTGGGGGTTGCTATTGACGCAAAAGGCGCGCTACGTGATTATGTCGGACGCGAGCGAGTCCAGTGCGCATTGGATTAGAGTGCAGCGCGCGACGGAGGGCCGTAAACTGCAGCGTGAATCGTGGATGCGCCGACGGAGGAAGTTGAAGCGCGCGCTGATTCCGGAATCCCGGCACGGAGCGGAGACAGGTGTACAGGTCGATGTCGTATTTGGTATTTTTGTTTTCGTTACCGCTCGGAGGGGCGCGATTAGAACTGCGCGCGGCAGTGCACTCGCCTGAGTCGCATTGCGAATCGGAGCTATTATTGGACAAGGCTTTGTTTTAAGGGTCTGACAAACAGGAAGGCGGGAGATCGTAGCTAAAAATTGAGTGAGGTTGAGAAAGGGAAAGTGTTAATAAAACACTAATTAATAAAGAGGATTTGATCGATAATGAAAAACTGGCACAATTCGCAAGAATAAGTTTTAGCGATATAGCGATAAATATTTAAGATCAAATTGTTTGATGAAAATTTTATTTCTTGTAAATAAAAATAGTAAAAAAATTTTTAAAATGTAAAATTAAAAAAATATGAATTATCTTACCAACAGCCATATTGGAGATCTTGCACCAGTCAACTCAAAGATCCACTGATCAGTTTCCTGAAACAACAAAATTTGAAAATTAACTTTCGTCACCTTTTAACATCTTTATAGAAACTCATCTAAAAATTTAGCGAACAATTTGTCACATTGTAAAACGAGATCACCGATAAAAAATAAAATTAAATCCAGCCGCGTAGAATAACTTTCTCCATTTAAAGCGTCAACAAAGTAGCAAGCGCGTGTATCAGCACCTCGCTCCAGCGCCGCGTCTCCCGCGGCGGCCTCGAAGACGCGCGTCGCTTCAATTAAAACCTCCCAACTGTGCGCGGCGGCGTCCTCCTCCGGCGATCGATCCGCTGCAACTTCGCAATTCAGCGTTGCACCTCGTCCCGCCGAGCTCGCGCCACGGCCGGCAAAGTTCGCCGAGTGCCCGCGCGGCCCGATAAAAGCGCGGGTACACGCCGCGGACGAATTTCATTCATCGCTTAGGGCTCGCTGGAAATAGTCGCGAGGGACCGCCCCGTATTTATAGCGCCGCGGTCCATTCAGCCCGCGCGGTCCGACGGAATTCACGCATTCCCCGCACGTGCGCCGGACGCGTGCGATGAATTCGCGTCCGTCGCATTTTTCACCCGGTACTCTCCTTTTTTTTTTTATTCTCGTCCCTGGTTTCCCAGCGCGGGGCTTGCCCCATCGTGAATCAAATTCATCCCGGACGTCGACTCGCTTAATACCTGGAAGAATTGTCTTTTGTACTGCTCCTTATCTTCAGCAGGGTCGTTGAATTCCGCGGGGCTTGCCTTTTTTTTTCGTTTCTTTTTGTTTTTTTTTTTACCGTGGAATGGGATATATATCTGGATTTTCATTCCGCTTTCGCAGTCGTGACATGTCGCATACCATCACGTGTCACATTTATTTATGAGGTTTTAAGAGTCGGACGAGGGTTTTTTATTTCTTTGCGTTAATTTGTGACGCGGCATTCTTTTGAATTTCACTGTAACAGCTTTTTAATTTGTTTAGGAGACCGTAATTTATTTTTATGATTTAAAGCATTTTTCATCTGTTTTAATTTATTAATTTAAAATTGATATATTATTATTCATATATTATTCATAAAAATTTATTTTGATAATTTTGTAATTGTATTTTATTAAAGAAATTTAATTGTTTCGTGTTTTATTTAATATTGTGACCCAGTTAATATTTTATTTTAACAGTTCTATTTATATATGTAGGTACATTGGAACTGAAAATTATTTCGCAATGCTTTTCAGTAACCACTAAAATATCCAATGGAACTAAACTCGTTAATAACTTTCCAAGGTAAAGAAAAGTAAACTTTAAAAAGGATATGTTTCAACGCTGCAATAATTTCGTACTCCCATTAACGGAAATGAGTTTACCTAGGTCATAAAAAATACCCATATCCATAAAATAATAAACTATAAACTTTGTTAAAAATAAAATTCCTTTTTCAATACACACTCAACAACTTACAACTATTAAATATTTACCCTTGAGCAAATTTGATTCTATCCTCTAAATACCAGGCCTGGCCCTTACATTTCACCCCCGCATTTCATCAGCCAATGTATCGCGGCAGCTCGAGCTCGCCGGTGAATCCCACCTATTTTTCTCGGAGCCCCCGCGTCAATCGAAAGCGAGGAACGAAGTCGGGGTATACTGTTGGAAGAAGGAAGGCACCTTGACACGTCGTCACGGCTTCCTCGCACAACCCGGTTCAAGTGCGAGCGCGATAAATATCGCCGTATTTTAGCCGTGCGCGGCGCAGCGAAAGAAGTGACGGAGAAAGAAACGAGGAAAGACGCGCGCCAGCTTTTACAGAGATGAGCCGAAGGAGAAGACGAGAGATAAGAGCGGCGCGCAAAAAGAAGAGGATAAAGGGAGAAATTTATGAACGTCGATAGATGTGCCGTCTTTTTCTTTAGCTTAAAATCGAGGATTTGGCTAATTCTTTCGGACAATGGGTTGTCTCATTATCTAAAAGAAATTGTTGAAGGTATTTGAAATTTCATTTTTTTTTTAGAGAATAAGTTTTCAATTCAGAATGTTTAAATTGGATCTGCCAAGTCGATATTCTGATATTTTTACGATTTCCTCATGCTTTATTCTACTAATTTTATTTTGATTAAAATTTGTTTTCTAGTTTGTGCAGAAACTTAAAGTATAATAACAGCAAAATACTGCTCGATATCTCTTAAAGAGATATCTTTCGTAAAAGACATCAAATTTTCTTTACAACGTCAATTTAATAAAAGGTTCTATACAATATTATTCAGGATTTATTTACGCACCACCGTCAGAATTTATTGCAACTTTAATGAAAAACCAATTCCACTATAGCTGCTCTAGAAACGCGCCGCAGCTAAAAAAAGCTCCTCGTCGGCATTAAACGAAAAAAACTAGTTGGTCGTGTAAAAAAAATGCAAAAAAGCCAACGTCATGAAGGTGGAGCTCGGCTAAGTACGCTCGCGCTCGGGGACCTCGGTCGGAGTAAAATCATTAAGAGGCAAGTACGTCGCGCATTGGGGAAACGGGAGGAAAAAAGGGAAACAGCAGATATGGGGAGGCGAGGGGAGAGAAAGCCGGAGAGAGAGTTGATTGCACGCGCGGCGTCTATTTTAAGTCACCCTTCGGGCGCTCACGTTCACGCGAGGCAAGAAAAGCTGCAGCTCCGGATCGCGGCGGTCTCCTCGAATGGCTAGTTCCCGAGTCACTACCAATCGGATGAGCTTGCGCAATCGGTGCGACGCCGCTTATCGGTTGATGAGAACGACAAGCAACGGCGACGGATGGATATTCGAGGGTCGAATTTTACAAAGTCGGGAAGTATTATATGTAAGGCACTGGTAATTTTTATTTATATCAGTTGGATTTTAATTGACATGTGGTATATAATCATTTCCAAGTAAATAAACCAGAATTTTAAAAATCTTTAATGTAAAACATTTTTTCAATGTTATTAAAGTTTTTATGCACTTGAAAAGGATAAAACAAATATACAAAGAATGTATACTCGACAAATGTCTCCAAATATTTTATGGATGCAATAACCAATTCGATTTTCAATTGCAATCATGCACAAACAATAACATTTTTATGTACAATTTAGCTTTGCAACAATTACTGCCATTCTGCGCAACAAATAATAAAAGCCTATAAAAGGCAATCAATCCAAGCTTCATCGATTATTCGCGTCGCGTCTCGGGTAGGGGACAACAATTTACATTGGTAAAATTCAAACGTTTTAGCATCGAAGAAAAAAAAGAGGCAAAAGTAACGCCGTCGTAGACGGGGCTTTGAAGGGGAGCAGTCAGACAGGGGGAGGGAGCACGCACCTAAGCGGGTATACTACGGCCCAAAGCAGAAGCCCTCCCCGCCCCCTCGCCTCCCCTCCCTCAGGTTCATTTATATGCGCGAGTGTGTCAAGTCCCCGATGTCGGTGGGTTTAAACTTAGAAACCTCTCCTCCGCAGAAGCTCGGCGTCCACCTGCGCCAAGGTGGCGGTCGTGGGCTCGCGCGTGCCTACTGTGTGCTGACGCGCGCATCTGCTCAGCACGCAAGATGCACGCGCGTCATCTTTACGATCGGTGCTTTCTACTTTCGTTAGGACGATATTTTTATAGTAAGGATTATCGACTTTATTGTTTTAAGCTTAGATGTTGTTTTGATTGAATAATAGATGAAATTACACGATTTATTTGAATATGTCGAAGTTTTCACGTCACCGCTGCGGTAGTAAAGAGATAGAGGGAAATTTCTTAATAAATACGAGGGAAAACATTATACGAGACTGCTGCTGTCGTTCGCGAATTTAACGAATATTTTACGAACATTTATGGAAATTTCATGTCAATTTATAAATTTTACATTTTATTTTAAATTTTATTAAAATGAAAACACAGAAAGTTACTTGTAAAATACTAAATTTTCCCGCTTTCATAAAGAAACATTTTTAAAATTATTAGTAAATTATTCAAAAGAGACAAGATGGTTGTCAATGGTGCATAATAATTAAATTGAAAGTTACAAGTTCAATCGTGCAGATCCTAAAATTAATCTTCTGGAGTTAAGCGGTTATACTCCAATCTTGTTCAACAGTCAGGTATAATTGAAACAAGCTGGGAATAACTTGAACTCGCAAACAAAAATAAAGTTAGAGCTTTATTCGAATCACGGGCTATATATAGATCTGATATAGTAAATCAATCTAGTTTTCAATAATTGTTTTAAATATTTATTTAAAAAATTTAAGTTCGTTACTTTATTATTATGATTATTAATATTAATGTGCCCTTTGCTTATAGCAGAGTTTCATTAAATCTGTAGCTTTCCCCAATATATCATATGAAGTAACAGATGCATTGGTTCCGAGAAACAAGTGACAAATCGAACGACAGTTTTTTGTTCTTTCAGAGGTCTAGTGATATTTTATCGTGATAACATTTTTTTTAATAAAAATACGTAACTACGTACTAATTTCGTTTTTATTACCAAATTATTATATGCGACTACTATATTTAGTCTATTTAGAAAAATCTATATTTACTATATTTAGGAAAATTAGTTATAGTTATCGCTAAACGTCAATTTAGTTAATAGAAAGTTTACGTTATTTAACTACAATCATTTGTTAGCATAACTTAAACTACTATGTCAATGAAATTACAGCGTAGAAAATTTGGATTTGATATTTTAAGCATATAGCTTTAAATTATCTTAAAACCTTTATCCTTAAAAAAATGTAAGTATACTCTCAAACGCTAATAATAAAGTTTAATTAATTAATTGCACTGTTAGCATCACTTTTCGGCATAAACATACAACCTCACTCAAAGACCTTACATGGGATAGTCGTTCCACTTTCCCAAACGAACTCAACGGCATCTTCATCTGAGCTTGCACTGCTAGTGCTCCGTGTCCATCTACCGCGACTGAGTGACCGGGGACGACGTCCGCGTTAATTAATTACTCGGCCGGTTCGCCTCGCTTCATTCTGAAGGGATCAAGCTTCGTTCTGCGGTATAATATACCGCATGGGATCGGTTCACCTGCGGACGGCAAACTTCGCGACTTTGATGCCATTGTTGCGCGACTCGCAACGCAAGCTCTTGCTTTACGCTCCCGTGTCACTCCGGGGACGCGAGGCGCTTGCGGATCGCACCGGCGGCGTTATTGAGATCGTGCGGTATATGTAGGTCAGTGGATGCGATAATTGACAATGAAAAGAAAGCCGCCGGTGCAGTTGTTGCGCTCGAAATGAAATTGCAGTTGGAATTTATAGTTCCGATGAAGCTCTTACGGCGGAATAGCCCAGCAAAACTGATTTACGGCTAGATATTTGACTTTTATTGGGAGAATGAAACATTGAAATATGTCGAGGCAATAAAGCTTTATGGGATTAGGTATTAAATTAGGTAATAAATTCGTATAATAATTGGAACTAATATCAATGTATTGTGATGTAATTGGTTTTAGATGATCATGGCTTATTTTGATGATAATCATATAAGAGTGATACTTTACTGTCTAACGATAAAACTGCAATTAAAATTTTTTATTTAACTACTGATAATGTTGCTATTGAACGATTTTCGTGGTGTGTTCGTTTACTCACGAACTTTGATCTAAGCAATCAAGTATAAACTTCTAATGCAGCCGTACCATCTCTGAGTACGACGGTCTCAAGCCCGTTCAATGCAGAGAGGAGGTGTATTTCTCATAATTAAATTAAGTTTGTATTTGAATTCAGCTTTTTCTACAACTGTTGTCAATACATGGATAACGTGATATTTATTTGACTTTCTCATGTCAATATCTAAATTAATCAAAGTTTCTAAATAATTGAATGATTTAAAATATTAATTCAAATTATCATGATGAATAATTTGAGGTTGTAAGTAAATAATGCTCTTAATGATTTGTAGCAATTGTAATGATAAAATAATTTAGCAGCTGAATTGAAGTACTTTAATTTAATCTCAAATTATTACTGAAGGCAATAGAATTTTTTGAACGAAAATATTGTCTAATTGTAAAAAATATTTCAAAGTTTTCTTTTCTAAAGTTATGAATGAATAAGTAATTTAAAAAAAATATAATGTGTTTGTCTAACATCCCTCCATAGAATCAATATAATTTATATTGTAACAAGCACGCATTAGAGTCACTTAGGTGTTGGGATTTTTTTCTCAGTTTGTTAAAAAATTAATTACATCGTTTAAATCCTAAGAATTGGCCGGCGCGTAAAAACTAGAGCGGACGAAAGTAGCGTTCAGGCAACCTCTCGCGCGCGCGCGTGGGCAGCGAAAAAACGGAAGAAATCACGAAAGAGCCGAAACCTCGGCAGCCGCCGACTGCCATTAAGCTAGGAGAGAAAAAAAAAGAGCAAAGGGAAATTTGGACGAGAGGCGAGAGTGAGGATACTCGGTAGCCGTTGGGGGGCCCCGCACGTGCTGCCCAGATGGGCCCCAATCGCCGCCCGCCGGCCAACTAGCCGCGTCCGGAGGACCGTGTGCGCACTATTTTTGAGGGGCACCCCCGTCCCATCGGGCGCGGAATCATTTATTTATTTATTTACACTCTCGTCGCTCGGCGGACGGGCTTTTCGGCGCGCGGGACAGGAAGTCGCGGCGGGTCCGGCGCAGTAAACAAGCGCGTGATGTAATTCAACGAGCAAATTGTCGGATTAGCGCTGCGCGCGCGGTGCTTGATGGGGTAAGTGATACGGTGCGCGCACCTATACAGCCTCGCGTGAGAGCGCGCATTCGTTTCGGTGGCTTCGCGCGCGCTCACTGGGGGGATATTGAAAGTTGGACAGTGTCAAAGGGAAATTTACGAGCGAGCCCGCGACTCGGCCGATTATGACGTCTACTACGAGGGATGCTATAATAGGTAATGCGGGCGGCATTGAAAGTACTCGTGAGAATTTCGCGCGGGGATTCTGACGGAAGTTTCTAAATAACTTTGTTCGTCACAAAAACTCATGATTCGTAATTAATCCATTATAAGTTTGAACAAAATGAATTATTTGAAATCAACCTTCGAGGTATAAGTTATTAAACATTTTCAATAATGAGCTCAACGCATAAGTAATATTTTATACGGAGAACATTTTAAATGCTCAAATTTTGAACCGAAAAATAATTGTGTTGAATATTAATGTCACACAGGACATTTGCTATGTATTTCAATAAAGCTTCTATTACAGTTACCACATGTAGAAGCATCAAACGTGTTAAAAAAGAATATGCGCGTTTATGAAACGTAGCACAACATAAAGCGACAGAATAATCCGGACATCAATATCTTAGTACAATTATTACATTGTCCGGTAATGAGGATTAATGCGGCCATTATACGCGCGATGAGCGAATCGGTCTTTTTTTTGTTGAGCCGCACGGTGCATAAGTTAATCAGCGTCGCTCCTCGCGCTTAAAATAATTACCATTCTAATTCCCAGCAAATTGACCTCTGATCGCCGCGAGTTTGCCTTGATTATAATTAACCTCGATCGAGCGCTGATCGGCCGCCGCGATCCACCGAACCCGCGAAACTTTGAACAGCCGGTTCCCTATCATCCAAAATACTCAGACTGACGCGAGCTGGGAGCCACGCGTGCCAGAGTTCTGTATTTTTCGCGGATTATTTATAGTTTGTTTACCCCCGCCGGAGAGGCTCGTACTCACCAGATCGGTCCGGCTCCTCCGCCGATCTCGCGCAGTCACGCACGCATCTCGGGTGGACCCGTGAAGAGGCAGCCTCGCGTCATCCGCGGCACGATTCGCGATAAAGGGAGAGGGTTCGATCGGCGATCGATGAACACGTGACGAGGCGGGGGAGTGCGCGCGCTCGCGCGCCCGTCAACCGTGCGCCGACGAAAGCGTCGACTGACTGACCGGCCAAGCCGAGCGAGTCAAAGCCACCCACTCATCTGCCGCGCGAGCTGAGAGTAGCTGCCGCTATTCTCTCTCTCTCTCTCTCTTTCTCCCTCTCCGTGTCTCTCTTTCTCGCTCCTCGCCGGCGCGTCTTTCCCCTCGTGCGTGAGAGAAAGAGGAGGAGGCGGCCCCGCGAGCCCCGCGAACCCCGCTTATCCGGAGGCGCACCGTGGCATTGGCGCGGATTCGAGCGTCGCGCCGACGAGGGTCGGCCGTCCGAGTCTGCACGACCGCGTGCATTGTTCGCACGCGACGCGATGACGCGGCTCTTGCAACGAAAGGATTTTCGCTTTGTATACATTATATTATCGACGGGTTAAGGCTTATTTTTAGCTTTTTGAGTTTGGTCAAATTTCATTTAAGTGTAATTTTATACGGTGGAAATTTTGATTTTTTTACTTAAGAACAGTTAGGAAATAAGTTATTAACCTATCGTAATTAATTAATTATGTAATCAGCTTATCGATTAATGAACACTGCATTTATATTTAAATATTTATTTAAATACATTTGCAGTTATTTATGATGATCTAATAAACGTACGTATTCATTTATGCAAGTTCGATGTACGCATACTTAAATAAGGATTCGTTGGTACAATTTTGAATTCAAAATTAGCAGCGTGATGGAATTTTGTAATTAATAGCTGCGAAATTCTTCAGATTCAAAATAATGGAAATCCAATTTTAGACCAATGTTATTTGAATTCCTGAGGAATGTATACCTGAAAATCTTATTCCTAGTTTCCTACGTCAAACATCGGATAAAAACTGAACCATTAAAAATCGACATCCCAATTTGTTAATAACTTGACAAATGGATTGTTTTCGATCCTAAAACACTTTTTTGAAGACTTAAAATGATTGAAAAAAGCGTTTTGTTATATGGATCTCATTTTGACACATTTTTTAAATCAAGTTAGTTCTCACTGTTAAGAATTAATTTTTATTAATAAATTGAGTTTTTTAATTGATATTTTTTCAATAAATAACCTGCGACCAACTACAGGAATAAAAATCAATATTTTCCAATTTCGTACTCACACTGCGATACACTTTATCCTTCAGAAGATTCGCTATTTCTAAAATAAGATGTCAAAATGCCAAGTGCAGCTAAATTAGATCTTCAAAGCACTTTTATTCTATTTCACTGCTAAAAGGTATTTCACGAACAATAACGTATCTTATCAATTTAAATTTAAGAAACGTTTTAGGCGTCTTTAAACGTACTCGAATAGTGCATTTTTCATAGCCAACTCTTTCCGTATTCAGAGCAATTAATTTTTCTCGATTTCATTAGTCCAATTCCCAGCCGCGAGCAAAATTCTCTTCGCATCCAATTACGCAAGCTAATTGTGCAATCTGCGCCTGCCGAGCTCCGCTGCACTTACATAGGCGGATCCAATCCAATCCGACCTCAAAAATCCTCGATCGTCGCTCAATCGATAACCTCGGTGGCCACTGGGTGCCCTCGTCGATCGATCGGTCGGATCACCACCAAAGGCTGAGGCGCGCAATCTGGAGAACATCGAGCACCCACTCGAGTTTGGGGAGCAAAAAAGCGCGAGCGCGCGCAAGGCGAAAAGTGTCGACTACTTTGGGCACGCGCGCCCAACGTGCATCTCAGTCGCGCGCCGAGAGCCAGCGACCGACTAAACGAGACTTCCTCCTCGGAGTCGTTGTTCTATCTACTCGCGAGCTACGGCGTGTATAGGTTAAATGCCCGTTGGGAGGCCCGCGCGCCAGTGCTTATATATAAGTGCGAGCTTTTCTTGCTTCGCGCCAACTTGTCTGTGCTCGGAGACCGATTGCAAAAAAAGCTCCTTAAACGTTCGTCTTTTTTTGTGTCGCTCTTTTACTACGTTTCTTTTTTATCATAGAAATTTTAAAGAATAAATTCATTTTTTATTAATATAAAACAAAATAGAAATAATTTCATTTTCTTTTTAATTTTTGCAGTTTTGGAGAAAAAAAACGTTCAACGAATTATTATATAGATATTTCGTAGTTTTCTATTTAAATCGACAAGTATTTTTTTATCTTGAATATATTGCAGATATACTTTTACGATTTAAAAGAAATTTATAGCTTCTCCAAAGCTCTTTGCTTCGAGGGGCTTTGAATTGGAAGTTAAACGAAGGTGATACAAAGAAGAGATAATATTGGATTTAGTAGATTTGACTAAGGTTATCTTAAATAATAAAGTAATATTTTATATAAAAAAATTATTCATTTTAAATTAATTAAATTAAATTAAACAAAAAAACAAAAATCTAGGTACTATTAAATTTTTCTGACTATGCAATAATTGTTCTATGCATAAATAGTAATAAACTTTAATCGCATTATGGAATAGACTCAAGCAGTAATCCTCTCAACACGTTGAAATTTGTATATCGATTGGGTAAACTTAGAAAGGTGACACAAATTTCGCGCTGCTACCCTCGCTGCAGTAAGTGTCCGGCGAGGATTATATACATGTAAATACCTCATCAAATACACCGTTCAATACAGTCGATTGCTCAGGGTCTTGAAATTTCATACGCCCAGAGTTCCATTACAGAAATTCGCTTTTTGCCATTGTGTCATTACCATTCAAATGCAATCCGATGGGGCTTCTCGATCTCCCTTAATTGAATTTCGTCTCTTTGTTTATTTCATTTCCTCTTATTCAGTGAATAAAACTTTTTTCGTTGTTTTTTGTGCACAATAGTAATTAACTGAATTTAAATCAAATTCAGAAAATAGGTTTTTGTTAAATATTTTCGTTTAATAAAATAAAATTAATTTTCTGGAATCAACAAAGCAAATTATACTTCAATTAAATATCGCATTTGTACTATTCTACTGTATTTGTGCAAAAATTACAAATAGAAATAGTTCAAAAATGTTAATTTTATTATTTCAAAGAAAATAGAATATAACTTTCAATATTCAAATGCACGTAATAATATGTTAAGTGAAGAATAAAAAAATTTGAAAATACTTTGTTAACAGTCCTTTTAAATTTTTAAGTCCGTTTAATAAATACATTTTAAGTAAAATACAAAAGCGCAAGCAGTATATTTCCAGTCGATAAGGTAGAACGATAAGTAGGTGGTAGCCCCTACCACTTCGTCGCTTACAAGGTCAACAATGATCTTGCCTCTTCGCCGAGTGAAAGTCCTCAGTCGCGGAGACCGCGGCTGGTTTTCTTCACAGATTTTATTCCACGCAGTTGACGTTCGTTCCTCGAACGTCACATATGCGTAGAAACTGAGTGACGTTATTTTTATTTTTTAAGATTGTTTTCGTCTTGCTATTATCTTGTTGACGAAATATAGTTGAGTTCGAGAATCAGTAAATTTTGGAAGAACTGCGTCTGTGTGTGAAGTGAAGAAGGGATACACTTTGAAGAGAAGAAATTGATAACAAGTGATTTTTACACTTTCGCCTCTAAATACGGTATGTATGAAATAATTACCTCGTTTTTCGTGTAAATACTCGTATAAAAAGTATTCGTTCATTGTCACTATAAGATTTATCTGTTAGTCTTGCGTAAGACACGGTGAGGAAACTTTTTTTTCATATTTTTGCTTTCAATAACTTCTCGTAATCGACATTAAAAAGTGATCTGAAACAATTTCGCACGAGAGGAAAACGTTACGTAATTTCCATAATAATTGAATCTTTTTTCTCGGACGATATTTTAATGTCATAGATTGAGTTTGATTAATAATTAATTTCTTATTTTTTTTTATAATTTTAATTATTTACCTTGAACTATATCGTATTTATTGATACACAAAAGATTTATAACGAGAGAATAATAAAATTTACAATTTATTTAATTATTTCAATCATTTATTAAAATAACGCTGATAGAATAATTAATTACGAAATGCTGCAAATAACTGCTGCAATAAACTGCCAATTTATTTTCAAAACCTGTGAAAAAATTGCTGTGAATATGAAATCCTTCAATATTTAATCGAAAAAAATGAAAATTTTAACTCGCTAACATAAATTTTTCCTATTTAAAAAAAAAATCTATCGGCGTTCTATAGATATCAATCGATTAACTGAAACTAGAAAATAAAAAATTAAAATTTGATCATAATAACACAAATCGTTCGCACGCTGCTCCAGCGGAGCATTAACTGAAAAACCCCGGGCGTTATTCACACCTCATTAGCTCCATTCATATCTCGACAAAAGGGAGCGATCCGCGCGTTCAATCGCCCCCGCGCTTCACAATGCTCCCTCGAGCTCTATAACATGCAGAGATCACACGTTTCAGCCGCCGAAAGCGTCACGCCGCCTAGTCAAGTATCCCGCTCGTCGAGTTCCCGTGTGTGCGCCCGCCACCCCCGCTCTTCCCGCAGGGGCGAAGAAACGGAGCGACGAGTTAACCGGCCGATTAAGCCTCGCAATTAGGCATTGAATTTCCGCGTTGCTTAATTAGAGGCCGCGCAATAAGTTCGCCGGCGTGTGTACGGTCCCTCCCACCCGCCTTTGCGGATACTCGCGGAGGAGCACGCGCGCGCGCGCTCGCGGCCAAAAGATCGATCTATATCCTCGGACGGCGTGTGCGCGCGCGCTGCGAGGGGAGGGCGCGCGAAGTCGCGCCGCCGATATTTCCCGGGGAACGGAGCCTGGCCGGGGGCGCCTCGCGCCTCAGTCGCCGTGAGAGCGCCGCGCCGTGTGACAGAGCCAGCCGCCACGCACCCGAGCACCGCACGCAACGCACGCACCAGCCGCAACAGGTTGCGCGACTGTAACAGCCTCTACTCTCGTCTGATCGGCGGGTGAGAGGGACACGGGAGAGAGAGAGAGAGCGCGAGCAGAGAGGAGCAGGAGCCGCCGAGGCGCAGAGCCGGCACTGTCGATCGGTGGCAGCTGACGAGATCCTGAGCGGCGGCGAACGAGCAGAGATGAGCGTCGACGACGTGATCAATTACAAGCCCAGCGAGGACGAGGACTTTTACGGGCTCCTTGGCTGCGACGAGTCCTCCACGGTAAGGGCGCAGACTTGCCATTGTTTATGTTTTCTCGTTGCTTCGCTGAGCTTTCGAGCTTGCGCCAGTGGAAGATTCCCATTGTTTATTTTGCGCTGATGAATAATTTATTCGTTAGTTTGAGGAAATTTTATTCGCCGTTACAAGTTTATCTTTTGAATTAATGAACGGCTCGCTTAATTTATGGATTATTTCATACTTAATCTTCGACGGTACATTTACATGAAACTTTTGTTTGCCTACGTGATGAGCTAACATTCTAGGAGGATTATTCTTTTGCAAAGAATAATTGAAAGAATATTTTTCTCGAGTATTAAAAGTTTCACTTTCTTTTTACAAAAATATTCTGCACAGCAAATAAGTAAATTTAATCCCTCCGTCATTTGAATTTTTTCTTTGTCCCTTATACAAATACAGTTAACGAACAAATTGCAATATTTTAAATAATTTGTAAATATACTTTTACGATTAGATAAAGTTATACTTTCGTATATGATCATCGGGTTGGATTTAAAAATAATACAATACACATAAAAGTTTTATATTATATATTTACAATTATTTTTTTCGTATTAATTTTGTTAATTGTAATTGTTTAAACAAATATAAAAATGCAGCCTTTTACTTTAATTTCTTTGAAAAAATAAAGCCATTTTATACCATTTATCTTAAATTTTTTCAAACATAAATGCACGTAACTTTGTTTTATCAATTTGTGCAAGTACTTGTAAATCAACTCTTCGATTTCTGCATTCGCACAGTCGTCGTCGAGTACCTATTTCATTATGATTCATTATACGAGACAAGAGAAAATTGAATTAAGTGAAAGAGATTTAGAAAACACTACGGTTTACAAGATGCGAAGACATAACTCGTATATTTCAGTTTACAAATATATTCTGATCGATATTTAATTAAGAACCGGAGCGAAAGGGAGTAGTAATCAAATTTTTTATCGCGAAACCGGATCTCCCAGGTAATTATCGCTGGGTAATCAACGACTCATCGTCGTCTTCATTTGAGGCCTTTGCAGTTCCGGTTCTTTTACCAATAACGTAAATTCTTCCGTGATTTTTTTGGCTTTTCTGCGAGTGAATAATGTACTGTTTCCAATTATTTTAGGATTAATATAATAAACAAATAAATTAAATAGAAATATTTTTTTTTGGAAGATGAAATTTTGTATTTATTTAGTTTAAAGAAGCATCTTCTGTTTTTTCTGCAAGGTAGAATTGAATACGAGATTTCTAGCTTGTGAAATAGTCACCGTTAATTTGTAACTGACAATTAAAAACAAAGCAATTGTTCAAAAAACGAAAATTGCTATAAATATTTTTTATCACATAAAAGTTCGTGGTACTAAAAAAGTAAATATTAAAATGAATCACTTTTTTATTAATTAAAATTATATAATTACGTTACTACTGATAAAAATGTTGTAACGTTTCAGGTAGAACAAATCACTGCCGAGTACAAAGCTCTAGCACTCCAATACCACCCCGATAAAAATGAGGGAAACAAGGAAGCCGAGGCGAAGTTTCAGCAACTCAAAGTAAGTTTTCAATTAGTGATTTTCTGCAATTAACTGTACTAGATAGTTAGATCCAATTTGTCAAATTATTATTGTGATTGATAGATTGAAAGAAATTTTATTCAAAGTATTTTCCAATTAATTTATAAAATAACTGACTTTCTTATATAATTGTGATAAATCGATTACTGCTCTCTCAGGATATTCTGCGAATACAGCTACACTCACTAATAAGCTACACACAAACTTCTTGTATACCTATAAGTGGGTGGTGCAAGAAAGTCGATTGGCTCAGGTTTCACTCGAAACGAGTGATATTTCTATCTTTCACTGTATCAGAGTAATAAAAATGTTGGTATTTATCGTCCAATAAAATAAGTGACAACAATAGTAAGAGCTATTTTAGTATACATTGAACAACAAATAATCAATCACCGTAGACTAGTTACAGTAAACGAACACCGACAAACACTAATGCGTTGTTTGCTGCGCAGCAGAGACCAATCCAAATAGACTTTGTTCGGGATCAAGCGAAATTGCCTCGATCAGTATTAGGATCTCTTAATAGTCGGAAAATTCAGCTATTACATCTAAACGCAGCAGCTTGACCGTCGCAGCGGTCGTTATTTACCGGATTAGCCGAGTCTGCCGGTCTCATCATTATTAAACTCCCAGTTGATTTCCCTCGGCGCTGGGTTTTACCTAGAAAACACAAAAGCTTTAACGTCGTGTATTACGAGGCGGTGTTATCTTACCTAGCCGCAACTTGTTTCGTCGTCACCAAGATTTACGAAGCACAATCTTGAGACTCTATCGCTCCAATTTAGTACCTCGGAAAACCGCATTATTTCGTGCTGGCTTGTGCAGTGAAAGTACTAAGCTTCGCGGGGTTGACGTCTGCTTTTTAACCTATTCCCATCCGCAGATATATCAAGACGTGAGAAAAATTACATTTTTAAACAATCTTTTCTGTCCGTTCATGTTTGCGTGTTAAGCAGTTCATTTTATTAGACTCGAGTTTGCTTTGAAATAATTATGATTATTTTGACATTTTATTTAAATTTATTTTATTCGTTTACAGCAGTGTTTATTTTGATATTTTTTCTAACGTTGTGTCGAAACTTTTTTTAGTGAATTGTACCAATGGAAAAGCGGGTCTTTTCGAATTCTTTTAGGAAAAGTACTTGCCTCGAACTTTGGGGTAACAGATTTTCTGAAAGTTTGTCAAACTTCTTACAACCAATCGCGAAAAAAGCAGAAGCAATAAACCCTAATGTTTTAATCTTTAAAAGTTGTAGTTGCTTGCAAACCACAAATACATTTTGTGTCTGAAATTATCAGCATTGAGATTAAATTTATAAAAAAAACTATTTCATTTTTTTAAATAATATGAAATTTTATACTGTTGAAAATCTTCCCTCTAAATCTGAAGTAGTGAATTTTGATATATATTGTGATAGATTACAAGTTAAAAGTTTTCCACCCATTCAATTGTTGGGATACTTTTCGCTTAAAACATGTGACTATATTCGCATAAAATTAGTGAAATCGCTGAAATTTCTCTTATTCAGACTTCGAAGGTTTGTTATTTAATATCCTCGACGCGTAATAAATTCTCGCAGATAAAATTTCCAGTTGTACAATTTTCAATAAAGTATTAAAAGGTATAAACTAAATCAAGTTTCAAAAAGCTAATAAACTATAGTTTTTTATTAAAAATTCCATAACACGTTCAATTAAGTTTCGCAAATAACGTCAATCGTGAAATAAGTCGTATCCGATAAAACTTACAAACTGAACATTTTCCAAACAAAAATACTCGGGTAGAACGAAAATGATCGACCAGAAGCAGCCGTGACCTATATCGACATTAATGGCAAAATTAAAATTGCTCCGGTCGCTTGCGTACGAAAACAAAGTTTTTACAGGCGGATTTTTCCGAAAGGGTGACAGTGAAGACACGGCAGTTTTTTTAACGAGGCAGCCGGCAGTGTATCAACCGCTTGTAATTTCCATTTTAACCACAAGCGTAAAAGGATTATTAAACGCGAACTGGAGCTCTCAACTTCTCTACGCCATTCGGCAAAGTTTCATCGGCACGAGGACGCACTTCGTGTTCAAATGAGAACTCAGATTGAGAGTCGGCTGGGCTTGTTCGCCTTTTCGTACTTTGCTATTGATTGCCGAACTAATTCCACAATCAGACACGAGTCTTAATGATCCTTAAAGTTTCACTGTGTATGTAAGCGCACAATGGTAGTTTGCTTTTTCCAGCGGCTTGCGCAGTTGAATTTAACGATTTTTACTTTATTTGTAAGAATTAATGAAGTGAATAAAAGCTTAGCTTTTGTTTTTTATACTGCTTGATGAAGCGCAATGTTCAAATAAATTTGAAAAGTTGATGAAGGGAGTCTCAAATGATTATCTCGAACTACGTGGATTCATTTATTTAATGCAGGGACGTTTCAGCAATGGAGGTAGTGCCTTCTTCAGGACTAGGAAGAAAAACAAACATTTTTCTTTCGACGAGCTGTAGGCGATGATATATTAAGATGATTAAAAAGGTCAGTAAATATTATTTATAATGTGGGTCTCAGTAAAAAATGTATGACTGCAATTGAAGAAAAAGTCTAAGAAAAATCTTCACAGACCTGAAAAGGCACTACCTCCACTGCAGAAATATCGGTGTATTAAATAAATTCGTTTAAAATATTTTTACTAAAATGTAATACGTACAATTATTATAAATGTACGCATTTTAAAATAACGCGTTTATAAGATTTAATAAATGTAGGGGAGAGCGGGGCATAGTGAACCGTGCACCCAATTTTTTAGAGCAGTATTGCGGGCCACCTGTTCATCCAAATTTGATCTGCAACCCCTAAACTTAACATATAATTGATACGGTATGCGTGACCCACTATGCCCCACTCTCCCCTATATATTTCATTTAAAATTATATTAACACGAGGAACTGTAGAAGTTCCGGGTTAAATTTTTTATGAAAGCTAACCGCTTTTATTCCTCAAGCATTTCGTGCTTTAAAGCTAGCTTACCACTGAAAGAATATGGTAAACAGAATCGTAAACGTGAAAGGTTCAAAAGAAAAATATTTTTTGATAAATGAGCCCTTCAACCGCACAAACAGTTGGCTTTCTACTCCGTGTTATTTTATCTTTTGCGATGAACCTGCGAACATTTGCGTAAATAGGTCGATAGGAATAGAAAATAATGTTTGTATTTCCATCTCTTTGGCGCCTCGAAGTTTTACTAAATTCAGTTTTTAATTCTGTTTTCTCAACGATATTCTTCATCCATGCAAACTTCAAAGGTTAATTTTCCATTTATTCAGTGAAACTATCCTTACAAAAGTAAGTATTTTCAATTCGTCGAACGTAAAGGCAGCCACAAAGTTATTGCTTCTAATTTGTTGGGGCACATGCGTTTAGCCAAAAGTTCCATTAAACCGAATTAAGCCGACCGAGTGGCAAATCCCGTAAGGCTAATAAGCCGAAACGTGGCCTGGGGAGCCACTCCGGCAACTCCGGGAAAAGAAAAAGAGGAGCAAACGAGGAGCAGCGACGACAGAAAAAGCCGCTCTCCGCCGAGAGAGGGAGAGAGAAGAAGGCCAATTGCCACGAGCCCGTAATTCATTCCGCGATTCTCAGCAAATTAGCTCGATTGTTTAATCTAATAACTCGAGCACCCTTGCTCCCCGCAGCTACTTACCGTTTTCAACGACTCGCCTGCCTCGTTAATCATCAGAGCTTACGATTTACTGATTAAAATTTCAAAATCAAGGTTACCTTTAATGCTTGCAACACGCGAGGAGAAATATTCAATAGAAATGATTAAATGATTTGTAAGGAAAATAAGTAAAGTTTCTTATAGAAGCCTGTATCTCTAATTTTGAAGATTCTTATGCATATGTTATTATTTATCAAATGTGATTAAGGATAAAAAGTTTTTCTTTACCTTGTACAATTAATTTTCTTTCTCATAACGGCTCGTTAGAAATTGCTCTAAGTGATTTTTACACTTTTTAGAGTAAAAATTACAACAGAAAATGTAGGTTTACTTAAAAACTTCAAGAACAAAAGCATAAAAACATAAAATATCACTCGCAGATACTTTTTTTTACAACCGCAGGGCACGAAATGGAAGCAGAGAGGGATAAATTTTGTTCTGGTACAGCGGTCGTAAAAAGGGGAAACCATGATGAAAATCACCAACGCTGCGTCGACGCGGGTTTACAGCGTCATCGAAGATCGCGGGAGGGAAGAGCACTATAGCCCCGCAGTGTATGCGTGGCTTTTAATGAATCGCGAGTGTCGTTACGAGGCGCATATACAAGCGCGCGGACACCTGCGGATCGTGGCCGCGCTATGCGCAATTGTTCCTCTGACGCTTTTAACGAGCGCCGCCGGCACTGCGCGCTCGCGTTCCGCTTCGAGCAGCGTAAAATTGAAAAGGAACATCCACGTTCGACTGAATTAGGTGGCTCCGATATACACGCTAATCGAGTGATATTCTTTTTTTTTTTACTCCCACGGCTAGCGCAGAGAATATTTATATCAATTTGCGCGCGGTGGTAGAGATTTATAACCCTTTACTTTTTTTTACGGGGGCGTGGGTATGCCACGTTCGCGTCTTTTTTGTTGCGTTTTTTTCGGGTTGAAAGTTTCCATTTTAAACGCGGGATATTAATGCGCGAAACACGGCCGAATCTTATTTGAGAGATAAATGCGTTACCACAAGTTGCCCTTTGAGAAGTTAGAATTTAAAAAAAAATCACTGGAGCTCTTGCAGGAAGTTGAAAGTTTCATATCTAATTTGAAAGTCGTGACAAAATACATCCACTCCATTTGATCTTGCGGAGAGCACGAAATGTGATGAAAAAACTTTTAAACTTCAACGGGCGACTCGGTGAGATTTTTATATGAACAAAAAGCATTGAAAAATTGCTGTAAAGCTATGCAGCCTCTTGGTATTCATCGTTAGCACTTTTTTTTGAAAGGCACAATTTTTAAAACCACTCTGATGTGAACAAAAATTTTTTGCATTCAATTTTTTTCATTTTTAGATTATTAAACGGATAAAGTCGACCTTGTTGTTAGTATTGCGTGGAAAATGATGGCCCAATTTAAAATAATTACTCAATGTTCTTACGAAATTAACAAATTTTTATAAAAATTGAAGGTTCAAATAACTCCGACATAAGTTAATTTATTTCTGAATTGAAGTTTAATTGTAAATGTCCTGCAACTGAGTTCTTATTTACATTTTTCATAATTTTACACTATTCATAAACAGCACTTGAAAAATTATTCAAATACTGACCTGCAATTCGTAACAAATTAAAATTTCTCTTTCAAGTTGAAGCAAGAATTAAAAGAATCTTATATTCCACTCTTTACTTAGAGTTGTATGCAGTTCATTAAAGTAAAATTAAAATTTTCTCCGCAAATAAGTTTGAAACTTATTTAGAGGAATTCCAAATCGAACTGATCCGTTTTATCTCGGAGCGAGCAAGAGCAATTCTATTATAAGAAACGCAATAGCGCACCTGCGTTACATCATTGAATCGCTTCGCTCTGTAATGATTCATCGATCGTTTCACCTGCAAAAAAATACGAGGCGGACGCAGAAAAAGCAATGCTAATCTATCGAGCAATTACCCCGCGTTTAACAATGGTCCGCTTTAAAAAAAAAGAAATTTCGTCCTACATATCAACACTGAAGGGTACAAATTACCCAGAAACACGCACGTGACGCAAATTCGCAACCTGGTGTAGCAGTGTGCGCAATACATCCAATCCTCGCGCATAGATCTGCATAAGTTATAACGTCTGTCTTCCTTTTACTTGCAGTTTGCAAAGGAGGTGCTATGCGATCCGGAAAAGAGGAGCAACTACGATAAATGGAGGAACAGCGGCATCCAGATCAGCTACAAACAGTGGGTCGGCATGAAGGAGCACGTCCAGCAGGTAAACCTATATCTGCGCCCCGCGCAATTAGCGCGATTGCACGCTTGACCTTAGCAACCGTATCGCCCACGCATCGTGCTCATGCATAGGAAAAAGGGATGCGAGCACCTGACCCGAATATCCTGCAAATGTGTAAATACGACATTAGCTCGTTCTGGTGCATGGGACTCGATCTCGCGCTGTGAGAATTTCCAATGAGAGGCTTTTGGATAGCGCAGACGGTGAAGAAAATCCTCGAGGCAAGTAGTTCGATGGGGCTTGCATTATGCTCGTTGGATCTCGGAAAATCACGCTATTCCCGCGGTGGGGAGGATTGGGGAGGGAAGAGACGAGGCCGGGCGCTTCTTTGTTTTCGCGTTTGCGATTCTCTATAATGGAGTATTTCTTCCGCGCTTTTATCAGGGAGTTCATTAGCAGACGAAATTAAGCTGCGAAGTAAATTAAGTTTTTTTTCTCTCTACGCCAACTCGGCGAACGCGCCATTGGGGGGGGGGGAAGTTTCGTGCGAAATTGCATGACCTACGCCGTCGCGCTCGGCAAGGCTCGAACGAGATAGAGCGTAAATGTTTCATTCGGAAGGCGAGGAAAAAAACTTGACAGAGGGAATCTCGCCAACGTCTTATTTTGATGAGTAGCTTCGCTGAGTTGATAAAGCTATCCGAGCGCGGGAACAATTTTCTTTTAAGCACTTTTTTTTTGTTCAATTTTGTAGTTACTTAAATTCATAATGGGGTTTAGAGGTAATTATGAATGTAAATTATAAATTGAAACTTTACCGGTGGGCGTGACTTGTTGTTTTTCTTCGCGTAGATATAGATGGGCCTGGAAAATGGAATTCTGAAGTTCAATTTACGAGTGTTAAGAAGTGTTAATTACAAGAAGTACATAAAAGCTTCATGTGATACATACAGCACACTATACAGACAATTAAATAAAGTACTTTTTGACAATTAAAAACATAAGTTAAATAAATTTAAATAACAAAATTGAATACTAGAGTGCATCTGTGATACAGACATTTTGCATTAGTTATTTAATATACTTAAAAAGTTCAGAAATTCTCGTTTAACTGAAACTCATATCATCATAATGTTTTTTTTTTTAATTGTTTAAATATTTGCACATTAAAAACTTTACTAAATGCAACTTTTTGAAAAGTGTAATAAAAAGAAATAAAACGGAGTACAATTGAATATAGACGGCGATACAGATTATTTGCTTTCGTGAAGAGAACATCGATTAACTTTGAGTTTCTGGAAAAAGTCAATTAAATAAAATTAAAGTATTCTCTTGTTTCACAAATGAATATTTTTAAATGCCATTTCTCGATCCAGTGCAATTATTGACATATGAAAATGAATGAATCGAAACGAACAAACAGAATAAATATATCTTAAACACTCAATATCCATCACTGCGAAATAAATTCTGTATTTGCTAAAAATCCAATTTTATGTAACAAAAATGGAAAATACACACCGTAAAATAACTTGACGCTTAGCACAGCTAAAGAAAGTCGATGAAATGACGCTGCAAACGATAGGGCATTGGTTATCCGAAATGCGGCGAAGCATCAACAAACGGGCTTCTCCGAGGCCTGCTCGCCCCTTGATGCGAGCGTCGATAGCTTTGTCGGAAGGAAGTCGGCCGGAGTTTCCGGCGAGCGCGCGTGTACCGCGGAGGATCGCGGGTGCCCCCGTGAAACGGTGGAATCACACGGGCCAGGGAGCAGAGCCGACGATCGATTCGCCCTCTCTGCGAGCTCCATTAAGACGCTGGGCCGCATGCACGCCGACTTCGTCGCGCGCCAACACACAGAGCCGGTCCCCGGGGGGTAAATGAAGTTATAAATAGTCGCCTCGAGGCTGTTTGTACATGCGCGCGGAAAGTCTTTCGCGGGACTCCGGCCTTTCAGCTTTAAATTGAGGGCTTCGAGGAGAGACGCCGGAAAAGACGGAAGGACGCGCCGCGAATCTTGCTCGGCGCGTCCAGTAACGGGCGCGGAAAGAGAGAGAGAGAGAGAGAGAGAGCGAACTAGTTGCGCGGATGTGCGGGAGGGAGACGCTTTTCTTTGATCGAGGATAAGAAGTTTTCCTCGAGGAGGTCAACGGGATTTATTTTAATCTGGAAATATGTATTTTCAGATGTTTGTTATTAGACAATAAATTATCCTACTTTTCTTTTAATCTAGTTGTCATCTGTTAGATCAAAGTTTGATTGGTAGCGTATTATTGATCGTAATCGGTGTTAGCGAAAATAGAAAGAAAAGAAACATATGTTTCCTTATTATACTTTTATCACTTTTTATTAGTTAATAGTTAATCAATGAATACGTAATTTTGGCAGATATGAAATATTTTAGATGAATGATTTGTGTCTTTGGAATTGCAAAGCAGAAAATAATTTTTTAAATCAATTTTTGCCAAGAGGTGGGTTAGTGCTTATTCAAAAAAAAGGCTTTGCTCTGGTTAATTGACAGAATAAAAAAATAGGGGAAAAGAAGTGCGCGGTGCCAGGAGAAAAGCTCACACAAAAACTGCACTATTTGTCTAACCATCAGTGCAACTTGAGCAAATACTGCAAAGCCAACAGTATCGCACCCGCTTGTTTTGCACTTCCAACCTTTATATACTGCTTCTCTCACTATTAATGAATGTCAACATAACCTTAGTTGTACTCATTGAAATATCCAAGAGAAAAGTGCACTGAGTTTATATGAAATTCAAAAAATTGTTATATTTTTAATTATTGACGGGAAGCTATTATTGAAAAATAGGACTAACATTGTTATAAGTTTAAGCATTTAATTATATGCTTCTTGGAGATTGATCTAAAAAAATGTAGAAAAATAAATAGACGAATTAACAATAAATTCGACAATAAATTATTAAATATATATCTAATATTGAATGCAGCGAGTACGGTGCAATTGAGAATATTGCTGTTTCTGAAATTACATACTAAAATTTCTATTCGAGTCAATTATTCTTTGCTTCTGACTAATTAGACATAAATTCTTGAGTGAAAACAGATATTAGCCAGCTATTAGTCTTAAGGACGGTCTCTAGCTGAAATGATGCTCAACTTGGTTGATAATACGAAAATCGTTACTACTTGTGTGATGTAATATAGTATTAAATATAGTCTATATTCATTATTAAAACAATAAAAAAAATATTATTGAAAAATCAATATGATGCTTGAAATAAATAAACTTGCACACTGAATGCAAGGAATATGGAAATTTCTTTTAAATAACGATCTAACAATATTGTTAAAAACTATTACTAAGTATAATATACTAGTTTGGAAGAAATATTTACAGAAAAGTGTTTCTATTGCAGTTACAAACTCTTTTTTTCGTACGTTTCTGTATTATAAAATAAAATTGAAAAATTTGAAATCAAATAACTGAATTTTCAATGATTAAACTTGCATACTAAACTGTTGAAAAATCAATAAAGCATATCAAAATTAATTTGTATGCTAACTATGAAGAAAATTTTCAGAAAATCGATTTGTCAGAGAACTTACTTAAGCAGGTACTTAAGATATTGCACTAGAGTTTCATTAGGTATTCATAGCGTCTATAAATCGTTTCGTTATAAATCAACCTTAAAAATTATAATAAATAATTATAGCAATGATAATGATAATGGAAGCTTTAAGGTATTCACGAAGTTTTGCAATATTCATTATGTTAGTCATTATAATAATAGTGTGATACATTTTGTGCGAGTACAAACATTAATTGCATTATTTAATTTCCACACGAATGAATGCATTCCAATCGTATTATGCACCACTTTAGCATATATTATGTCTAATGCCTGAACAAGGATAATTGATTGATTTATTTAACTCTATTTTGTTAATGAAAAAATTATTTGATAAAATTAGCATTCATTAAAAAATATTCAAATTAAATAATAAATAATGCAAATAATTTCTTATAAAACATTTGAATTTTCCCGCGTTTTATTTCTGAAGGTGACTGTGACGGTTCGCACATTTACCGCTAGATGGACACAAGTATTTCATCATTCGCAAGTGGTCAGATTTGTTGTCGATTCGTATATAAGGACGCTCGAAGGCATGACGGGCGTACTTGCTTCGGCAGTACATATACTAAAATTGGAACGATACAGAGAAGATTAGCATGGCCCCTGCGCAAGGATGACACGCAAAATCGTGAAGCGTTCCACATTTTTTGCAAACTTTAATTCTTACTGTTTTTTTTTTATAGCTGCCTATCTAATATATATTTTATTATTGCATACCAATATAAATATAAATTTTTTATGTTGTTTAAGTAAACAAAGCGACGTTGCTTAAAATAATTTCGTAATGCATACAGTAAAAAATAATTTTACTTAACTTATTGCTTTAATTTATTTATTTTTAAAAATATTTTCTTAGATTGATTATTCCAATAGTAATTTTAATATTATTTTTATTAACCAATATTAAAAGCAATATTGTATAGAATTTCAATAAACCTCTAAAATTCCATCAGTTACACAAATCCAATTAAAGCCTCGACACGTCCCTTAATGAAGTGAGCGCCTCGCAAGATGCGTGTAGGGCGGGCCGTATAAACCTCCAACCGATTAACCCCGGGGGTACCCCCTTGTTTTCTGTGGCAGTCGATGCACTGGAGCACGCCGAAGACAAAGGACCGCATGCTGCCTGACAGCGAGGGCGGCTCGGCCGCACCCGGCCGTTCCAAGATGCAGGCGGCGAACGCCAACCGCCGCGCGAGCGAGGGCGGCGCGAACATCCACTACGGGCATCGGCGCGACCTCAACTGGGACAACCAGCCGCCCAGCGAAATCGTCAACAAGTTCCGCAACTACGAGGTCTAAGGTCTCTCTAACAGCCGCGACGCCTCCCTTATCTCCGCGCCCACGGGCCAACAGGCGCGCAAAAAGAAAGGAGAGCGAGAGAGAAGCGAGCCTACTACACGCATACACACCTGTCCCTTCCTTCGTCGTATACTCCCCCGATCACACTGGTACGTCGTGTTTTGTCGCCGGTGGCCTTGCCCCATTTTCGGGGGAAGCTCGACGCTCGCCTGCTCGCCAGGTTTAATATCGAGCCGGACAAGCTGGCGGGAGTCGCGATTGCCGCGGATGCTCGGTAACTTGCCTAAAGTGGTGCTCGTCGAATGAGAATGTAAGGATTGTGGTTATTTCGGGAGTCCGTTATTATTTTCATTCATCTTTTTTCTTACCCTCCTCCTTCCTCGCGAAAGTAGAGGGCGATTTTGCTCGTTTAATCATGTACTCGGTATTACAGGTGCAGATTATATTCAATGTTATTCCGGCACGTATTTTCTTAAGTACATAATTAAGCGATCTATTTTTTTTTACCGACGATTCTCCCCGCTTTCTTTTAATTTATGATGTTAAATTATTATTCAATCAATGTGCATATTTTTTCCATGCATACTCGAATATTTTTTAACGTTTTTACAATGTTTCTGATTGTTTTTTGAAGATAATTATTTTGGTAATTATAGAATAATTTGATTAATAATAACACTGCAAAAAAATTATTATACAGCTTTTCAGTATCTCAATAATTTGATAATGGCAAGGTAATTTACTTAATTTGCTAGAAAATTCCAAGTATTTTCATTATTTTTAGTAAAAGTACATACATACCATATATAATGCATTTAAAAATACTTTTTAGGTTAAAAAAAAGAAAATTATATTTTTTACGTATAATATAAAAAAATATATTATTATAAATGTCCAATCGTAAAGTTAATGAGGATGATTTTTGTGCAACGATGGTAAACGAAATTCGTGGATGGTAAAAATTCTTGATAAATATATTGCTCTTGCATATGAGGAAATAAACTATAAAATTGGTGTTGGAATTTCCTTTAAGTTACAATACCACCCTCTTACCATGAAATGCATTTTAATGAAATTGTAAATTCATTCAAAATTTACGAAAGTGCCAAAAAAATAATAAAAATTATTACCTTTATTCATGCTGATAATGTTTGATATATAAGTAATGAAGTACTATAAAATTAGCTTAATGTAAATGATACTACAAAAATTTGGATATTTACGATTACGAATGATAATAAAATTGATTAAAATGCATTCCTAATAGAAGATAATTTATGTGATTTCCTATCCGGATGCTACATTCACTGTACCTCGAACCTCAATATTTACTGCGCTTATAATCGTAAAAATTACATATCTACGTATTTATGTATTTTTTAGACCAGGAAATATATTTCAAAAACTGACGGATACCTGCGGACTTGAATAATTCACGCGACAGAAAATACGAGATATAAACTGATTAAACTACAACTGCACCAATATATGAATATCATATTTAAAAACTGCTTTTGACAAAATATTTGTGTATGAAATTTTGACACTACGAATTCTCGTACTTTTCAAAATTTATAGTCTTTTTTAACATTCCTACAAGAAGACTTTAAAAAAGGGAATCAATCAAAGATTATGATACTTTGAATTGACTGCGTAATTATACGATCGTCTGGATGAGTATTATTTTTTTGTGAAGAAAAAAAATAAAAATGTATTTATCTATATGTAATCAAAAAAAGTTGACAGAACAAGATATTTTAACAGAATTATAACTGTCAATTATCCATATCAAATAATAAATCCACTGTCTTTCCTTGAGTAATGACGTTATCTGCAAGTCACTACTCATAAAAAAATCAAAGTAGTTTGAACAATCTACGTGACGTAATTTGAAATGAAATTGGCCAGAATATAATATCTAATTTACATTATTTTATATCAAAAATATTTCCTCTCGAAAAAAAAAAATATTTTTTAGTCACTTTAGATAGCATTGCAATTTAAATAATCCTTGATAATCCATTCACTTCTTTTATGAAAATAATTCAAAATTACAAAAAATGATATATAGGCAGACACGCAGGTATCTCATGTAGAATATTTTAGAAAAACACAAAAAATAGTATATAATATATATCTTGTTATCGTCGACCACTTTGTGCGAAGTGAAAATTTACGATGAACACTAATTACAGAAGCAGCCTCGTTTTCGCTCGTTATACGTCGCGAGCTCGGGGCTCGTCGAATAAGTGAAGCTACGCGTGTGACATATATATATATTATAAAAATATATATTACGAGGAAGTCGGGAAAGTAATTCTCTGATGAAGGAAATAATAAATACATTACAAAGATATATATTGTGTGATAAAAATGACAGCTGAAATGTTGAAAAAGATAATATTATTGAAATTGATTATTGTTATTTAAGCATGTGTACATGTATATTATAGGAAGAAGTATGTTCGCGTATAATTGTGTAAAATTAAAAAAAAGACGTGATGTGAACGCGGAACGTCCCTGCAATAAGGGGGACGTCGCGTCTTGTATTTCATGTAACACAATGAGATGTGCATTTGATTTCGATGTGTTTCAATAAAAACTTCATGACTTCGTGAAATTCTAACAGATTTTTTACCTATTTATCCAGTTTTTTTATCCTCCTGCAATTGATGATTCTTTATTTATTTGCTTAATAATTGTGCAAGCATTACTATCCTTTTTTAGAAGATAACACAACGACGAGACAACACAAGAAACGTGGGATATTGTATACTTGACTATAACGTTTTCAGCAGTAGTTTTAGTAAGAATCTAAAACTAGACTATTTAAAAGTGAAAACTGAAGTAAGTAGTTCAATATTTTTGTTAAATCTGAAAATAAAAATGCAGATTCGAGAAGCTTTAGCGAAAACAATTGTGTTCATATACATCTGAATAGTAAATATTTCATCTCGGCCGTGAGGAATTCAGAGGTTTTCCTTGCAAATTCTACCGAGTTACCTTAGAGAATCCTCAAGTAAATGTGAATTCCTTAAGACTGATTTGAATATTTTGTAACTGAAGGAAATTTCCTATGATTATATGTTATATGACCAATTACATTCACATACAAGGAATAATAGCGAAATTTAATATTATTTCTAATACGGAAGTTTAATTTTTTTAAAAACTTTTTTAAAAGATTTTTTACTGGAAAATGGATTTGAAGAAATGTCTGTACAGAACTCTGTTAATATTACTTTTAAAAAATGTCAAAACCATTTCGTCTTAAAATACCTGATAAAAAAAGTAACTAGTTTTTAAAAAATTATATTTATTAATCTGATTCTGTAATATTAAAATAGAAATGTCTTTAGGAAAATTGAAATTATATCTTGATCTTACGTACCTTATAAGATTCTCGGAAAAATCAGAGGATTACGTAAAATTAACCTACTTCAATATTCCTTTTAATTTGTCCATAGTTACTTACATAAGGTCAGCCTGGGGGAGTGGTGAGGCAGCCTCGACTTAACTCTTTGTGCCCTCCTCTCGAGAACTTCATGAGAACCGGAGGAAGTCCGCAAGAACATCCATTATTCATCGGCGTCGTCGTCAGGTCGCGTACTTAAAGGCCATTGTAAGCGTAGCACAAAGAAAAATGTACCGTGCCCTTCGATTTCCAGCCCGTCGAAGACCAAGATGATGCACTCGACGGCTTGTTAACAACTCCCGAGTATCTTAAGGCCGCGGTGAGTACGCTTCGATCGAAAAACATTAAGAGTCAACGAACGGCTCTTTATCGAAACAACAACTCACTCGCCGGTCATTTTTTTATCTGGCCATTTATCATTCGCGAACCAAAAAACCGTTTATTACCGAGAACACGCCATACCTATTTTTCAAGGGGTTCCCATCAACTTCTGTAAATCTCATGCCGCGATAAAAATGAAGGACACCATTCGATTCGATCGACGGGAAAAATGAAAAACGCATCCGCAAAATATTAAAAAAAAAAGTTGGCAACGTCGATAGATTCGCAAGCGCGCGGTGCAATTTTCCCGCCGTAAAAGCCTGCCGCGCGTGGGAAGCCTCCGGAGTGCTCGGGAAAAACTTTTTTCGCCTCCCTGAAAGTAGAAAAAAAAGTCCTTCGCCGGGGAAACGGGAAAATAAGGTTGTTATTTCGCGCGAGCCCTTCCGCCGGCCGTGGCTGGCGGAGGCGGAGAGGCGGTCGGCTGACGGCGAGGCGTCGGCGCGCGCTGCACCGCAGGGCGACGCGGTCGATCAAATTAGCGGCGAAAAGTCATCGAGGCACAGGCCGAGAGCTGCGTCGGCGGGCTTATCGCTGCGGAAACCCCTGACCTGAGCCGCCTCTGAAACGTATCGGCGCTGTTGCATACGCGCGCGCCTCTCGCTCCGAGGCTGCTGCTCGATACGAGCAAATGGTGCGTTGGGAAACTGATGTCAATGGAGATTTGCATTTTGAAAGAATTAAGCTGATTAATGCTTCAGAGTATTCGTGGAAGTTTCGCCATTAATTTGGTTGCAGATTTGAATGAACGATTCAACGGGTAGCGAAAAAATGTGATTATGTTTTGTCCAAATATAATTTAAGAAATGAAACGTTGTAATAAGATAAGATTTTTAATTATAGTAAAAAAATAATATTTTAAAGCACTAATAACGATAGCCTAGATTATTAGATATCTATTTTTAAATCAAGGAAGCGCATAAGATATGATCAAACGAAAGAGACGTTGCAAAGTGGTTTTAAATTTGTCTAAAGCGCATCATACTTCCAGGGTGTTACCTTTAAAAATTTGAAATGAAAATAAAATCCTTTCTTGCGTGCTCATGCTCGCCTCCCACAGGAGCTTCTAGAAGCGAATTTTTTTATTTTTACACCTTATACCGCACACATTTCTAGGTCAAGTCAAAGGAAAATTGCGCTTCGTAAATTTAATTCACCTCTTTTACCCTCGCAGTCATTAACAAACACTTTTAAAGTAATCCCCCTCTCTTCTTATCTATTATTCATAAGAAAGGCACGCCACTCGAGACAATAATAAACGACGCGTTGTCAAAGTGTCACTCGCACGCGCGCCGAAAAAGGGTACGTGTTTACAGTGCAATTAGAGCGTGCGGTAAAAACCGCGCGTATAGCTGAAAGCCAGCTCATAAAAGGGGCACAAGTCAGTACTGAAAGCCACCTTCATTTGTAAATGCAGGCGGACAGTAGGAACAAAACAGTGACGATATACAGAGATGCGAAAGAGAAAGAGAGGGAGTGAGGGCACCTGCTGCCAGAGCGAGATTTCGAAATGGGTGGGGCGGCGCGACAAAGGCGCGCCGGGGCGAGAGCGAATTTGGTGACCTGTGTACGTCCACCGATAGCGAATTAGGGCGAAACCCAATTGTTTCGCGCTTCGCGGAGCCCCCCTTGTCCATTACGTCCGTCCGAAGTGAGACGCGGCCGATTTCGAGCCCGGCGAGTGTTCCCTCTCCCTCTCTCTTCCTCTCTCTCTCTCTCTCTCTCTCTCTCTCTCTTTCTATGTCGCGCATAGGCCGCCTCCGCATACACGCCTCACTTCCGCGGCTTTCATACTCCGATATGTGCGGCCTGGACGTACGCGTGGCTTTGCTATAACGTCTATGGGTATATTACAGAGGATATGGTTAAGCTGGGCGGGATGGAAACATTTTAACGGAGAGGAAAATAATCGGAGATTGGAAGCCGAGAATTTAGGCATTTTTGTTTTTATTAAAAGTTTTATTTGATTCCATAGTTTTGAAATTGTTACAGGGATTATTAATAATAAATTCGTTTATTTAAAAAGTGACAGTCACTGATTCCTCGTTTTTTCTCTTCAGGCGATTTTTATTTCTCGAATTATTATTCAAGTTTTATAGAATAAGAAGATATGTATATTAATCTCTATGGTTACTTTATAGAGAAAAATAGTATAAAGAATATCCTTACTACGATGTAATTAAAAAAATCTCATTGTTTGAATGATGAATTTTAATGAAATTAATTATTTTATGTACTGTTTCTCATAGTTATCATTTTTTGTGAAATACCTTATTTTTTAAACATGTAAAATATTTTAAAAAAAATAGTATTTTTACCACCTTTTTATTTTTACGACCTAAGTAATCTATTGTTAACAGTATTTGAAAGGAAATTATTAATAGCAATGCTGTTACTAACTTAAGAATCGAGTTATTATTTTTAAAGTTATCTCGTCCCGCGAAAATAATGGTTTTATTTAAGAACCTTGTTTTTATGATTACCCTTAAAAAAGAAAAAAAAAGATTCTCGAACGAAACTTTTTCTCGATGCAATATTTTTTCGCCTACGAGCCTGCCAGCAAAGGCAAAGGGGAAAGAAAATGTAAAAAAAGCAAGTTAATAAATTGGAACTTCATTAAACGCAAGTTTCAAAGTTGTTCCCGTCCGTTACGATGCAAAAAGGCCGTGGAAGGAAACGAGGGGCCGGGGATGAGAGGGAGGTTGAGCGTCGACCGGTCAAACAATGGAATCTCGTCGACACTCCGGCAGTACGACAGCGGCGCGTGGGTGTTGCTGTCCAAGGGCACAGAATCAGGTTCTCATTAGATCGCTTTAAAAAAAAGACAATATAGCCGTTATGCGCTTACTGTCTCCTCTTATCTTTGTTCGCATCGACGGTAAAATCACGCTATAAGCTTTTTTCTTTCCTGATCGCACGGCGATCTAATTTTCCTCTTTTTTTCACACGAATGTGCGCAAGAAACGCTGTGAATCGATACTCCCCCGAGAGCTTTTAAAAAAAGGGGGAGTTCTTTTTTTCGAAAATCCCTCTTTCAATGTTTTTATTGGAAAAACGGCGGAACGGAAAGTGTTATAATCGTATTTTTAATAAATTTTACGCTTATAAAAGTGAAATGCAAAAATACAATTCACAAATTATAAGAGTAAAATTTGATTTGAAAGGAAAAAAGAAAACAGATATAGTGAAAAAGCAGGGCACGTGGAGTGCACATAAAAATCACGGATGATTAGCGTTCGACCTGACCTGGTCGTTTTAGAGCGATCCTATAAAGTTTTAGCGCACGCATATCCGGGACACATTGATTTTGCGCCTCACCTGTCGTCTCGCTCTCTCCGCTCATCAATATTTCGCTGTTTATTAATGATTGCCTCGCAAATTTATTATTTACTTGCGAAAATAAACTGTAAACGCTGCTGATCAGCTCTTCCACCAAGTATCATCGATATTCGTTAATTATCCAGTCCATCAGCTATTTTCGAATTACGAAAATTACTGGAGAAATTCGCGGTTTATATTTATTCTCAGTATCGGCGATGCAAAAACAAATTCGCCTTTTTTATTCGAGCGGAAGCGAATAAAGTTTCGAAGGGAGGATTTTTTTTATTGAATTAACGCAGAATTCTTTTTGCTTTTTTCTGGTCGCGAAATTCTAAACTTTGAGCAAGAGAACACATTTTTCGTGATCAACGTGGGGTACATGCAAAGCGCCGCTAGGCTTCGGGATGTATGCATTGCGCGAACAACCATTCAGGTCGCGCTTGCATATATATGCCGAATTGTGTAGCCGTCTGCTCGTTTTCAGCTATGCACCACTGCTTAAACGCGTGTTCTCTCATGGCAAAAGAAAATAACGTGAATTTTATTAGGTTAAGTAAACGTAAATAGATGCAACCAGGCACGGTAAGAGCTAATTTTCAAAATAAATTAATTTGATATGCATATTGCTTACAACTCCAACACCATTTAAACTGAACTATTTATTAAAACATGAAAGAATGTTTCTGGATTTTTTAAAGCGAATTGAGTTCTTACATTTATTTTTACGCCTTAGGCACTGTACTTTTTTCAAGAATTAACGAGTTAGAATAAAAGTACGTAGTCGCGCTATAGAAACTTTTAATTTATCGACATTATCGACAACAAAGCGATACAAAAACGATTTATTGAAAATAAACTACGAGCTATTGCTATGCTAAAAGCGCGTACAGCAAATAAACTATCGTATCGAACGATTTTATATAAACTCTAAAATAAATCGTAAAACCACGAGCTACGAAACCTATATGGTTCGGCTCAGCCCATAAATACATAAAATTCCTATCTAAGAAATTCACTTGAACCCTACTCAAAATCCCTCAATCTCAAAAAATCAATAGCCGCACAGCCTCACCCCTTCCCTGCGTGCGGTGGATTTCAGAGAAAAAAAAAAAGTGATCGCCGCTGGGAAAATCGCCCCACTGACCTCCAAGCCCCTCGAGCGCGCAATCGCCCGGCCCTCATCTTCGGCCTTGAAAACCGCGGCGTCGATTTACGTCCACGGCACTCGCGGCCCATCCTCGGGGGTCGAAAAAAAAGAGGTTCGTGGAAGAAGGTCAGCGTCGGGCGCGCACTCGAGGGTCGAAATGAAATCCCTCGAGCGAACTGCGAGAGAGATTGAATGGAGCGCTGGGCGCGCGCGAGTCAAAAGGGACGAGACGCACCGAGGAAATGATGCCTAGTAATCAATTTTTCGGCTTAGCGCGCGAAAGAGCGAAAGAGAGATGTAAAAAAAAGAGAGAGAGCTTCGCCAAAAAGATTGCCGCCCGCATGCTCCCCGGTGCTCCAGTTTCCCTGCCTCCTCCAATGGTTCAAAGACGTCGGATTTCAACCCCTTTTTCCTTTTTCATTGTCACAATGAAAGAGGTACGTACACGCGCGTGTATCTTTTTAATTTTATTATTTTAGCTGTTTTTTTATGTTTACACTTTTGGCGACATGACCAATGTATTCTTTCGCCGTGGCAATGAGCTGTGTTAATGGTGTCTCGGGAGCTCAAGAGCTTTAGTGGATCAGCAGAAGTTCCGAAGTAGTTTGGAAAGTCGAAGGCCGAGAGAAAGGAATTCAGTAAAGTTAAAAAATTCCTACAAGCTTTTGCGACTGATCGTTATTATGCGGCTGAAACTTTTTTACAATTAAAAAAAGGTGTGTAAGAAGAATAAAAAACTTTTTATAAAAAAAGTTTTGATAAAATGAAAAATTATTTGTGTAGGTGGTAGAATAACATGGCAAATTCAAGGTAAGAAAAACTTTTATATTACTGTAATTTTTTGTACATCCATTTTTTAATATTTGTTTTTATAAAATTGTTTAAATGATATAACTTTCGCCGTCAAAGCAGCTGAAACATATCCCTAAATCAATAATTGTATAATTAAATTTTACACAAGGTTTATTTTGAAAAATGCGAAGCAAATATGAGAGAAATGCACACAAAAATATGATACGTAACTTTTGATTTATTTTTTTTATAATACAAACAGTGCCTGTCATTAAAAAAATACTCACCGTAAAGTTCATTTATTTTCTCTCGTCGACGAAAGCATCAACTGTCAATGCTACCCAAAATAGCATAAAATGATCGACTGCGAAGTCAGGGATAAAAAGTATTTTCACGGTAACGCTTTAATTACTCGCAGGAGTAAATTTTTTTCCGCTCGGCGTACAATTTCCTGCCTACTCGTTCTCGATTGATCGGCTTTCGCGCGGCCAAAGGGAGCAGTCTGTAGTTTCTTGCAAAAAGCCTGTAATAAACCGCGTTCGGAATAAAGGTAGACACGAGCGCCCAGCCAATGACAAGCCACGGTGGTCGATGGGAACGACGCGTTTGCCGACCCACGCAAAGTCAGGACGCTTCAAAGCTAGCGCTTGGCAAACCGGAGATGACCGAGCAAATAGCGTGGCCCTCTCTATCTATACACCCCAAAAAGTTCATCCTCTGCTATGAAGACATATTGAGTACATGGCTTTCCGGCCGATAAAATCTATATTGCTTCGTTTTTTTCGAAATTACTTTCTGTCTAATAAGGAATTATACAAATTTCTAGAGTTAAGGACTGCCGGTTTCTAATAAATTTTGTTTCGTAATATTATTTAAGTTTGATAATTATTTCTAAATAAACTAAAGAAAGTAATTAAATTTTGAAAATATATTTAGAATATATTTTTACGTATTAAGAAAAAAAAAAGATTTGTGATAATATACCGTCAGTATTATTATCTTTGTTAATGTATTTTACTTTATTTTTAATATCCGAAAAAAATGTATACTTTTTATTTGCAATGAATTACGATCGAACACTTACAGTTAAAATGAGTCAATGATCAAAATTTAATATTGAATTCCCTTCTAAATGAAAAGAACTTACAAAAGAGCCTTAAAATAACATTACTGGCTAAATGAGACTTAAAATAATAAAACGAAATCCCGGACGATCCCATCGTACGCACCGTTTGCGTCGGTCGTAAATCAGCGAGCATCGAGTCAGTGAATAAAACAAGCCCTCTCAAGCGCAAAGTAGCAACATCGAAAATCAATGGGCGAATCCGGGGATTAATCAAGCCCCGCGTAGGGCATTGCACGCACAACCGCAAAGCCTCATTCATCGCAGGGACGCGGTCCGCGCACCTCCGACTCCCTTAAATGCGTCCCTTCGGAGGCTCAGGTGGGCTCGCCCGTGGACGTCGCGTGTACCTCGGAGGCCCTCGACGCACAATGGCGCACCTGGTCGGCGCGTCCCCAAGGTACGCGCCTCAATGGGAATTGCCAAACAGCGAGACTAATTAGTCCTTAATGGGCTGTCTATTACCGCGGGAGGCGTGCCCCTCCACGTATTAACGCGGATCCCGTGATTGCCGCCACCCCACAGACTACTCGGGACTTAACTGCCTGATTGGGGAGTGCGTTTGATCATTTTCTACCCGGCCCTCGCTCGTGTATTATTGCCTTGTAATTGCCGCTTTATTGGAAAAGTTTGCGCGGCACCCTTGTTAGGCTATAAGGAACGAATTGTCTTATTTGCTTGCCGGGGGGTGAACTTAATGGAATTTACACTGGTGAGATATATGCAGATCGCCTCCGTTGATTGGATTGTTAACTCAGTGGATTCTTAACATAGTTCGGCAGAAATAGATGAAGTTGCTCGATGGGAACTTCTTTTTTTCTGTAGCGTTAATAAAATAACAAACTTGTGACGTTAAAAAAGTATCAGAACGACGTCATGACTGAACTTCAATAATTCACAGCTTGAGCATGAAAAATCAATAATCGATTTAAAACATATTCTTCTATTAAAGGCAGCTATGACGTGGTTATAAAAATATCTCTCGCGAACAAAAATGACGTATGAATTATTTACAACAAATTGGTAAAATTAATTTTGATTCCTAAATTTCTTTAAAATCTTAATCGGTTTTTTATTATAATATCTATATTTATTATATTAAAATGTTAATGTAGTAATTTGTACCGTTGCTACTTCAAATAAAAAATTTTTAACTTCATTATATGTTTTGTAGAATACTATATTGAATTTACTACGTACATTATTATTAACGCTAAAAATCTGTATGCATCATAATGTTGCTAAGTATAAAAGGTAATTAAAAAGTACTGTAGTTATCAAAATATTGGTTTCATATTTTAGATAGATAATGCAGGTAATTTTTGTTGTAAAAGTAGTTCTCTACTTTACCGGTATTTTTCAATTATCCTAATTCTCTCAGAAACTTTTTTAATAAAAGTTAATAACGTAAAAGTTTGTACAGTTTAATCAATGATGACGGAGGTGATTTGGATGATCAATAAATCATTAATAAATGAGATTTACTAATTTAAACTTTGGTTCAGTTGATCATTTGAATCACCTCCATCATCAATATTACTGGAAGTAAGGATATTAAAATAAATATACGTATATAAAAAGGAAAATTATTTGTCATATCTTGAAAATGTTTATTTATCATTAACTCGTCACATTTCTTAAAGTCTAAAGATTTAACGATTTCAATAGACGAGCATTCAATAATTATAAACATTATCTCGATACCCGATACCACGCAATTTTTAACTCCACTAAGAAACATTATAAGCGCTTCGAGAACGAAGGCTTTACATGGTAAGCATCACTATCACTTTTCTCAGTCTCCGCTTTTTCTGAAAAAGATGCTTATTACACTGTGTTTTATAGTAACTTCGCATTGTAATAATTTTTTTTTTATTGTTAGACTTAATAACTGATTATAGGATTATGTAAAAATTTTTTCACTACCTAATTTTATTTAAATGTAGACGCCATTTATTTAAATTCGCAAATAATGAAGGTATTAAAAAAATATTAATGATAATACATTATATATAATAAGCTCTCGTTTTATTATGTGAAGTATCTCTTTTTATAGAATTTTGGTGTAGTTTTTAGAGCAACAATAAACAAGGCTAAATTTACACGCACAAAATGTAAAATAATACAATTTATCGGGCAAAGTTCGAACGTGGCGCTTAATTTATCGCTGGCGACATCTTGGTCCATGAAACTTGGTTTCGCAATGGGCAAGTTTCTTGTGTAAAGTTAAATAAATGGCGTTTCCATGATTAAGGAGACTCGACAGTGTCTTTCGTAAATGAGATTTGATAAAAGTTTCAAAAAATTGAAATTTTAGACTACATCTTTAAAAATTCTAAATGTACAAATAAAAATGTTATACAATTTGTTGAAAAAACATGTTATTTTTATATTTTACAATATACGACTTCGCCCTTTAAAAAGTACAATTTACGAGAAATATTTAAACGGTTTCTCAAAACAATCAAACAACAGATAATTTAGGTTACATTTTTTTGTTGAAGTATTTTCTTACTTTCTTAATTATACTTTTAATAAACTAATTTCTCATTGCTTTTATAAAAAGTAAGCACACTATTCTAAAAATGTCTTTGCTCATAAGTCACTGGTGAAGCATGATAAAAAGTGGTCTTTTGTTAAAGTAAAACAATAGCGTAAACTTGCATTAAAATAGTAACGAAAATTGTCTTCTTTAATTAGCATAATAATATTATCGACATCGCACTTTCTTATGTCATAACATTCGACAATTTTTCGCAATTTCTTAATAGCCCTGTATCTTGCAATATGTCGATTCGATATATTAAGTATACACAATTGTCTTTAATCTGCGATATCACACTGCACTCGCAATCGGTTATTATTGCTAAAAACTTCTGGCGCGAAAAAACTAGCGCTTGTTTATATACCATCAATCACCGCCGCGATAAACGCAAAGAAACAATCATTAAATCGTTTTTATTCCGGCCACCCTCTCCTATCACTCCGAACGCGGTCTCTTCGTAAAAAAAATTAATTAGAGGCCTACGTGTTAGTAGTTCTACGCTTCAAATGTTACAAGGTAAGTGAAGAGGCTGCGTTCGATTATTGGATGCCGTTAAAACTATTTATTATAATCCTTTGGCTTGGCCAACGAACTCGAACATAGACCGCATTCTTTCGACAGCGCACGACTTGGGCTCGTTGGCGCGACTCGCTGTCAACTGCTTTGTGTTTCAAATGCACTGCTGGTGGCAGTTGCGATACACATCGATCGATTATTCATCATGTTCTAGAATTTTGAAATGCACTTTTTTCTTGTTAATACGGTACCACGGATGAAGGGTTCTTGGGAGTCCTTAGTACCGACCGTCATCCACATCAGCCGGCTGATTCTCTAACGTGCAAGGCCTGTGCAACTCTTGGCCTCTCTCGTGCAACCATTTATTTGCAACTAAAAATAATACATCAACATTAGTACTCGTATTAAATATATTTTAATAGTAAATTTAGAAATCAGGACATTCAGCTTTATTTAATAGTATGTACGAGTAAACGAAGTGTAACTTATGAGTAAGTAGTAAAACCAAGATATGGTCAGACATTCTTAATACTTTATAATCTTAACAGATCAATATGCTATTATTATTACCCCACTTGGATCCAGTTAATACTGGACACGCAGCATGTCTCGTCTTATAATCTCCTTCTCCATTGGGTTTCAGATTGTACCAAAAAGCAGCACTTCCCTTTTTAGGCCATAATGAAATGTTGATTTTTGTGAAAACGGTTCCTCCTCCTTGTTCAACATCGCTCATCTGAGAACAAAAAATAAAAATAAATATCAAGTGCATATGATATTGATATACAATATTCATGTTATTACAACATTTATCTTTGCTTTTATTGATAGATAATAATTGTACTATAATGATTTGCAGAACGCAGTAGCGGTTTGCGGCGCAATCGCCCTTTCGATTACTGTACTTGCGGCGCCACCCCCCTCCCCCTAATTCTCCGTACTCGTCACGCGTCTCATTACCAGAGGAACTAATCTTCTGCGAACGCTACCTAGCTGCTCACCAAGCCTGGCACGGCAGAAGGATGATTTACTCTTTTATCAATAACATTTTAACGATTATTAAGATCCAACATTTGAAGCTTATGCACGGTACGTTGGCAAGGAGTTTTGCTCTGAAATTTCGTCGTTCCGAAGATGTTGTCTTAGGAGACCAGGAATCACGTGATAATTAATTTGTTTCGCGATGCTCTATTTTATCTAATTAGAAGAGAGGCAGAGAGAGTGACTGATCTCAGAGTAGACTATGGGTCTGCACCGAGGGCACTTGATCTGTCGTTTGGACACCCTTCGTCCCGTCATGACTTTCCCCCAGGGGAGATCTTCGCGATTTGCCATAAGATTGAACATCTGTGTATGTTTGAGTTGGGACTGTTGATGAGTGACAGCGGTGTGTGTATGTGTGAGTAAATGGAATGCGAGTAATGAAAGTAGTGTAGCTGAAAGTTTTTGCCGATAAGGAGCGTGTGAATGATGCTCTCCCTGAATGTTTGAAGTGTAAATAGGTGCGTGTTAAGAATGTAGAGGGATAAATAATATGAATATGTATGAGACAATGTTCGGTCTTATGGCAATGACCGAGGATCTACGGGGAGTGACGTCCCCGGGGCCCCGAGTCTGATAGAAGAACAGCACTTTGATGCTGTCGACTTTACCACGTTGGAGCGTCGGTAGACCAACACCAATGGAGTCAAGCTAATCGTTTAAGATGTAATGAAGAAAATAAGAGGGGGATGTATTATATATAAGCACAGTGTATAGCAGCTGGTGGATTCGCGGGAGATATTTTCACGCTCTTCTCAGTGAGCTACCGGTACGAAGCAAACTTACGTAAGTGATAGAGTGTTTGAAAAGTCAGTGGAATGAATGTGAAACCGCAAGGAGGGCACTGCGCTCGAGCGCATCCCTTGGGTGTAGCAATCCCACGGCCCCGGCTAATCGGTCGACCGAGCCGAGGGATAAGTTAGGATATCTCAAACTCGGTAGAGGAAAAAGCCTCGAAACACTCGGCATCTTGGAATGCAAAATGTAAGGTAAAACGGTCGGTCGAAGAGTCCCGGAGCTTATATTGCAGCTGTTTCATTCGGATCATTTGGAGTTGACTTCACAGTGACAGTGAAAAGATTTAGTCAATACATATAAAAGGTAAACTTACGTAATATAAAACTGTGGCAATTCGATTTCCAGTTCCAAGACTTTTGAATGCGTTTATTTCTTCTCTCTGAAAAAAGGATAATTCAGTTATTCAAAAGAAAAGGTGAGTCGTACATCGAGTTTAAAACAAAGAAAGCAGAGGTTTCGGAGTAATTTAATAATAAATTATTTCATTTAGATTGATAAAAAAAAAATTTTAAAAATTAGCTACATTTAATTTTTGTTTTCAATAGTACTTAGGGGTAAAGGGTACAGTTATTGACCCTTTAAGCAGACGAAAAACATAGTGATTGACCGGGGTCAATACAGTGATT
>JAXIUT010000021.1:9354019-9370761 GCA_035586675.1 Eurytoma californica | reverse complement strand
AAACATAGTGATTGACCGGGGTCAATACAGTGATTGACATAACCTTCCCATGTTAAAGGGTCAATCACTGTAGGGGGTCAACAACTGTACCGCTTACCCCTACATAACCCGTACAAATTGAAAATAAATATAAAATCTGAATGAAAAAACGCTGATTGAAAAATCCAGCGCAGAATAGGAGGCCAATCAGTCAACGGAGCATTAACGGAGACTCGTGCATAATGCAGGGGAGCGCGCGAGGGTTACACGAAAATCGGAGAATTATAAATACGAGCGGGGTTTGCGCTTAGGCGCGCGATAATGCGCGTCGGCCCCCGCTGCCGCCGTCCTATGATTAATGATTATCGCGCGTCGCGGTGGGAGGGCGAGGCAGATAGGAGCTATATATACACACACGCACGCATGCACACAAACACAGGTGTATTCGCACGTACCCTGGCGAAATCGAAGTGGGGCTCGTAATGTCCGCCGATTCCATAATTAACAACCTGCAGCTCCTCGGCGGTCTCGATGTTCATGCTCGTCATGTGCTCGACCCGTTGACTCACCGTCCGCACGTGCTTGTGCTCGTGCTCCTGCAGCCAGGCGCTCTTGCTAATGCGGTAGTTCGCTATTTCCAGCTCGCCGGTCTTGTAGTTCTGCACCGTCGCCCGCTTGAACTGTAAACGAGTCGGAGAGTGAGCGAGTGAGTGAGTTACTGCTCGGGGGGAATCTTTTACTACGCGGACTGAGGGGGATTGTCCGTTTCCTTGCTCGGAAATGCTGCTTTTTCTAATTTTAATCGACGTTTGATGCGGAGATTCGGACATTTTCTGCATTTAAAGTGTCTTGTTTGTTTTGTTTGTCTGCTCTTCTAGAAAATGGATGTACAGTTTCTTTTTTCGCTTGTACCTTTCGGTCTTTTTTTGCACTTAATTAACAATTTAATTGCAAAAATAAAGGAAGGTAAAGATTTTAGAAAATAATATCCTTGTTCAATTTTAAAAACATTTTTTTCAGCCCTTGTACGACTGCTTAATAAAACTTCAATAAAATTAAAAAAGGATTTATCGATGATTAGTCGGAATTTAATAAATTCATTTTAAACGAACAACCCCCTATCGTGCAATTTAGTGACACGTCATGATGCAAAAGGAATTCTACGTAACGGGTAACATGTCAGAGTACGTCTGATTGGAATTTATCGTGCGTAGTCGAATATTCGTTATATCAGTCCATTCAACCCGCTAACAATACCAGAAAAAATTTCGTGTTTTAAGAATTGAATACAAACGAAAAGTAAATAAAAATTTTATTGGAAATTTTTTCGGCTAAAAGAAAAATAAAATTTGCTCTGCTGAATAAAAATTTATTGGAAATTTCTTCTGCTAAACGATTTTCATTATATTTTTTTATATTTGCATAGTGTTTCATATTCTCATAAACACAACTCATATTCTCATTAGCGTCTTTTTAATTCATTATTAATACTACATTACATTTAGTAAATCATTTTAAACCTTTAAAAATGTAATGCGCTCGAAACTTTATAGCTTTCGAATCTTTTGTTTTCAAGCGAATCCTCCTGATAAGAACAAGGAGTGATCGCCCTATATAGGCTCTTGATAACAGCGAAGTAAAAGGATCCTCTACTTGGACAGGAGTAAGGAAAAGGAAGACGAGAACTCACCCGGGGCTGGGCCATCCGCTTGATGGTTTTGATCTCCTCGTCGTAGATGACGTCGTGGTAGATGACGATCCTCGGCTCGAGGTAGGCCTCCTCCTCCTTGAACGGGGCTATCTTGAGAAAGGGTATGCCCCGGTCGACGTATCGGCACTTCAAGTCCTTCTGAATACTCGCTGGCATCTTGATCTCGCCTCGGCAAAGCATCTCGTACCTCTCGCGCTCCGTCATCTCGCTGACGTCTTTGATCTTCTTCTCTGTCACCGTGAAGTGCTACGACATGGCGGGCAATGATCGATATCGTTCTTCTCTCTTTTCTTTTACCGTTGTTAAACTGCGAGCGGAAATTTATCGGCAGGAGGGTCTCGTGGATTTTATGTGGATGGGAGTGCTCGCAATTTTGTAAAATTTACTGAAAAAGCCTTTGAGCGTCCAAAAATGCTTGCGTACATATGCGTGTGTATAATTTTTTCATTTGCAATAACGTGCACTTTTGCGCAAGTGCAGTGAAAATTAGTTTCAACGGTTCATTGACTTTATTACAATTTTTAAAAGATCGATTACCTATTGAAAGTTTGCTTTATTTTGGAATCGTGAATTTTTTTTTAATTTACATTATCAAACAGTTTTTTTGTAACATTTTTGAAATTAGAAGAAATTATTGAAATCAATCATTATTATTTAAAATCGTAATAAATGTTATTATCAATTTCTTTTGTATTTCTCAAAAAGTTTTTAAACTGCTATATAAAAATTGAAAAAAAGAAGTAATTACACATGCATTTTTGGAAAACACTCCTATACAACTAATAGAAAATAAGGAAGCTCACCTGATTGGTGACAACAGAGTCTTCGGTGCCATCCTCGCCGCGCTTTCTCCTTGATTCATTGGATCTCTTCTGAATCTCCTCCTGGTAGTAAGCCCGATTGCCGAGGGCCCGTTGATGCGACGGCACCAGCTCCAGTAACTCATTCGTCATGCTCAATGCCCTCACCACATTTCCTGAAATCATTTATTTTACGTTTTACCATTTATGCTACTTTCGAATTATTTTTTTTCATTTCCTTTTATAAGCTTTTAGAGTAAATCTTCAATGACTCTTATAGTGTTGTTTCAATATTTACATAAGTGCTTTAAAAAAGAGATTAATCCCTGCAGTAAATAAATTTAATGTAATTAATTATTTATTTAAATTTGAATGCCAAATAAATATAAACAATTAAAAAATACTTTAATATTGTTCATCCAATCGCATTACGAGAAATAAAATGACCATATATCTTTTTATAGTCGTTAATCCGATGTGGCGAACATTTTTGGAACATAAAATTAAATCAATCGAACTCTAGGATTAAAATGAAATTTACTTTATCCAATTTATCGCATAAAGGATTTTCACATTGAAAACAATGTATCAGTTAATTAAGAATTATTACCTGAGTTTCTAATTAATTTGAAAAATTAATAACCCATTTAAAATATAAAATTTTAATCAATATAAAACGGAAAAGATAAAACTTCTTTTATTATTTGGCGCTACCGTGCCAGAATGTAAAGAAAGTACAAATCCTCGAAAACTTATTATCTACAAGCCGGCAATAAAGGATGACCAACTCGCAGCGTCCGCCTACTCTCCCAAGAAAAGAACGTCTTCGGAAATTATTGCCGTCTCCCCACCCCTCGCGCGCGCGCCGGCGATCCAATCGAAAATCTATTAAAGCTTCTTTTTACTCCACGTAGTAAATCACGACACAAAGTCCGGCGTAATTCCTTTAGAGTTTAAAAACTTTTTCGCATCGCACCCCGGCAAAGCCAGACACGAGGGGGTGGCGAGGCGATGCCGGAAAAGTCGAGACACGTGCGCGCGACGCCTGCATTTCGCCGGCTACCTAACGGCTAATGAAATAAGGACGCGCGACGCTAGCGAACAAACTTTTTACGGGCTGCTTTCCGGAAGCCGGCTGCTGTCGATTTTTCGCGACGTTCCAGACTGGTCCCGGTGGGTCGGACGCGTCGGGTGCGTCGCGGATTAATTTTCTCTCCCCGAGTTCGGCGCTTTTTCGACGCTCGGCCGCGCGAGGCGAAGTAATTGCATTTAAGAGGCGCGTGACGCCGACGGGATTACAGTGCCAACTGCGCTTGTGAATTTTTCAAGGCGCCGCGTGACCCTGCGACAAAGAGCTCGGATTAGAGACCCGGTATAGTGGAAAATTAGAGAAAGAGAATGGTGAAGCGGTGGACGTTTTGTGGATTTAGAGCGTGAGTTGCGATAAGGAGAGCTGAAAAAATGCAATGGGCATAAGAGAATAACCACGTTTTATGTGTGTTTGGTTTATTTTTAAATTCATTTATGAAATGTCGCAGTTATTCACAGAGCTTTGCATTTTACGCCGAATCAGCTTGTTTTTAATCAAGTTTGTAACACGGAAATCAACAAATGTTTTTCTTGCGGATGACTTTAATTACTATAGTACCGAAACGCTATTTCAAGTTGATTTACGAAACAACACTGTCAAATATGGTACCTTCTCATTGAGAAATTGGGAAATGATTCTTGATAACATTGTTCATTTTTTTTTTAAAAAAATACTTTGTCTCTTTTCCAAGTTCTATTTTCCATGTTGAACGATCAACTGAAAAATAAGTCCTTTCTCGAACAAGTGATCCGACAACAAGCAATTATACGACAACGAAGGGAGTAAATAGGAGGAAAACACCCGGAGGACCCGGTAAGGTGGCGATGGGGGAAAGTACGCGAGTGGATAGACTCGCAGCTGCGACGCTTTCTTTCTAAATAATTCAGCCGCGTTCGGATCTCACGATTCGCAATACAGTCGGCCACTGTTTCCGTTTTGTCCCAGGCTCCCGGGGGACTCGCTGCGTCTTTTGTCGAGGTCGCACCGCCGGAAATGCAAGACTCCCGCCGCGACGACTGAATTTTTCAGTCGCGTCGCCGGCGACTACTCAATTATTGAGCTGCGGCGTGAGTTCTGTCCACCCGATTTCACGTGGTGCGAAGAATTCCGGGTGGTCTGCATTATTCGATACTATAAGATCGAATGCTTACCCCATCGTCGTTTGCACGTCGCCTGCGGCTGGCCACGTGGGAGGGATAGCTACGAGAACAAGCTTTTGTTCTAGCTTGGTTGTCTTTTGTGTTTTTAACATTATGATCAGTAGTGCAGTATTGCTTGATGGTAAATGCTTCTTCGTAAAAATTTAATAAGGAAATAGGAAACAAATTCGGAAGTAGGTTGTGTATAATACCAACGTAAATATTTAATTTTTGTTTTAAAAGTGAGAATATATTTATAAAGTTCTACTTTTAGAGTACTAAAGATAACTACAGAGATTAAATTTTTTAGAGATGAAAGTGGATTTTCGTTTAACTTTTCAAATAAACAAACTATTTTTGTAATTCAATCTGTTAATGCATTATTGATTTTATCTCTCGTATAAATAAATCTGACAGTATTCTTAACCTGTGGACATTGTCCCTTTATTTCTAAAAATTAACAATACCAGTAACGACTAAGAAGAATAATAATCATAAAAATTTCTTTCAATTTACAGTTTAATCAAAGGAACTTTAAAAACAGATCCGCAAATTGGTAGACAGAATTTGTAGTCCTTTTGCGAACAAAACGTCAAAAGCTCCACTGTGTATCACTTTACCCAACCAACCCAGCGAAGCAATCCGAAGTCATGAAGTCTTTCTTAATTATCAGATCTTAATTAGTTTTTACCGCCAAAAGGCTTGGATAACACGATCAATGCTGTTTTTGTCTCGTCTACGCCTAATTGTTCCTTTGTCGTCCGTTTCCCTGTCTTTTTGTCTCTTCCTTTTCGTCCCCGCGTACTCCTTCCGTTCTGTAATTGCATTGAGTTTCCGTATCTTCCGGTTTCTTCGCGCCGACTGTAGTCCTTATCCGACTCTTTTTTTCAGAATAAAACGTCAACACCGTGTTTATCTTTTGATATTATTTTTTTCTTCGCGTCTTTTCCGAAAGAGAGCGAAAAGACGTCCTTTGTACCACTATTTGTTCGCTAAGAAATACATAGAACGTGCCAGATATCGTTGAAATATTTTACACAATAAAAGAAACGATCCAGACAATTGTAAATTTTATGAGCCTGAAACTAGCCCCCACCAGACTAGCCGCGGCCAGTGGTTCTTATGATCGATAATCAATCTAGCGTTTTTCGCACTTATCGAATGCAACCGAACAATTAACCAACAATAAATGTCGTTTGCAGTCAATGGCATCTAATTGTTTCAATTTTAATTAAACAATGACAGTTATTATCTCAACAGCCGAGAATTTCTTTTCCGGAGCTCAGAGCCATTCCAAAATATTTATAAAGTTTGTTCATAATATAAAGAAGTGATTGCAATTACAAAAAAAGGGAGTCTTAATCTTTTTGCCAATAAATTATCCATAACTAGTGTTCATACTTCCTTTTTCTATTAATGTTTGTAATTTATTAATAATAACTGTCATTGTTTAATTAAAATTGATACAATTAGCCGTTTATCATTGAATGCAAACGACATTTATTGTTGGTTAATTGTTCGGTTGCATTCGATAAGTGCGAGAAACGCTAGATTGATTATCGATCATGAGAACCACTGTCCGCGGTTGGTCTCGTGGGGGCTAGTTTCAGGCTCATTAAATTTTTCAAAAATACTATTGCGATTAGTGATTGATTTTTTAGTCACTTAAAATCGGTGGATAAGCAATCACAGCTCTATTAATTTCCTATTAGAATGTAATTAAAGCGTGCGCGGAAATGCAATTAGGCAGTTCGAAACCTTTTAAAAATGCATCCCAATATACAACGATTGCATATCGAATTTACACTGGCAGCGTTTTAACTAAAAAGAAAACATGAAACGTGAACTGGGAGCGACATGAAAAAAAAAGTATATCTTCCAAATATATTTATTACCCAACCACTTTAGCGAAAATCCACGAGCGGTAAAAAACGGGGAGAAAGGTCGGAAGGGGTGCAGGCCGCAGTCGTTCATAGCACTCGTTCGACTGCCTAACGTTTCCATTAATCACGTTAACGCCGCTCTCGGCGCTGCGAATTTCCTCGAGTCGTTGTCGCCCATCCATCAGGCTCGCGGCCGCGTGTCAGTATCTGACGGCACCTTTCTTTCCGAGGGGTGGTGAGGACATGGGGGTATACCCGTCGCGAAATTACCTTGCATGTAGGTGGAGAAGGCCAGGTACTCGAGGATGTCGGGCTTCGAGACGGTGGTGCGGTTCTGCTCCTCCTGCAATCGGTCCATCGCCTCCTGCATCCATAGCACGGTGTGATAATAGTCGCCGTTGTTGTAGGACTGCCGGCCAAGCTCGAAGCAGTCGCCAGCTACGACAGAAGGAAAGCCCGTCAGAGATGGTTTAAGCGAGGCTCACGCGTTTACGTGTGTTGGGCTGGCAAACAGAATGCTAAGTGAGGTAGGAAGAGATGCTGGTTTCTGTAATTGTAAGCGCTACGCTACCTTCGGCGGACAACTATTTCTCATCACCTGTCTGGGAAAGTTTGTATTTTCGCTAGCTTCTGCAATTTGATGCTAGCGTAGCAATTAGTGCTTACGCGAGTCACTTTTAACAAATACTAGGTTGGTTATAATAATTTTAATATTCACTGTATTATTTTAATTTGTTATAAGTTCAACTTCTTTTTAAATAGTTTATACTTTTCTAGCGATCGACATTGGAAAAAACGTCGTACTATATGTGATACTTAAATCTTTAAGTTATGCTTTAGAGTAAAGTGATCTAGTAGGCAGAAAGGGAAAATTTAAAACACATTTTAAACAAGTCTTTAGCACTCGGGAAACTTGAACAATTGGTCCGTACAACAGAACAGCGCATCTTTAGTAGTTCGTAATGTACGTGAGAGTTCATTTTAACTGTCTGGCGATCTATCGTTGCTCGAGAAACTTTCTTCTCTAGCGCGTAGCAAGAGCGCGGTTTAGATGGAACGTTATGCATGCATTCTTCATAGTCCCGTAAGAGCTCTTTTCTTTGACGTAAAAGAAAAAGACGTTATCGTAATAGACTAAATTTATCATAATCAAATTTTCATGCGATGCGTACGATAGGTTACTTTATACTAAGTACTTTGATTAGGAGTTCGTTAATGTTTTATGAGAAATACAGCGACTGCAAAATAAATCTTTGTCGAGCAACCTGTTAGTAGGAAGTCCATGAATAATTAAAGTTTACGAATTTTATTGCAATTCTATCAAGTTATAATTGAATAGTGTAGTTGATGAAAATTTCAATCCAAATTAATTTAACTTAGTTATCACATTTGATCGAATTCTATTGCAATTACTTAGAATAGAATTCGATCAATAGTTTAGTTACACTGTTAGAACTTGCAAAATTCACTAAATAATTATAAATGTAAATTAATTTCGATATTACGTAAATGTAAATTATTTATTTGCAGTTGTTTCCAAAATTTGTCTCCCTAAATACATTCCATAGATTCCTATAGCACAATTTTAAAGAGCTATCACATTAAATCCCAATAAACGAGCTTTTATGGCTCAAGTTGATGAATTCTTGAAGCTCGACGGAATATTTAGTGCGGCGTTCTTCCGAGCACGGGGTATCAAATTAATAATATATTTTCAAGTATACTTTGAAAGCGGCCTCTGAAACGGCGCGTAGAGCAAAACGGCTTGAAGGAATTAATTTTGAATAGGACTCCCAGAAAGAAATGTTGCTAAAATCTTGAATTTCGTGGCTGTTTTAGCTCGGAATTTCGAGTCGCGTCGAGCTTTCGCCCGAGCCGGTCGAGCGGACTTTTTAATCAACATTAATTCAATCTGCCCGGCGCAGACAGTTTTAACATTTCCCGCGTGTATTTTCGTCGCCGCCGAATGGAGGCGGGAAAGCAGGACCAAATTAACCCAGGTGACCTGACATCGAAATCGCAGCGACCGACCGTGCGATCGGGAAAAAACACTCGATTGAAGGCTTCGACCGAACGAAACAGAATTAAACCGCGAAAATTCGCGCAACGCTCACGAGCGCATTGAAATTTCGATTAGTTGTGCATCATTGGTAACAAGTCTAAACAGACAGTTCACGAAAAATCCGGTAAAATTCATCGTAAAATATATTTTAGTTTTAACTAAAGCGAAAAGGTAGAAACATAAAAAAAAGAACAATTAAACACTAACTCGATCAGTTTTTCGTTACAAACCGTATTAAGGGGAAAGCATCTATCGATTTAGTATCGGTACACAATCAGCGAAGTAATAAGGAAAGCCAGAGATAACCGGATAAGGGGAAGTAGATAGACAGCGCGGATGGGAGGGTGGGAGGGAATCAGTTGAGCCGGATAATCTCACCGGACAGGCCGGTGCTGTACTGGACGCCGTTGAGAACGCCGCGGGCGACCTGCGCCGTCTCGAGCTTGTAAGTGTCCTGCAGCCTCATTAGGGCGACAGCCGCGCCGTTGAGGTCCTCCTCGGTCGGGAACTTGAGGTCGCTGCGCGAGTTCGTGATGTTGGCGACGAAGGCCTTGCCCACGTCCTCGGTAATCAGCTCCTCGACCCGGCGCCAGTCGGTCGTCAGCCGCTTCACCAGCAGGTAAGCGTTTATCGGGTTAGACAGGTACTGCTGGATGTTGCGCGACGCCTCATCGTGCTCGCGCGAGTAGTCCTCCACGTTTCTGCAAATCAAAGTAAACGAAAATCGTTATATCTACAATGTCTTTTAGATATTTGAAAGAGAAAAGTCCAAAAATAGTAAATAATAGAATAATAGAATAGCTGTAGATATTTTTTACGTCTACGTTATCTTGTTTCAGGATTTGCAGAATTTTTAATTTGATCTCTTTGCTCTGGATAACACGACTAACAATGAGACTGTTAATTCAAACGTACGTCAGAATTCTCTCAAATAGATAGGATAATAAAATTACATTTGCGATTTTCAATGTAGAATCCGTGACAGTAAAATTTGCTCGGTAAAATGGGGAGCTACGTAAATTAGCTTCTTCTTTCAAGACTCATTCAATCAATTTCAACATTTGTTCTCATTTAAATAAGAGATCCGATGATTAAATCCGATTCATTACACGGTTTACTCGGCTCCGAATTCAAGACGTGTTGATGCACTTTTGACTGATCTTGCCGTAGAATAGCTCCTGATTGGACTCGAAGCAACTGAGCGCAGGTCAGCATTTGCTCGCCGTACACACGAGAGCTGCAGCGCGCTTGTATCGATGTGCGCGAAGGATATGGCTTTTACTGTATGGCGGAGCTTGAGTTTCCGGAGATTCAATGTTCGAATAGCTCATCGGCTCCATCCTATCAATTAGTTGGGAATACGCCCAGCAATGCTTGGATCAAAGTCCTTCGTTAATAGATGATCGTCGATCATTTACTGTATTAAACTATTCATTTTATTGGATTTTTAAAAAATTCAGTTTTGGGCAACATCATTTTCTAATTAAATGATAGTATAACTTCATCCAATATTAAAAATAACTTATATTTATCAAAATTTTATGATCACTGATAAATTTAGCATTAGCATTCAAAATTTAAATTAAACTAAATACTGTAGCTCTAATTAAACGAAGCAACTGAAGCTTGCCAGAAATTCAATGAATTTAATGCAAACATCGAACAAAATAATCAACATTAATTTTCTATTAATAAGATAATGAAATACCGCGTTAAACAAGGGTAAGCATTTAGCGCTAAATGTAGCATTGTCTGTCGGCCATGTATAATGATATCGATAATGCCAACATTAGCATCAATGTAGATATCGTAAGCATCGATAAAACTCGGACCGCACAAATAGCTGGCGATTATCCCCCTAAATCATAAGTTCGCGTTTCATTTATAAACACTCAAGCGACACCCAGAGTCACGGAGAGAGCGAAGGGACCGCGGGGAGCGAGGCCTAGCCGTTATTTAGCGCGATAGCGGGTCGAGCTCATTAATATTTAATTGTCAGCGTTATGCGCGCGCTCATTGGGAATCGGCGGCTGATTCCACATCGGCTAATAATTTATCGCCGGTCGTTCGCGATGCGGTTCCCGTATATATGCGCGACCCGCGTGCGCCACTCGTTATGCCGTTATTAGGTCCACAGACCGGGCATAAACTTCCCCAGGCGGGTCTCCCCGAGCACTACTAGCTCGCTTCCCAAATCGATAGGTATTTCAGGTGTGAGCTGATGTTGCATTAAAAAAAAAGAACATTTTTGTAGTGTGGAGTACCTATTGATTTTTAGAAATAGAAGAATTTGATGTTGGATCTGCGCGGGTAGTAAAATTTTGAAGAATCCATCAAAAAAGGAGAAACAGATTGTGTATAAAAAGGAAGATGTTTGTTTCCAAGAAAAGAAATTCTCCTTTTTCAAAAAGGTGTTCTTCATATTTTCAAGGAGAAATGCCTTAAGAAATACCTTGTATAGGTAAAGGATTTCCTATAAATTTTCAGAAAAATTTGATAATATTAAACAAATTCTTTTAAATTTTCTATCAGTTGATCGAAACATGGAAAACATTATGTCGCTTTTTTATTGGTAATATTTTTCACCTCTTCAATAACTGCAATGATAGCAGTTATTAATATAAGAGATTTTAATACTTCAATGTCCTTTTTAAACCCTACGTTGGTATTACACTGAAGTGCTGATTTTTATTGACATGTTAAAAAAACGAAAAAATGACGATAACGCCGGCGAAAGAAGCAAACGGAGCGCTGACAAGGCTCACAGTGAACGAAGGTCCATCACCATTAGTTGGGGCAGGTGGTCCCTTCAATCCTGCAGTTAAAAAATTGCTTTCTTCGTTCGATTGAGTCATAAACTACGGGCTGACGGGGCTCGGGCAGTCGGGTGTACATGTCGCTTTTCTCTCCGCGCTCGATCGCGCCCATCGCCATAAATATAGCGAGTATGCGCGGCGCGCGGCTAGAAATTAAATTGTCATTTCCTATCGCGCGTCCGGATCTCGAGGTACCCCCTACTCTGTCCCAGCGACAAAGTCAAATCGCTTCCGTTCGAGTACCCAGAGCAGCTATATTTCGCATTTTTTTAAAATTTTTTTACCGTCGCTCGCCCGCGCGATTATACAGTCCGCTCGGTCCGATGTTAAAAGAGTTGTGGCTCCGGAGTTGCCGCTTTGCTCGGACTCTTATAGAGTTATGCTTTCTTTCGATGACTTTATCATATTTCATATCATATGCACAGCTGTATTTAAAAATTTGCGTCATATAATTCTTTTTATATTTTCATATTAATTAATTATATTTATTGTGAAAATACTGTTCATTAAAACATTTATTATTTATTTTATTTTTTGTAATTGAATAAGCAATAAATTTGTTAAATGGAGACATATTGAAATATCTGTCGCGAACAGTGAATACGTAATAATACAATTAATGCATTTTCATCTCTTAATGAAAAATACACATCATTATAAAATGAATTAAGGGGGTCTTATACCTAAAATTGTTTTTACTTAAAATTACCTAAACAAAAAAAAGTGGAATATTTATTACAATTTAAATTTAATGTTATAAAAGTATATTGAATTCCGGATAAAATGGGTTGTAGTTAGATGTCTCTAGACCTATTTTACATTAAGTTGTGTCAGTTTCAGAAATTTTGCTCGTGTGACACTTCCAGCTTCAACGAATTGATCAGTTTTGATGGGATTTGGCTTAAATCATTGATAATCTATGTCTTTATGGCGTGAAGAGTTGTATACATTAAAATTTTTTGGTTAAATAATTGAAAGAGTCCAATAACTACCGAAATTTCATCAATTTTATGAATTTATGCAGTTTTTGTACTCTTTCAAATATTTAATCAAAAAATTTTAATTCATGCAACTTTTCACACCATAAAGGCATAAATTACCAATGATTTAAGCCAAGCCTCATGAAAATTAATTAATCCATTGTAGTTGGAAGTGTCACACCAGCCAAATATCGAAAACTGATATAATTTAATATAAAATGGGTCTAGAGACTTCTAACTACACCCATTTTATCACGAACGCAATATACTTTTAAGTGAAAACAATTTCAGTTATAAGACCTCCTTAAAACAAAGCAAATAAGACAATACTGAAGATTATTTTAATTAATTATACATTATTTATTTAAGTAATAACTGCAGCAATCATAAATCAGTTAAATGTGTAATGAAATAATACCCTTTTACAAATGCAACCAAAATAACTCATTATTAGAACTCTGCGTTTGTGCTTAAGCTCTGTTCCACATTCCACCGCGAAACTCATAAAGCGACTTCCGCAAATATCACGAGCTCCCATTAAATTAAACCCCCTATCAAATTCCTAATCTCGAACTGTAAACCGCACTAACCAAGTAACCCTCCCTTCTCCCTCTTCTCTCTCTCTCTCTCTCTCTCTCTCTCTCTCTCTCTCTCTCTTTCTCTCTCTCTCTCTCTCTCAAAAAAAAAAAAAAAAAAAAAAAAAAAATTAACCATGAACGAAGGTCTGCCACGGAGAAAAGCGATCGCCGCTAATATCCGAACGGCGTGGTGGATAACCCGAAACCCTTCGGTGCGCGTTTTTATCCGTTTAGTAGAGATAGGTATACGGCGACGCCTCGACCTCGTCGCCGGCACCATTATTTTAATTGCCGCCATCAGCGGAACGACTTCTGGCGAGGTCCATCGCAGCAGCGCACTCGCTGGGGAGACATTATTACCGGGCTGGCCGATCAAGTGCGAAAGGGTGCAGGTCCAGGAGGTTCAGAGGAGAGACGCGAAAAAGGAGCTGAGTGGTGGTGCGTGACTGGACCTGGAGCAAAAAGGGTGTGTGAATGGGAAGGCTGTACTTACGGCAATATTGCATCGGAAGATTAGGAACAAGTGCAGGTGCTGGTGTTACGGACTCAATGGCATGAATAAAATGAACTTGGTGAGATAAAATCTTAGAGAATATGAACATTTTTAAAATATTTTTATTAAGTCAAGTAGTTTAAATTCAAATTTCATTTTCAAATATTTTATTTTCCTCTGTTTGATAATACCACGAAAGATAAAACCTTGCACATCTTATCAGAATTGATAAAAAATAACTTCAATAACAGAAAAATCAATATAATACAATCTTCTTTTTAATCGAATAAAAAATGCTCTCGTATAGAGCTTATAATTTGTAGTGAGCAACAAAAAAGAAAACCAAAGAATAGAGCCGAGGATTAGAGTACGCAAAGAATAAAAGAGATTGGGGAAAAATAAAGAGAGAGACAAAGGAGAGGGAGAAACATGAAAAGAGGATGAACCGATATGACCGTCGGCCAGGATATTGTCTGATCGGCTTTGGGCGTCACTTCGCCGCGGTCCGATGAAAACGTGGGCCATTTGGAAAATCGCACCGAGCGACCGTGTCGTTTAAAAGCTGCCGCTTCTCTTCTAATTCGTTCCATGAAACGACCGGGGGCAAGGGCTAGATACTCCTCGTTCACTTTTTTTCTCCCCCCCCCCCACTTTTTGAATGCGCCACATCGCGAATCGCAGCCTCCCTAATCGCCGCTTTAATTTGAATATTTCCGGCGGAATTCCAAGAAGATTCAGGGTGTACCGCCGAAAATCCGCGCGGATTTGAAGCTGATGCTCTGCTCGCTTTTATCGCGAACTGTAAAATCGATTCGTTCGGGATTTACTGCTTTTAGGAAGAACGACTTTTAATGAAAATTCTTAAATTAAAGGTTTACTGCTGGACTGACGGATTTATACCTCGAAAATTACTATATAAATTGTTTTTAATGCTGCATCTGAATTTTTTTCCTCCTGCCCAAACTGTTGAACAAATTGCATGCAACAAGAGAAAAAAACTCAAAGTACGTTTAAATTAACGCATTAATTTCGTTTTTTTTTGTGAATATAACGTATATCAATTTTATGATTTTCTTTCGTACACGTGTGCCAAAGAGGAATCAAAATAAAATATTTATTTAAATTTCACTCGCGTAATAAAAATTTTATATGGAAGTAATTTTTTTTTTCTCTTAATTCAACATACTAAAATTATATGCATTCATGATATTTTAATCCGACTTCTCCGTGTGGAAAGTATGGCTTTTCAATGTTATAGCATTCAATTTTTAATATTAAAAAGTTATTGCGGAAGCAACATGAATTCATGCATATGAAAATATAATATGAGACAAAATTTAGTTATGCAAATTTTTAAAAAACAATTCTCTTTTCACTAATATTGCTGCGACCCGCTATTGTATAAAAATAAAGTCGTTTAAATGAAATAATGTAAATTATTAAAATAATTTTTATCAATTTAAAATCACTTTCATCTTGACTTTTTCCGACTATCGAGTTTTTCCTTTGAAAGTCGGAAAATAATGCATGTACATATATACCTGAACAGCTTCGAACACGTGCAAATGTCATGCAACGGTCGTTGCATTAATTAATCGTTTAATTGTAAGTTAATGGAAGTAATCCTAAAAATGCGAATTTTTATTGTTACGTCTTTTTGTTCACGAATAATGCGCAATGATCCTTTATATTACTTAATAAAATTTTACTTAACGGTAAATTAATCACATTGATTTAAATTGAAAATTTGTTTGGTATTTCTTTGTTACATGCAATTTTCATATTATTGAACCCTACAGAATGTCCTTTGAACTGAATCTGAAAAATTTAATTATGTTTTTTTTAATTTAACGAAAAAAAGCTCGCGTAATAAAATTATTCCTGGAAAGTAAATTCATGTTGGCTACAAAATTACCCAGAGCACATCTAAAGAGTACATAAAAGCAACTCGCGACAAATTGAAAATAACGAAATAATCCGGCGGGCTCTCGTAAAATTTCGGCGAAAGCCTGGGCCGAGCGGAAATTTTCATAAAAATCCCCCGAGGAAGATTGAAAGCCGTTCCTGGCGAAAGAAAGCGAAAAGAAAGCTCGTCGAAAAAAAAATACAAAATCCTCGCCCACGAATCCATTCGCTAAACCTTTTACGACAGCCGCACCTGCTTATCTCTCGAAACGTCGCGTCCGCGTCAACCCGTCCCTCCCGCCAGTGTATACGATCGCGCTCATCCTCTCGGAGAGAGAGGACGAAATTCATCAGCATTCAGCGGCGCAAAACGGCGGCGCGGAAAAAAAATCCCGGGCGCGCGACAAGCAAAAAGAACGGTGTAAGCCGCCGAGTCCTTCCGACTTTTTTAGAGTCCATAAAAGGCGGCGGGGGAGGGCACGAGGCGGCTATTACGGGTCGCGGAAATAATAAAACGCCGGGTCGAGGAATGGAAACGGCGCGGCTGAGCGAGAGAGGATCGCGCACGTGACGCGGCGGAGTTACGCCACGCCGGGAGATATATCTGACCGGGCGAGCCCGGCGCTCAGGTGGACGGGGAGCGAGAGGGGGTGGTGCGGCCCGTAGCTCTCGATAATCTACGGCGATTCAGCCGGCGTACGAACGCCGCATTTCCTATCTGCCGTCGGTTATATCCGCGAGGCGCGCGCGTGCCCGGCCCGTTTTATACCTCGCGGTTTTCTAAATCGCTCGTCTTATCGTACCTCCCGCTCGCCCTGCGTTCACCTCCGAGTAAGGCACTCGCTTCGGTGCTGTGTGCTTTTTTGTTTGTTTCGGTTGCTTCGCCCTTTTTCTGAAATGCCCTGCTTTCGCGCGAAAAAATTGAAAAGCGAGCCGTGAGCGCTTTCCCACCCGTGATACTGCGATTTTTCCAGGCTGATGGCTCGTTTATACACGTCCGTTCAAAGTTTGAGCGTCCGTACGGCGCGGCCCGTAAGCCATTTATATAAATAAAAACATTTTTGCTATCATTTTTATGTTGGGGAGGAATTCTTTTTTCAGTTTGTGAATAAAAGAAGATATTGTATTCCTTTTTGCTACACATAGTTCCTTTTAGGAATATTATTTTGTTTTTAAGCATCGACAGTTTTTTATTATTTAATAAAAATTAATTCGATCAATATTTCGAATTAAATAATTTAGCTAATTGAAAAATATCTTAATAGCTTAGACTATTTGGTGCAGTAAATCATTACTATACGCTCGA
>JAXIUT010000021.1:9279277-9353919 GCA_035586675.1 Eurytoma californica | reverse complement strand
ATAATCAGCTCCCTTCTAATCCAGCTGAGCCCGGTACTTTTCTGCGTTCACCCCATCTACAAATTAACGGCGATAGCCAGCTAACGAAGCCCCCGCCATTGTTTCCTCCTCCCTTTATCTCCTTTTCTTTTAATTTTACTCGTGCCTTGCGCCGGCCGTCCGACCGCAGGCTGACCCAAACTACTGGCTGCAGAAGACGCGCGGCGCGCGCTTACGGCTAAATCAAGATTTAATCGAATAATTCGGTTCGCATCTAATGGCGCGTGATAATCCGGCGCCAAGGAGGTGGCTGGCTTGGAGGAGCATTCGACTCACAAGACGGACGGGGCTGGGACTGATCTTCGGGGCTCCTTCCAGGATATATGACCGCACGACGATATTCCGCTCGACCAGCGCGTTCGAACGCCATAGAACGAGATTTACGGCGGGTTACATATGGATTGCGAGGATTATTAACTGACTGTTTTTATTTTAGATGATAATTCGATGGTTTTACGAAAGCTTTGCTGATGTTTTACTATGGGGACATTAAAAATATATAAAACGTTGATTTCGTTTAATTCTTTCATTTAAAATACGTTCACCATGGGAGTTTAAATTTGTAAATGTTCAAAATTCAAGCATTTATTGAAGCATTTTTCCTCGCTTAAATTATTAAATTAAAATAATAAAAAATTTAAATAATAAAATAATTGAAGGTTACTGAAAACAGAATATTAGCGTCATAACTGTTTAAAATTTGAAATTCAAATACCAACGCCTAAGTAAAACGTTTGCAAAGAAGCATCAGAAATTTATGCGAAAATAACTTTGAAATAAAAATCCCAGAGGAGCAGCCGAAGCCCGAATTAATTCTGATAGAGGTAATTCAGTTGGGCGTGTAATTAGACCGTACAAGTTGGACGGCATTGTACACCTTGGCGGGTTTAGAACCTACCTAAGCGATTCCACTTCGGCCAGCGGCAGCCGGCAACTCGTTCACCAAACTTCGGCAATAAAAGAGAGGGGAGGGGGGGAAGAACGGATCGGGGGGCAGTTGCGCGCACGGGTTCGGCGCCAGAGATTGCACAGTTCTGATTGAGTGATTTATCCGATTCCTAAGCTCGATTAGATCCGTAAGAATAATCGATCGAACCCCCGGGTCGCGTGCTGCCCGTGAATGCTGCCGCAGATGAATGCATTTATGCGTTTTCGACAAATTGCTCGCAATACGCTTGTTTTGCCGGGGCATGTGCATTTTGAAGTTTCGCTCTTGTATTGGTACTGGAGTAGTATTTGAACGAGAAAAATTGTACAAACTTTTCGAGGCTCAAGTGATTTGCCGCGTAAGTTTGAGAACAGAAAGTACACTTATTATTGGAATTCAAAATGTTCGATGTCTTCGCTTATTTCTTTCACTGTCGTTGCGCAAGTCGATTTGATTCATTTAGTTTTCAAGTTCTGAAGTATGAGGATTTTGATCGGCACCGGTTGTTGTTGTTGTGTTTAAGAAGGTAACTACAGTTTTAATAAAGTTTGAGAAAGAAATTTTGTTTACAATACAAACATTTAATGAAAACTAAGAAGTAACTAATTTTAAGTTCAATCTTGAATTCAAAGTAGTTAAAGAAAAGTACCTGGTTCAATTTTCCAAAAGATATCCTTTTAAGTGTAATCTCCCAACTTTTTAAAGTTTTTCAAAACTTAAAAATTAGTCCGAAAAAACGTGTTCCCCCCTGCCGAAAACTTTTGATTACATCTCATACTTTAATGCACTTTATGGCCAACATCTCAGATAAAGTCCGAGCATCTTTTAATTTTTCGCTTCGCGGCTCGCTCTCTTTTTTTTGAAAATATTTGAATATCCCATCGTTATCACGTTCGATCGTTAAATTTGAAATAATTGCTTTAACACCCTCCAGACGCCATCACGAGCGCTAACAACCGCTTTCATTATAATTAATTAATTAATCACGCGGCGTTCCCGAAAATTCTCCCCGTCCGAACTTTCATAATTACACCCTCGTAGAAGAAGCTCCCGGTGAAAAAAATAAAAAAAAAAATTAATCAGAAAGACTTAGCCCCCCTCGCGCGCCGTAAACGCCTCAATTAAAAGGGGAAACCGCGCACTCACACCCAGCCGCCTTAGATTGGGCACTCGGGAGGGGCTACCACCGTAATGCCTTCATATCGCGGCCCCTCTTTGCACGCCCCATTATCGACCCTGGCGACGTCCACCGCAGCGCGTCGCTTATGCGCCTCATAAAAAACGTGGAGGAAAATCTTGAACCGAGAGGAAGAGAGAGATGGAGAGATGGGGTGCCCATTGTGCTACGCGCGAGCTCTCGGAGCTGAGTCTTAAAGTACCCTCGATGCTGATTAGTTCGCCGCGGCGCAGAGGCCACTCGTCGCGGCAGCCAACCGCGACGTCGCGCTTTATTTTTATTTCGGTGGGCCGCGGAAAACAACAGCTTCTTCGCTCGAGATTCTTTACTACGCTACTTTGTCTCCCTTTTTTCTGGCTTTCTTTAGAAAGTTGCGTAATTATATTTTGTTACTCTTTTTTTTTACGTTTTTTTTGGACCTGTATTTATTTCTTTTTTACGAAGTAAAAATTCCATTGTATTTAAACGTCGTAACAATTATTTGGCATAAGAGTTGGAGAATTAATGATCGGTCGGTTTGCCAGTAAAAAGAGGATAGTAAAAAGTTTATCTTTTGCGTTGTAAATTTTAAGCTGAAATTAAATGTGATATATACTTTAAAAAATATAAACTTTCGTTGACGTAATTTTACGGTTGCACATAAAAGAAAACCATGCGACGTATAAAAAATATAGCTGCGCACCCACTGCACCAAAACCCTGAAATACATTTTATTTCGTGGAAACCTATAAAACAGTCGGTTAAATTTTGCGCAAGCCAAACAAACCTTTGCGTTTCAAGCAAACAAATGTACCCGAATTCCAAAGCAACAATGTATAACCCGCTTTCATTTTACGTTAAATCCCATGCATTGACCCCTTGCATAACTAGCTATTACATTCATTATGAAAAAATCTCGACAGATTTCGCTTATTATTAAATCCAGACTGAATTCTGGGGGAAGTAAAACCTCGGGATCGCATTGTTTGAGGGGAAAATTACGTAAGCGGACGTTTAGCCCATTGCCGGGGCGGCCTGCGATAATGCGCGAAGTAATTGTCGAAGCGACGTAGACATTCGACAAAAGGAAGGATTTACAGATCGGATAAGGGCGCGGAGCCATTGTGGTGCGGACCATCGCGACACAATAGGTGGATCGCGGACCAGGAGAGACATCGGCCTCTCGCGAGGCAGCCACCGGAGGACCCGCGACGGTACGTATATTTTGCGCAGACCCTCGACGGCGTGAAATTTTTAACGAGCCACTTGAACGGGCTACCTCTGCAGGGGTGCACTAGCGATTTACGGATGGTTAGGAGGGTGATCTGAAAAAGCTTTTTAGAAGGCCGAGGATTTACTTTTTAATAGCGATTTAAAAAATATTACGCAAAAATTGAAAATCTATTAAATATATTAGAGCACATAGGTAAGTAAAGTTGTTGTAAATAATTTTCATCGCGTTCTCTAATATTTATTAATTTTACTCATTTTCTGAAAAACCTCATGTTTTTCAATGAAAGTACTTATTGATTTCATTAATTTTGCATAAATTTTTTTTATGTAGGTATTACTCTATTTCGATATTTCATAAATCAATATTCATTTATTCAATGAAATAAATAAATTATCTTCACAATTTCTAATAAAATCGTAAAAATAGATCAATAACAGAAATTAAAATACTCAATATACAAGATAAAAACGATGAAAGGAGAAGAGGCTTCTACCACCCATGAATATTATAACCAACGCACGAAACCTCGGCGAACCTAATCCCTTTTGCAAAAAAAGGCTACTTTGATCGATCAATGCGCCATCATCCATAATCAAGCGCTCGTCAAATCCCAGCCATAAGCTCCGAAGAGGCAGAGATATAACCCAGACTCGAAAATCCATTAAACCCAAATTCCAGCATCTCATATAATAACGGGCCACCAACCTAATCTCCTCTTATATCTACCGATGTCCTTCCACAGAATGGCTGCTCAAGTTCTATGGCATACGCGCGGACACGTCTATGGAGCCTCTGGACTGTGTGTACACTGTGTATCTCGTGGATGCGTAGGCTCCGAAACTCGAAACGCAATATATCGAAATGAAAGTCAGTGTACTGGCCCGCTTGACTGTGGACAAAATAAAGGCTGCGGAAAAAAGCGAAATAGCCTTTTCTGCTTGTCCTCGTACGGGAGCGCCGCGCACTGTGCAATTGGCAGCTGTATAGTGCATCGCATGGAGAGATGAATTTCTTTTATTAATGGTTGACTGAGAAATATAAATATTAGTTTATTGCCCAACGTGTAAAAGATTGAAAACATACTGAATTTAATAAAATGTTGCTAAATGCAAAAAATAAACGAAAAGGATTTCGATAGTTGATCTTTATAAAATAACTTTTATGAAATATTATTAAACGTTGCACGACAATGTTAATGAAACCATTACCCTAGAAACAGAGATTTGCTCTTTAAAATCCAATATTCCCAGTATACAAACATCAAGTACGAACTACTCGATGGTCAACTTTTTCAATAACGTCCGATGACCGCACAGTGGACGAAAGGAAAAGAAAAAAACTACAAACAAAAAGAAGAAAAAACGAAACTGAGGAAAAGCGGAGACGGAAAAAATATTGAGTAAGCTAAGGCCGAACGGTCGCTGGGTCGAGCAAGAAAAAGTGGAAAAGTTGCCGTTCGAGGCGTTTAGGACATATACCTAAAGGCGAGACGAACTCGATTAAAGCTGGGGCTGAGTCGAGCAGGGCTTTCGAGTTCGAAGGTTCGCGAGTTGAAAATAATATCGAGCACTGCTCCTGACGGATGTGAATTATTGTTTCTGATTTATGTTTTTAGCGACTCGGCGCGCGACGCAGAATTTAATTATTGCCGCGGCATGATGAAGGGCCAGGGGCCGAGCGAGTGAATTCAAACACGAATTTTCCTCTTGTACCGCCGAATGTTTACCTTTCGCGGGATTCACGTCGCCCCGGGGCACGGATGATGTACGGAGAGCAATTAGGCAAGTTCTCATTTTTATTTCTTCCTCGTTGTCCAGCTCGTGTTTATTTGGGAGATGATTTACAAAGGTTATTAGCAGGCGGTAATAAAAGCCGGACGAGGAAGATTATCACTCTTTGTATGTACGGGGGTTGATTTTTTGATGGATAGAGTTGACGCTGGAAAGGATTTGGAGTTATAGGAAATCTATTTGGCGCGAAAATTGAAAAATCAGAAAGAGGTGGCTGGCCGATATTTCAATTCGGAGGGCACTAACCATTTTTCAAAATTTTTATGAGTAAGTCTTTTTTAAAACTATTTGCAGTAAGTTTGCGTATAAAAACACTTTCTTCTTGAATTGCTATAAAAAATAAAATTATAAAAATAAAATAAACTACTTTAAAGAAATTTTTCGATGTCAAATATGAATTATTAATTATTGATGTAAGTAAATTTTTAAATCACAAAAACACGCTAAAATTGTGTTGAAAATATTCGTAGATTAAAGATTAAAAAAAATTAATCCTGCACACCAGTGAACAATCGACTTTCAAACGTGATGATACTCATATGTTATTTCTTTGATAAAGCGAAATTATCCAATTAAAAATCAGCGAGTCATAAAATAATTTTCAAATAACGCGGAAACAAATGACCTAACGCTTGGAGTTCGTAGTTGGGCAACCAATTACTCAGGAGTCGGCTACCGGGCTTTTTTTTAGCTCTCCATGCGCCGTCAAAGTGTGCAAACAGCAACGGAGCTTTGACACGCAACAGCATCAAACGGGTTAATTAACGAAGCGATGACTGCACGTATCGGCCATTCTTTCGGTGGAGACGTGTAGTACGCCTCGGCGTAGTCCTTTTAATTGCGCGCACCGACCGCAATTTAATTTATTCGCAAATACGAATGCGTTAAGTGAGCTTTTTTCTCTCGCGCCGCAATTACCGACCGGCGAATTCAATTCTACGAATTAAATGTAAAACGGAAATCGAGTGCTTTAGTCATTCTTGTTTTCTCTCGTGAAATATTTAGTTCCTAAGCGATCGAGATTGAAACCTATTTTCTCACCGAAAGCACTGTTTGCTCTAATTGAGTAACTAAATTGCTTTCTTCTATTTACGGTACGGTAACATAATCAAAGTCAAGTACATTTTTAATCCAAGCAAAATTTTTTTTAGATACAATCGACTGTAACAAAATAAAAACTATCCGTATATAAATATATAAAAATGGCATTCCAACTCTCAAGTCGGAAATAAAAAATACTCGTAAAAAAAGCGACGACGGGAGCAAGTGGCGCGCTCGGACGATCATTTCGGCGCACTCTCCATTTATTTTGCTCGCGGGCAACGCCGAGTGAAAAAAGCCCCGCGTTAATCACGGACAGATGCGCGAGCGCACCACACGCGTGCGCCGCTCGCCGTCGAATTACGAGTGCGCGCTAAAAGCTCTCGCCCCCTTTCCGCCATCATCTCTCTTTTTTTTTTTTTTTTTTTTTTTTAATTTTTACGCTACAATTATCGTCTTCTTAATTTTTCTACTCGTGTTAAATAGCGCGTCTGGCACACGTACGATTCCGCGTTAAGCTCGCTTTTTTTTTCGTTCCAACGCTTTTTTTCCGTTTTACGCACTTTAACGTCTAGACTTATTTTACTCGAATTTACGTTAATAGAATTTGATTTACTTGTAGATACTGTGAGGAGTTTCCAATTTATTTTAGATAATAGTGTTGTAAGAATTTCAGTTTGCTGGTAAAAATGATCTAAGAAAATATTGCCAATATTGTCTGTATTTTACTGTATTTTACATCTATAATAAATTCGTGCCTTAACGCATCATGTCGGATTATCCCTCTTACGCAATACTCGATAAAGCAATGACCTGCGCACAAATTACATTCAATATGCACTCCACTTGGACTCATTTCTTCAAATGGTCAGGTAGATATACATTCTTACAAGTACCCTAATTACTAAGGATACAAATAAATGGCAAGCGTAGGCTTCATTCTTTCTATCTGTTAGAAGTCAATGACTTTTAGAAGTTACCTTTATATTTCAGGTATAAGATTTTATTGTATTACTCAATACAAGCCTAACTAATACAAAGCATGGTATAACTTATTACGTTTCACCATTCACCTCTCGACATAAATCATTGTATTTTAAATCTCTGTTTAAAATGGCTCGCATCGCTCAATCGGGTACTTCATCCCAGCCCTCTTCATCGGCTCGTTTGAATTTCTCCTCCCTCGCAGAGTTACATCCTCGGTAGGTCTTACACACCGGCAGGACCCTGCCTTTTATTGACCATTTTCACAGCCGTATTTCCAGGCCTGACCTTTGGATTATCTCCCACCTTCATTCTTTTCGCTCGATTCGCAGCTCGAATTCTTCCGGCTTTACACTTCCTGCAATCTTCAACGCGACGGCCGCCGCCAACGCCTTATCGACTCCGCGCGCTTGACCGTCCCGCCGCGCCCGAACACTTATCCCGTCCGTTTTTTTTTTTTGCTCCTCTTCGTACCACCCGAACTTTTCTCTTTCACTTATCTCGACGCGGCGGGCGCTAAGGCGCCGATTAAAATCCCGCACAGCTGCAGGTCTACGAGTGTTAAGTGGTCTTAACTCTTTTTAGGGAATTTTTTGGTTGTTGAGCAATTGAAGAAGCTTCGTGGTTCCTCTATTTTCTTTATTTGAAATCCTTGGGTCAGCGAAATTATTGCTGATTTGCAGGAAGTACCATCGATAGAAAATTGAAAAATAGATACTTATAAATTACTTTTGTGGTTAAAAAGTCGATTAAAATAAAAATAAGTTGTTTAATAAATCTTTTTTACATGGTGACCATTCAACAATAGTTTGAATCTTATTGCATTTTATTCGGCGTACATTCAGAATTAATAAAGTTCAAATCTATTATATGATTTAATTAAAAGTTGAAAACGAAAAGTGGACAAATTAAGATAACAAGCCCTCGTTATCGGAAAGAACTGGAGAAAGGTCACTTTTCCTTACAACGAAGAAATTTGTTAAGTATATATACGTAAGGTCACTGATTCTAGAGACATTGTCGGCTTTTATTACTCGCTAAATGAATCCGCAATTAAGCGATGAATTGCAGAGTTGTTAGCGGACCATAATTTTAATGAAAAATTTGATATTTAATTGACGGAATCAGAGATAATTCGTCATCATGACTTTTATTCATTATAACAGTTTCTCTGCAAGTGAAAAATGATCTTCATCACAACAATTGATTATTCTCTTTTCTGATAGCAATAATAATTATTAACTGTTGCATTGAATTTTTTCACTTTTGCATTGTCTATTTACTTATGAGACATTTAACTCGATTTCCGTACGATAATCAATCTGAAGATTCAGTAATTGACTTAATGAATTGACGAAGCAGTTAATCAAATCCAAGCTACGTAACGCATCAGTCGATCGTTACTTTAAATTATTTCAAGCTTGCGCCAGCAAACCTCCAGGCGCACTAATAGCCTGAAATACTTATAAGCTCGGTCGGGCTGCAAGGAGTATCTCGGGATTTTCGACGCGGCAGCAACTCACCCTGGTCAGTTCTAATCGAATTTCTCTCGTACTTCCCGAGATAGAACAAACTCCCACCTCCGCCTCTCTTAGCTTCCTATGTTTTCCTCATCTCGTGTGTTCTCTCTTTCTCATCCATCGAATTTTTACGCGTTAGGTTACATCGCCACAATATCTCGACTGCTACTACTGCTAGAATTACTGTGCGCCAATTAGGTCTAAAAAATTACTTTAGATTCGTCACTCATCAGGGTATCGAAAAATAATGCAAGTGTATCATTTGTTTTTTCAATTTAACGTTTGTTGACCAGATACTTTTTTTCTTTTTCGTGAAAGATATTAAATGAATTACTATTTCACTGATATACACTTTTGGTTCTCACGCATGGGCGAATCGCAATTTTTGGCGAGCGTTGATGCTTTGCGGCATTTTTCAGCGATGAGTGTGCATTTTACAAAAGCAAGGCACTGTTCCATTAACTCGTTGGACGAATAATAAATCCACTGATTGATTGCACGTGTTTCTGAAGAGCAAGGGACTATATTTGAGCTGCGTGCGAAATTTTGTTCAATTAATTATATATCGCCAGCTGTGTGTTTTCGAAGTGTTACGAGTGCGAACTTGGATAAATTGCTCGACACTTCATTTGGCCTTCTATTCATCGATTGCAATTGCAACATTTGCTTGCTTCGTTGGGCAAAAAAGTAAAAAAAATGCGTACATGGTTGAATTTTGGTTAATTGAAACTCGTTCGGTGGAAAAAAACGAAAAGGCAAAACGAATGTTTCGTGTAAATCTGAGAAAATAGTAAATAAAATGTCAGAGGACAATTAAAAATATCCGAAAAAAATAGTGGGCGTATTTTACACGCACTCAAAGCCTGTAAGTTAAAAATTGCAATTGCATATTTTAAATTAATTGTATTTTTTCATATGAGCCTGTATCAAGTAAATTAAAATGGATGCATATATTGCCATTTGATTATAATTGAAATTTATCTTATTTAACTTTTAAATGAATTAAATTTTATTTATGAAAGCCTTTAAAAAATAAATTAAAACCGGCATTTGCATTACGATTTAACTATATAATTAAATTTTGATTTATCTTAATTTAAAACTTAATATATTTACAATAAATTATTTAAACAATCGCCTCTTGATTGCTTAATAATGCATCATTAACTTGTAGAGATATCGATAATTATTCGTGAAGATTAAAAAACATTCGATTCTAAATATTACAAATCTAATTAAAGAAAAGATTAAAAATACTCCATCGCACATATAAGATTCGAACGCTTCCCGCCCGAGCAGCGGCAACGACGATAGATGTCGGTAGCGCCGACGCTGCTCGCGCCGCGTGCCTCGTTCCCTCCGCTGGTGCGCACGCGCAGCTTATCGATCCGCCGTTCCCGGGCGCTGGGAACGCTTGGGCCGCGAAACGAAGCTGGCGACTCGCGGAAAGTCGCGGCACGCAGATGCGAGCGCGTAGTCGAAGCGAGCACATCCAGCAGTTAGGCGGCCCGGTATCAGACGCGAGTGCACAACTGTAAACAGGCTATCTCGGGCTCGTGGTGTACCCCGTGTCGTCGCGCGTGGCTCCCGGGTGTTTTATGGGACCGAGCGCGAGCAGCAGCGAGAAGTCGTCAGATGCTAAGGAGGCTCCGCCGTGCGGGGACAAAGGGGCGCAAGCGAACGTAGGCGACGAGCGGCGGCGGCTGCAGCGTGCCGCTGGGGAAGAGGCGGGCGGAGGCGAGGGGGACGCGCGTGGAAAGGAGGACGAAGGCGGGCGCGCAATGGCCGCGAGTAACGGGCCGAGGCACCGGCAGACCAAGCAGCTGGACCAGTCGGACGAGCCGACGTCGCGCCACGACGACTTTGAGGTTAGACGCAACGGCGAGACGTACGTCGCGTCGCTGCTGAAGCGCTGGCTCAAGTCCGAGGACCCGAAGCGGGTCATCTCGGACAGCAACCAAGATGATGTGGTCGTGCAGTGCAAGGAGCTCAACGTCAGGATACCCTACACCGGAAGTGAGGAGCTGACCTGGACTTGGGCCCTCGAAGTCGTCACTCAAGGTCAGTCGAATGTCCATTTTTTTTGCTCCGCTTTCGAGCGCGCGCTGGCCTTTGGCGGGGTTTTCAGGTGTAAGCTTGATTTTCCTCAACTATGAGGGAAGCACTGATGATACTGTACATCTAATTGTGACCTCTAAATTTGCACGCTTCGTAAATATTATTCAATCGTTTAATATTATAAACAAGTATTTACGTTAAACTCAAGAGTTGGGTAACAAATTTTTGTTTTCTGTTACTGATACTCGTGAAGTGATTTAATCATCTTTCACTTCTAGTATTACAGGATATCTCTTTTTTTAATTATCTGAACCAAAAGATTAAAATTTAAGATAGAAGAAATAAGAATTAAAATACTACCTCCATTGGCATTCTTTAAACACTCGTGTAGGCCAAAACTCCAACATGTGCGTTTAAAGATAGATAATCTGTTTTAAATAAGTTTGGAGGCTTAAACTTTAAAACTTTATGGAATTAAATTAGAATACTTTAGTATTTTAAAAAGGAAGTTGTAAAATTATTAATTTTTTGTAATCACGAGGCAACTATATTTTTTTATAATTACGTAAGTTTTAATACAGGTATGACTTCCAAGACTTAATTTTAAGGATATATGATTTTTTTTAATAAACTTTAATTAAATTTGAAATATTTTTCTGCTGCAGGGACAACATGCCTTACAAATATAAGTTTAGCATCGGATGCTCACCGTCAAAATTTCTGCATAAAATCCGTTATTGGTGACGGCATTAATTACAAAGAGAATGGACAGCACTTTGTTGCACCTAGTAATTCTTATCCTGTAGATGATCAACCAAGTGTTAGACTGTATTTCGTAGACATTGAGTTTCATGGATATACAACAGGTACTTATTGTCAAGATGTTATTTTTGGTTTCAATGAGGGTCCAGCTATACGTAAACAAATATGTATGGATTATGTACTGAGAGAAGATATGAATCGTCTGGAAGCAGCACATGAATATTTAATGTACCTGACTCAATATAATTCTCATAAATATAGTTCCCCAATTGTACCATTTAACTCGCCTTACCTTCCCGATCTTATTGATCGCCGTGAAGAAACAATTACTGGACTGTATCCAGTACCAGAACTGGATACTTTTTTCTTAACGCACACAACTCTGAAGAAAAATGCACTAGAGCAGAAGAATTATAAAAGGATGTTGCATGAACTAATAATCATTGAGGAGATGGCAAGACGCGAACAGATAGCACGATACAATGAAATTACAAAACTGAGACTGTCTAACAATTATGTATTAGCCTCAGATACAGATGGTGATACATTGGCAAAGTATGCAGCTCCAGGAGAACTGTTTGCACAGGTAATTTTCAGTGAAATACTTCTTTATTTCATAATTTTTAATTAAAAAATATAAAAATTTCATATCGCCAAATCTTTTATTTTTACAGTTACCACTCGGGCGTATAATATCTGAAGATACAAAGAGCGGCCGACTGATATTGCGGGGTTGCAACAGCCTATATCTGCAGAAAATGGAGTTCGAGGAGGGCGCTGCAACGAATGTGCGGCCCACGGTGGGCGACAAGATCTTCGAAGCGCACATCGAAGACAAATGCAACAACGTGATATATGCAAGGCTTTCCAAGGAGTGTGTGAAGCAACTGGGTCTGGAAGCGGACCGCCATGCTACGATGCTCGTGATGTTCGTAATGAACCGCGCGCCTTTCTGCGAATGGCGGCGCGCAGTTGACGCACTATCTGACACGCGTATCGTTTTTCCCGACCCAGTAGCACCAAGACGCGCGCGACGCAATGGCTTTGCGCAAGATGAATTACAACGTTTCGAGTGGTCGCCTGACTGGACGGTCGGGGTCAAAGATTGCCGATTGAATGAGAAACAAAAAGAAGCGGTGGCAGTAATGATGGCGCCGATCACTGAGAGATTACCACCCGTTCTTATCCTGGGACCATTTGGTACCGGTAAAACATCGACGATCGCCCAAGCCGTCAGGATTTTATTAGTGAACAGCCGGAACAGTCGGGTTATTCTTTGCACTCACAGTAACAGCGCAGCCGATCTTTACGTCAAGGAGTTCTTTGACGTGTGGTACAAGGAAACCAAGGATCCCAGATTAAAACCTCTCAGGATATACTTCAAGGGTCGTATTAGATCTACGGTTAACGCGACAGTGAGGGATTACTGTTTGCAAGACGAAACGGGCCGGTTTCGGAACCCGTCGTCTGAGGATCTCAAGGACTACGGTCTGATTATATCGACACTAGCGACATCAAGTAATCTGTCAATGCTGGACTACGAGCCCACCCACATAATTGTTGACGAAGCGGCGCAGGCCCTCGAATGCGAGGCTCTAGCCTGTTTGGCTCTGGCGACCGAACGGACGCGTATCGTGCTGGCTGGTGATCAGATGCAGCTTGCTCCTGAGGTCTATAGTGATTTGGCACGTGAACGCGGCCTCGGCATGAGTCTCCTCGAGCGCATCCACCTTACGTACGAGCGGGACCACCCCTGCAGGATACAGCTGTGCAGGAACTACAGGGCTCACGAGGACATTGTCAAACTCACATCCGATCTGTTTTACGGTGGCCAAATTGAACCGGGCGCGACGCTGCCCAGACACCCTGTCTACGCGCCGCTCAGCTTCTATGCATGCGAAGGACTGGTTCAACAGGTAACCTAACCAATTTCTAAAAGTTAACTGCTAACCGATTTTCTCTTCTTTAATTTGATTAATGGAAAAATTAAAATATTACAGTTCTTTATATTTCATTTTTTTTAATAAATAAATTTTGTAACAAAAAAAAAATCTAAAAAATTCGCGGGTAATTTTATTTAGGGTTCGAATTCGACGGGCTTCTTCAACAACGTGGAGGCACACGAGGTGGCGGAACGAGTGGTAGAATTGCGTCGCAATTGGCCAGTGGAGCAGTGGGGTCCATTCAATGAGAACTCGATCGGCGTGCTGGCCCACTACGCGGAGCAGGTGTTGCGCATCCGTAGCGAACTGCGCAAGCGCCGACTCGCCTCCGTGAATGTGGAGCGCGTGCTCAACGTTCAGGGCAAGCAGTTCACCGCCGTGTTTATCAGCGTCGTGCGCAATCGACACTGTAGCCGACACTCGGCCGAGCGTCAGCTCAGTGATTATGGATTCCTCACGAACGCGAGGCTCCTTAACACCGCCGTCACCAGGGCCAAGAGTCTCGTAGCCGTCGTCGGCGATCCCGTCGCTCTTCTCACGATCGGTTAGTACCATTTAATAATTATATTATTTTTTTCATAGAATCAACTTTAATACATTTTTATATTATTATATCTTTAAAAAATTATCATTTTTTATGAATGATATTAAAACAATTTAAATTATTCAAATTTAAAAAAAAAAATTGAGCATCAATTTATTTTTATTCCATCATGAATTTTGAAATTAAATAAACGTAATACGAAATGTTGCATCGGTTTATGCAGGGTCGTGCAGCGAGCTTTGGCGGCACTATCTGCGAAACGCGAACGTGCAAGGTATGGACCCACGCGAGCTTCTCTTCCACTTGAACCAGTCGCCGGAGAGGTCGCTTGCGCCGACGCTTAATCCGCTCGCGAAGGAGTTCGTGCCGAGGACGCAGTCGGACAACCCAGTTTGGGTGGAATACGTGCAGATGCCGATCAACTATCCCGTCATACACTACCCTGTAGACTCAGGCGGCGTTGTCTGAAGGTCTGACTGGAAAGCTTATGGTTCATGGGATCCCGGGGAGACGCTTTTTACTTAGTTTTTAAGTCAAATAAAAAGCTATGATTTTAACATGACAAGAAAGAAAGAGACGTCGATAACTATATTTTTTCTTTTATTTATATATAGTTTCGCTCATTTATTTCGAGTTGATCACGCAAGTTTTACTTGTCATTTATTTTACTTCGACTGTCACTATCCAATATCTGTATTTAGATCTCTTCTTGGCTGTTAGGTTTTCTTGTAATACTTATTGTATGTAGAAACGTCCATTCCTCTGTATTATATTATAATCATGTAATGTAAGTGGCGATGAATTCGCCAAAGAGATAAGTCTAATAAAGACAGCGTAAATTGTTCTATACGTACTAATTATTATTGGCTTTATAACATATATTTATCTACTTTTTTTGCCATTCTTACTTAATCATTTATTATTTACAATTAATTTATTTTTATTTATAGTTTAACTTAGTTCAATTAATACATTTATATAATATATATTTTTAAGTATCTTTAAAACTTTTTTACCCATTTTACGCCTGAAAAAAAGTTATTTCACAAAATGATTTGTTTTTTGGCACGAAGTGGGCGATTTTAAAAATACTTAGAAAGTAGGTTAAACTAACAAATTCTCATATTCATCCCAGTATCCTACAAAATGAAATATTTGATATTAATAATATTTTTCTTTTTGTAGATGTTTTTAAACTTTAAATTTAGAAGATATTTTAAAGTAAGCATACCCAATATAAATTATTATTAATGGCAAAAATTACTTTTTCTGGTAAAAAATATTCAATACCTCTTAAAATGAATTTTAATAATTCGGCCCTTACCATTATTACTCAGTTACCCCCATCGGTTTTACTCTGCGAACTCAGTCGACGCCACAAAAAAGGCGGTTATATAGCAGCGATAAAAAGGCACGAATTCGCGACAAATCGGCTCGAAGCGCGTCGGGCGCGAGCGGCCATTATCGGTGATTACCGCGATGAATGGAAGGAGGGCGGGAAAGCGGTATCTGCCGTTCGCGCTCGTGGAATTCAAAGCGAAGCCGCCGGTGCTTTTGTGCTGGGAGTCCGGCGGCGCGGCCGTATTATCGCTCCTTTCTCGCGTCCTACCGCGCGAATAAATTTTCACCCGCCTTGCCGCATCGCTGCGTGAGCGAAAAAATCGGCGAATTTATCAATGTACGTACCGATCGCGCCTTTACGGCCAGCGACGAAACGCCTTTACTTTTTTATGCACGCGAAACTTTTTGTTCGGCGTTGAAAGAAGGAATACTGTGTACGTACGTTTTTATGGTGGAAGGACGAAGGAAAGATGTTACGGCTGAAGACAGGTCACATATTCGCGTGCAGTCAAGAAGGCGGACGAGCCATATTGTCATTTTGATGGGATCAAAGGCAATTACGCAGGTGTTGATATTTTTGTTTTTGTTTTGTTCCAGATTTCAAGCTGTAAAACCGCGTTGACTCGTCTACTATAGGAATCGGCGAAATTTTAATTAAAGTAAACAAACTTCTATGCCGCTAGTCGCACGAAAAAAAAAAAACGGCTTCGATAGCATTTTCCACTGGCCGACTGCGATTTTTCACGCGCCAAAAAAAGCCCAACCCTTCCAAAAAAAACAACGTATTTCAAAGCTCGTCGTCGAATTAAGCCGCTGAAACTCATCAATTTCTACCTTAACCGGCACGCTTCGCGAAAATTGCACAAAGCGGTATACGCTGCGACGACAAACGAGCGCCCGCGTCGCGCACCGACCCCGCTCCGAAATGTTCGGAGCGGCTTTTGACCCCCACGTTGACTCTTCGTATTTTTTTTTTCCTTTTTTTTGCGTCGTTATCCGCATGATTGTTCGGCAGGTGCGTGTGTGTCATGAAAAATTTGTGGCTCTGTTTCCGGATTTCCAACGGCGGAATCAACGTATCGGGCATTAATGAAGGCTTTAAATTTCACGAGGTTCCGACAGCGCAGGGCATGTCCCGTTGCGCAATGTTGCAGGCGAAATATTACGTTCGGTAATTATTTATTCACAGTGGGTTCTTTTTTTTCGCTGTGTATCGAATACATTGAATGCGATGAACGGGATTGCGTGAAATCGTTTGAATATTTAAATACGTAAAACAAGACTATAAATTTTACATTTTGAACGTGTATTTATTTATTTATACAGAATGGAAATAAACATTAATTTTGTATTGATTTTTAAAAATCAAAACCGTAATAAAAGGAAAATAAGAAAATAAGAATAATTCATATAATAATTAAAAAAATAAATGGCAAATAAACGCGCTGATTAATTAAAACATTTTCAATCTTAAAAAGAGTAAACGTAATAATTCAGGGAATGCGTTTCAAAGTGCTAACCTATCTAAAAAATTTCGGCATTTAATAAACTTCTCCCCGCGCCTGCAATCCGCCGGTATAACTCAGTTAAAATTTTCCGTGCCGCTCGCGCGTCGCTACCGTTGAAAACGAGTTATTTCCTCGCATTTTAAATTTCGCATTGGAGCTGCTCGTGTGAATTCCGCGCGGCGTCTGAATGCCCCCGCGCCGTCTGATGATAACCGGTTTTCCTCCGCCTCGTCCCGACTGTACCCTTTCCACCTGTACTACAGGCTCGCACGCGCCACCGGGCGAATCGCCGCGCGCTATTGTTTCGATTTTCCAATTTATTTTTCGCGTCTTCCTCTTGATTTGTTACCCCCGCCCGGGGACGCCGGCGATTCCCTAACGCCGCGCGCCGCTTGCTTTTGAGGAATTTCAGGACGTGACCTGCGTCCCCGATGGATTCGCTCGCCCTCCGCCCCGGCATTTACTGCCGATGATATATAATTTCAAACGGGCGTTTTACGAATTTCTACGGGTTTAATGGAGGGATATAAATGGATACTCAAAATGCCAAAGCTTCGCGGAAGCTGTCGATCGAATTGAGACAGTAAAAATTCAGTTGTTTATTTTAATCTGCTTTTGGGAGAAATGGAAAATTAAAGTTATTAAAATTTAATGATTGAAAACGAATTAACTAATTTAGCGGATACTTACTGTGCTTATTGTTAAAAGCAATCAATTAAAAATTTTATAAAAGTCTTTTTGAATACTTTAAAAGTGAATAAAAATAATACGATTATTTGCAGAACGTTTATATTATATAAAAGAATGATTTACGAATAATATCCGCAGCAGCAGAGTAACAAACCTGTCTTAAACAAGGATAATGCTTTTCAAGTGCCAACACATTTTTTTAACCGTTAATTGGTTTTTATTGCTCCGCACATTTTTCAGAAAGATTTATTTATAATTGTATAGCTCTTGAACTGTCGACGTTGGAAAATGTAAATTGCGCTCAAGATTCTTGAATAACCATTCTCGAACCGATGAAGCGTATGCGAGAGCATAAAATTCATTTTTGCAGTTGAAAAGCTTGCGCCGGCTACCGGCATGAATCCCCCCCCCCCCCCCCCCCTCTTACCGGGGCACACGTAGGCCCATTTATATAAAATCACCATTGAAAAATTTCGTTACTTTATTGCGGGTGCGGAAAATGCTTGTTCAATTGTTATTGAGTCCTCGTGGGCGGCAAAAAAAAATTATTTCCATTTTGGAAGTATGAAATTGATTTGAAAATTAAAAAAAGGTGAAGATCACATCGTGATGAAAAATTTAACGATGAATATATGAACAATGTCATCCATATAGGTCCTCATGTAAAGTGCATATTTTTAAAATTTTTTTTTAAGTTAATGGATTTTGTACAGTTTAAAGAAGATAAGGTAAAATAAACTGTAGATTTAGAAGATAAGTATTATTCTTATTTAATGTAAAAAAACTTCCTTAATAAAATTATAATTACAATTTTCAGTGCAAATCTCCCATAAGAGACTAACAACAAGTCCAAAAATAAGTGAGAGCTACAAATGAATGATGCACAAGATAACGAAGTTATCCAGTCCGTTGAAAAATAAATTTTCTCCGGGCAAGCGTCAGTGTCTGCAAAGTAAAAGCCCAGGAGAATACCCAAATAGACGGTCGGCTCGCGAAGACGCGGGTCACGCCAGGGCGCCACTGTCTCTCTAATCTACTGCGCTACGGCGGGGAGGAGGAGATGTGACGACCGGGGGATGGACGACCCTTTGCCCAGGCTACCCCGGAATAAAGCAATCTCGTTAACTTTTTGTCACCGCTGGCCGCGTCAAAACGGAAATTGTCGGGCGTGCGGCAAAGAAGAGCCGCCGGCGGGGGAAAGGCGATCGGATGAGGAACGAGCAAAATGACTAGTGGTTGCCCGGCCGGAACTGAATGCGTAATTTCCGTCTGATCGTTGGCCGCGAACGCGTCGTTGGGGGTTACATCCACGTTGATGCTTAAAATGCGATGCAAGCGCCCGAGGGTGCCGAAGTAGCTGCCTCGCAGATTGATGGGATTAGGCAGTTGTGTCGAAAAGTTTGACGAGAACATTGAGCACGGTTATGGCCAAGTTAATTCTTCGTTATGTACACACTTTGCTTTTGGAATTATTCGCCGGCAAAAGTTTTCTAATTTATTTATGAAAAAACTTCTAGTGACGAAAAATGAAAAATCAGAGAATAATGTACTTTTAATTTCGGTAATTTCTCGACGCTTTTACGAGCACATTTATTTTCAAACGAAAATATTTGTTTTGCGTGAAATTTCAGGAAACTAAATGAAATAAAATCCGCAAAATATTTTTATAACTCCCTCTCACCACCTAACGAGTCCCAGTTTTTTCATTCAAAACAGTTTTCATTTTGAATGAAAAGAGCAGCACTTTATTTTTTTCACTTCGCGAACCATCCGCACGCGGCGAGCGCAGGAGCACGCACCTTTTGTGCGCGGGGCTTCCGTGCAGGGATCCAGCCGCAGCGCAAAAAAAGGTCCGCATGCGCCGAGCATAAAAAAAGTAAACCGGGTAAGTTTCGAAAAGAGAAAGGAAAACGGGCGTACCTTCTGAGGGTGGCGAGCCGCTGCTCCTGGGCGCTGATGTAGCCGTGGAGGGTGTCGATGAGGACGGACTCGGTCTCCAGCAGCTCCTCCATGTCGACCAGGGCGGTGTAGAGCTCGCTGCAACCCGGCCGCGGGAGCAGCAGCAAAGCCAGCAGCGGCACCCAGGCCAAGCTACGCTGCGACGACATCCTTCCGCCGGCCTTCAGCTACCCCTTTCTCCCTCTGCAACAGCACGGATACAAGCTACGGTGAGTTTTGAAATTAAATTTATAGCACTTATGCATGCATTATTCATATCGTTACAAATTTTTGTCTTCCTAATCATCATTTTATTAATTCAAATAATGAATTTAAAAAATAGAGGACATGTGCGTATAATGAAAAATATTTTCGGCTTTCAATTTTAATCAGTTTAAATGCAATTTAAACTGATTAAAGTTTGCCCACAAAAAATAGTTGATAGTTAATTTATATATTTTATCCTTTTAAAAACACCAGAGTTTTCAGTAGAACGAGTCAGTTACGGTAAGACAACATCGTACTTGTCATCGTCTCTGACTTTTAACCTTTTCGTCCTTTATAAAATAAATCCATCGACACAGACTAAATATTTTCTTTGAAAATCCCACCCACCCTTACAAAATCGAAGGATGGATTACACCTGAATTGATCCTCTTGCCCTCGCGAACTTCCCCATCCTATCGAACGGGCCGCAGACGATGCAAACTCGCCGTCGGACCTTTATACTTAGTTATCCAAGTACTCTCTCGACGCACAATGATTTATCTATTGGAGCAGACCATTACGGAATGGAATCCGCTGCTCGAGCTGTCAAAGACTCTAAATGCTTTCAATGCTTTCGAGGCGCTCGTGAATGGGAAAAGTGGCGGGGAAGGACATATCAGAGGGTTGTTCAGGCTCGAAAAGCTTCGTGTAAGTTTCTCGTGCGCTCGAGACAAAGCCATTGGAATACTCTCGAGGTCTTAAGACTCCTAGTTTGCATTACAATGGCTTTACGTGACATTGCGGAGTTAACACTGTATGTGCCTTTCATTTAAAAAAAATTAAATCGATATTTGCCGCGGAAATTTTCTTTTGCCGAGGGAAAACAAATTTACATTTGAAACGTGAAAAAAACATTGCGTGTAAATGTATAAAAAGAATTGAACTCTTTAGTTGCCAGGTAAAGTTGAAAAGAAGGATTCTACGTGCAATATTTTTCGGTAATCTGACTCTTCGCATTTCTACAAAGTAACTCTTTTTTTTATATTTAAAATAAACGCCTTTTCATTTATTCATGCACATAATTGATAACTATTTTGATAGTACAGTAAATACGAATTCCAAACAACTTAAATGAAAAGTCCCAAAGTACATTCGAAGAAAATTTTCAAGAACTATTTCCCAGAAAACAAGCAAACAACTGCCTTGTACTAAAGCTTATAGGTAGTACCAACGGAGATGCATTGGATGAATTGGTCCGTTTCGTTGTTTGCCTTGGAATTTACTCGGCGGACCGGGCAACTCCCCCACGTCCTCGCTCTTCCTATTCTTCTTATACCCTATGACTTGTGGCTGTTCGAACAATTCTGGTTTAAACAGAAGTACGAGAAGCAATACTTTTCTCCGAAATTCGTCCTGTAAAATTCTTCAAGTTCACCACTCTTTGGTAAAAGCGGTCAAATCGGTCATTTTAATTGATTATTTAAAAAAACCACTTTAAATAAGCATATTATAGTAAGTATCATTAGAACCACTTTAAATCACTATATGTATTTTAATATGGTTTTAGGAATTTACTTTTACCCATACATCGCTAACCATACTCTCATTCTTAAAAGAAAAGTGATGTAGACTAAAGTCTTAAATTATAGCAGAATAAATTCTCTCATCACGGGACAAAAAAGAAATTATTAATAATATAAGAGCCCGGGATCAAGGGGAGTATTTGCAGTGCCATTCATTAGCAGCAGCTCAAATCTCGCTTATAAGCGTGGCAACGAGCGGCGCGGGAAGCTCATAAAAGCGCCGGAGCTTTCACCGTGAAGGAGAAAAATCCTCACGTTTGTCTCGGTTTCATTACAGCACCTCGCATTTGCTCTCGCGAGCGAGCAAAAAAAAATAAAAAAAAAAGATACAAGCCGCACGAGTCGTTCGCAGAGCGACAAGCAGCTCCCATTACACTGCTTTAAAAAAGCGAGAGAGAGAGAGAGAGAGAGAGAGAGAGAGAGAGAGAGAGAGAGAGAGAGAGAGACAAAGACGGGAGAAGATAGACAAAGAAAGCGAGGAGTGTACACGAGGACGCGACTAATTTTTAATTAACATAAAGCTGTCGTAAGAAGAAACGAGGCGAAAAATTTCGCACGAAAAAACCGGAGGTCCCCCTTTCGCTTCATTTTTTTTTTTTTTTTAATTAAGAGGAGCTCCACTCCAACCGCTCGGATGGATTGCAGCCGATCGGGCTCAAAGGCGCGAAAGGAGGGAAAAAAGGCGGGGGAAGAGGGGGATGCCGTCGAGGACGAGGAGGCGGGAGACGGAAAGGAATCGTCCTCACGCCGGGAATGTTTATTTCAGCCCCTCGCGCCGGCGAAAATTATCGACACTCGACTTGGCGCTTATCGAGTCGTCTGGGTGTCGTGGAGTGCTCGCGCGACACACGATCAATTCAAGAATTTAATTAAAAGCCCGGCTGGCGCGGCCATGTGTGTGTGCGTGCGCGGTGGCGCACTTCCGTCGTATATCGAAGAACGTGCGTCGATCAAGAGTCGCAGGCGCGCGGCTTAATTACAAGGGCTCGAAAAAAAGTCTCACTCCGCGCTCTTATACATCCAACTCTTTTTTTCCTTGCTCTCGGTGAACCGTTGCATATAAGCGGGGGGGATAAAACGGCGGAGTACGCATTGTGCGTACCGAAGTCGTGGATTATGTTCCCGGGAAATGATAACGAACGGTAGTCTTTTTCTTCCTTTCCGCGCGGGAAACGCGCGGGGACGAAGTTTCATGTACGTGCGCGGCGATGAGGAGCGACGAGATTGAGGTACGTGTTGTGCCTTTTCAAAATTGCGCCGCAACGCACTCTGAATACTTTCCGACTCGATTCGATCCTAAAAATCTGTAGAAATTTTTAACATTTTATTGATTAAAATTGATAGAACTGAAAAAACTAGTAATCGAGCGGCATTATTTCACAGTTGAAGATAAGAGTTCAGAATTTCTCATTATTATCAGCAAGTAGCGTAATACGATCGTTTATGACCCCTCTAAGACAAGCTCGGAATACAAAGGCAGGCTCCGTCGGCATATTAATTTGAAAGTCCAAGTTTCACGAGGCAGTAAAAGGTATTATCTTACATTTCATTTTTTCCTCCCCGGTAATGTCAAAGGTACGAACACCGCTTTACGACTCGACCTTCCTTCGTAAAACCAATTCTTCATCAATATCAACCTTCTTTACGGTTCCGCACTTTTAAGAGCGAACGAACCGTCGAGATAGAAAGAGATTCAGTTAAATTCGATTTCAAGAGAAAAAAGCAGGTGTATTGGGCTAGGAGAGGGCAGGCAAAAAAAGAGTGCCTTATCGAGGCAAACGAAGAGTGCGAAGACGCGATAAACAGCGAAAGTAAGTACGGGAGAGTTGCGGGAGTCGAGGGGCATTGTGTGGGTGAGCTCGTGCGATCCTGTGAAATACGAGTTACGACTCCGTCGGCGCAGCTTCCCGGCACTCCGTATATAACGTCGCTTGGACTGTCGACGCGCGAAACACACGAGCCACGTTCCACTTCGACAGGAACGTCTGTTTACCATGTGATGACTTCGGAAATAGTGACGCTGAGTACCCATGTAGGAAGCATGTGCTCCATTATGTCATAAAGAATTATTGTAAAACACGTAGTTGATGGATATAAATAGATATGGATATAGATTCACGTGGTTATTATGAAATATTTTTCTTTGCTTATAGGCTTATTACATTGGTTACTGTATATAATGTTTTTATATATAAAGTAATTAACGGAAACATTTTTTTTAAAAAACGAAATATTAATTTCGTTTAAAATTTACTTATAGCCTGCGCAAGCAATCTATTTTCTTCATACATATTTTATTAGGATGATAATGTCAATGAAAATATGCTTAAACGCCGTGAACAACAGCAAAATAAAACGAATTTAGTTTTTTCACATTTTTAATAAAGTTTTATTTAAAAAACTTACTAATTATATCGAATGTATATACGACCTTAAAGATTTATTGAATTATTGGCAAACGCCGAACTTTCATTCGAGAAAGTTACTCCTCGCGCAAATCTTCCACGCCAGTCCAAACCACAAACTCATCAATCCCGCAGCCACCTCTGCTAATTACTCGACCTCCCTTACCGGCTCGGCTCCATTCCCTCCCGTCCAAGGCGTGCACGCGCAGGGCGCGTTTTCTCGTTTCGCGAACTAAACCGCTTGCAGGGATGTGCACGAGGAGGAAAAAAAAAGAGGCGAGCGGCACAAAGGCTGGTGTGGATGAGAATAGGATGCACGGCGTCGCCGTGGCCGTAAACAAAGCACGCCGAGGGACAGAACTAGCCGCGCGCGCATTGTGCGAGCACGCGAGAGCGCAAAATTTCCCCGTTCGCCGCGTCATTTCTTCATGCGCTTGGAAAAAATGAGCGATATACGCGAGCGTCTTTTCAAATTTACGGCGCACACACTGTGTGCGTCGATTCGGTACGAAGTCTTTTCATTTCTGTTTTCTTTTCCTGTAAAATAGTTGAAACATTTCGCTTTTCAAGTAATGATAAATGTGAGTTTTTTATCATTGCGTTTTGTTAAGCGGTTTTATTCAATTTCTAAATTCAAAAACATTGTTGCTTTTCGCTGCGGTCGCAAAGGATTTATTAATCTCATGTAATTTGATAAAATTATTTGTTGAGTATTATTATTACTGTAAATCAAGAATACAATTTAATTTGTGAATTTTTACACATCAGTTTGCTGCTTACACGAAGAAAATTATAACTCAAATTTAGTAACTGCTTCTCTTTAAAAAGAAACCCTTTCTTAAAAAGCTTATTTGCATGAGCCTGGCACTTTGGCCTACGGTTCCGTTTATGTCTGTTAAAGGAACAAAAAAAAAAGAAATAAGCTTCACTACCACAGTATCGAATATTTTATGAACAAAAAAAAAAAAGGTCGGCAGGGGCAGCTACTAATACCAAGCACCCCCTACCAACTTGGAAGTACTTAGCACGTGTTAGATATTAAAAGCTTATGCATGCATGAATTAAAATATGAGATCGGCTCGTCGTGAATTCGCATAATAAACGGGGTCCTCGCTAAAATAAAAAGCCATTCCCCTCATCAATATTCATAAAAGCGTTTCATAAACAAAAGCTGGATACTTCGTACGATGACTATTTCACTTGACTATTCGTATCTTCAATATATGCTGAAAGCTGTATAATTTGATACGGCAACGCACGAGCGTCACTTTTTATCAATTTACCCGGAAAATGCGCGCCACGATATTGTTATCTCTCATCCCGAATCTCGCATAAATTGCTCTGCTTAAATTTTAGCTTAAAAAGTAGCTGGGAGCCATTGAAAAACTCGGGTTGGAAATTTATTCAATTTATTTAAAAAAAAAAAAGTGGCCCGTTGAAAATGAAGTTTATCAATTTTCATCACTTACGGAATACGAGCGGGAGCCACCTTTTTTCAATTTACCTTCCGCGTACTTCATTACGCAGGCAAACGCGGAAGGGAAGAAGGGTACAGACCCCTGGGGATGTTTCGAATTTTATCCGAATAATTTTTCTTCCCGGCGCGCGCGCGAGCGCGCAGTGGGAGAGAAAGTGCATAACAAGCTCGCCACGCTGCGACTCCATGATATAATAAATTATTTTACAAGCCAGTATTTTAATGCGCTTCTACCCTGCAGCGTTGCCCCCCATTACGAGGAGGGGAGAGGAAAAATCCGCCGTAATTTCAGCGATGTTTAACGCGCAACTTCCTCAATATAGCCAGGAGCCCAGCGAGGTGAGCCCGAGCGTACAACCTTCCTCTTAATATAATTCCGTCGCCTCGAGCGCAGAACACGAGGTTCAACCCATTGAGTGTATCTTTTTTCCACGCCGGCAACAGTCTTGATGAGATCACCTTTGACTATTGCCAGGCAATATCGTGATACCACGAGGATTTTTCCAATATTTGCAGTTCATTGATAAAAGTATCGAAGTTTTCGAAATTGTTTTTCAACTTGAAGTATATAAGTCACAATAAATAATCTTATGAAAACGATTATTTGTTAAGTGTAAAACATTTTATTATGATCAGTGCTTACATTAATTGATTGAATATTATGCAAGTGTAATACAATTCTTTTATTAAACGATTTCTCCACTCCCACGGAAGCATCTGTATCTTAAACGGTCACCGTAATAAAACCTTATCGCGGCATTTCCAGCGGGCCGACGGGACTTTTGGAACGGCGAAAGAAGCGAATCCGCGACAGACGCGCGTCTTGAGCTTTTCCACCGGGTCGTAGAGGTGACACAAGAGAATCACCCAGCGGAAGAAGATACCGCGCTAACGCGGGGGTATTACAAATGCGGCGATAAGAGCGGCAGCTGACGAGCCGGGAGTTTCGCGCTCGTCGCCTGCACCGAGGAAGATGAGAAAGGAGAATATTGCAATTTCGGGCCGAGGAGCGGCAATGTTGTTATTCAAATTTCGCGCCTTCGCCCGAGCGTGTATTTACATTTTTATGAATCGAATTCATTGTGGAGCGAGCGCTCCCGCCAGCCCCGACGTCTTGGGAAAATGGAATTTTCGCCCGCTCGTCGCTCGTCCAATTGAACGATAGCTCCGCGGCGGGTAGGATTATACAAGGTGAAGGAGGCTACCGGCATTTAGCGGGGAAGGGCGAGATAGAGAAAGAGAGAGTGAGACCCGTCGAAGATCAATGGCTGCATTATGCGCGTCCCGCTCGGGCGCGACAATACGCTTGGAAATTGAGTTTTCCAGCCGCGTTTCGAATTCGTTCGCGATAGCACTTCTTTCCTGCGGGAATATTACACTTGTTGCTAAACTTCAAGAATTTCGAATTTTAAGGGATGGATTATTTAACCCTCCTGCGACAAATCCGTGTATTTTAAACGAATTAACTCGTCTTTGGGTCACAGGATATTTACATAATTGATTATTGAATATTTGATTTTAAATCACTAATTCATGTATTATTTAATGAAATACTTTATATAAAAAATTATGCTAATTGTGGGTGCATCAAATTTCAAAGCAATATACTAGTTTAAATATAATTTAAGAAGAATAAAGCTTGAAAAATGTATGTGTTTTAAAGATTGCATAATTGTTTTTTTCATTTTAAGAGGATTATTCTACGATTTAATCTCACTTTTGTACCTGTTCACCTAGGAAATAAAATACGTCCATTTAACGACAAAAAAATCGCTGCATTAAAAAAAACCTCACTAAACTAAAGGGCAACCGATCGGACCGAGAAAAATTGAAGCGCGCAGACGCGCAAAGCCGAGTTAATGGCCAGTCGTTAATAGCGGCCCAGCGAAAGTCGAAAAAAGGCCGAAATAAAATAAAGGAAAGAACTACGCGGCAGCGTTAAAAGCGGGCTCAAAACGTCGGAGATGGGGTCTGCCTCCGCGAGGCGCACGAAGTTGACGTTAGCGAATACGGAAGACGAAGGGGAAATGCATAAATGTAAAGAGGCGAGGGAGCGCGCGCGCGGGCGCGCGAAGTTGTGCTGACTCGCCGGCTGCTGAAAATCGCCAAGTAAAAAGCAGACGATCCGATGAATAATACATTGTACGGTGGGGCGGTGGCGCTCACGCTTCGCTTCGTAATGTATAGTAGTGGGCTAGCGCCGGCGATGGATGTGCGACGCGGGCACGGATATAGGCGGCCCGAGACGTTTCCCGGGCGAAAAAAGATGGAGAGCCGTTTCGGTCATTATCCGCAGAGTCGACGGGGAGGAGACGGCATTAACGTCGGCGCGCGGTATCGCGAAGGGCGACGGTGTACTTTCTCCCGCGCCCTACCCCGCGCCTTCTCCCTTTTACATTCGAGTCGCGCGAAATGAGCGGTTGCGCGCGCGCGATTTCGACGCAGAAGTTCCCGAGGAATCGGAGCCGCGTCGTCCTCTCATTTTCCAGCGGCGCAAAGGATAACCGTTGGCTTAATGTTCGCCGATGGCTAATGACGGTAAGATTGCGAATATTCAAAGGGGGGAAGTGGTACTTTCATCGAACGGCGTTAACAGTTGAACCTTTTTGCAATTTCTGCCTTTTACAGTTTAGTTCGATCGTTGTGGTACGATCGGCGGATTTTTACTTAAAAACTTAATAATGTTTCGGCTCTGTTGAATTTGATCTTGGAATTTAACTTTTTTATTGATTTTGTCTAATACGGTTTAGAACAACAAAAAGGTGATCTATTTTTTAGTTCGGAAGGAATAATGAATACCAAAACTGATGGGAATAACTAACCGATATATCGGTTAGTTATTCGTCAGTTACCGTCTTCCTACAGGATGACGATCGCAAATAATAAATATCGAACTCGCGCTGCAGTCAATAACTGAATTAATGGTCAAAGGAATATTAATTACATAACTAAATTAACTTTGCTCGATAATGTAAATGTAATTTTTGCGAAAACGGAATCTGCGAAATACAATTAACATCCTGCAATTTTAACATTTCCTCCCTGAACGGGCGAATTGCGACTGATTAAAACTATTCTCCACCTTCATTACTCATACTTCTTGGATAAACAACCATTTACATGAATACATAGTGACTTGTTTGTTATTTACATTGAGAGCGAAATGGTTCAATTACCGTAACAATAAGGTGGGTAAATAATTGTAGTGAATAAAAGGGAAGGAAGTTGAAGAAATGTATAAAAGCTCGCGTTCCGCCGGTAGTACAGTCAAAAAGCTCATTTACATTTAACAAGGTAATGCTTGCTAAACATCTCGGTTGTTTTCAGATTCCACTTGGGAGTTACACCACTTATATCAATTTACATGAAAGCTAAATTTATCATTTTCAAAAATCACAATGAGAAGCCTCGCAGTGGATCCTTGGCGAATGAAAAATACCCAGTGCTCTCCAAAAGCTCGAATTAAATAATTTTAGATTAAATGGCTACGAGTGAGATGAATGATGGCGCTCCAGGGTTGCATTAATAATGAAATGTATTCATAAGATCCCTGATGAATAATGACACTTCTAGTAGTCTAACGTGCAAGCAAATTTTTACGAACCACTAAGATCCTTGCTGTTGACGTACAATTTCGCGCCCGGGTTAGGCGCATTTTATCTTAAAATGACTCACAATTATCGACGAAATTAACGCTTTAATTCTAGCTCCTTTACGAGGACAACACTTGTCGGGGTGCGGGCGTGGAGCCTCAAGCTCCTTGAGCAAATAGAAAAAGCCGAGAAACGCGAGTAATATCCGCAGCTAGAAGAAACGAAACGCCGTGGTAGCGTAGCCGGCAAATAGTGGAGCGAAAAAAATACCCGAGGAAAAAAGGACCAGGAAAAATAAGAGGCGAGGAAGAAAGGTAAAAAAAGTAGAGGGTAGAGAAAGGCCCAGACTAACAAAAAAAGGAAGCTCGGTCGAAATTCCCGGAGGGAAAAATTGCCGGCTACCTATAAAGCCGGGGGAATTAATTACAAACGCTTTGATCCCGATCCAAAACTGGTGCCTTGAATGAGCGCGGAGGCGTTACTGCCGCGGCTCCGAGGAATCCCGGCAATGTCGCAAATTGCCAAAAGCAGGCGAACCCGAGAAAAAAATGCAGAGAGAGAGAGAGAGGGGGAAGAAGGGGACGAGAGAGAGAGAATGGAAGGTAGAGAGAAAGGGAAAGAGAGAGAGAGCGACAGAGAGAGAAAGGCGCCGGAAAGGAGCGAAGCGAAAGAGAAAACAAGTAAAGCTGGAGTTTAAAAAAAAATGCCGGGGAAAATGCTCGGAAAAGCGGGTTGAAAACCAGGTTAGAAGAAAAAAAAAGCGAGGCGTGTCGCTGCGGGCCCGCGGGAGACAATAAAGCTGCGGGGCCAATGGCAAGACAGCCACGACGACGACGACGACGACGACGACGACTTGTTCACCGATACGGTCGTCCTTGTGCACGACAAAGAGAAGAAAGCGCCGGGGGAGAAAAAGGGAAGACGACGGTTTAAGGGTAGATTACACTGGAAATTAAAAAATCCTGCTTGCGTTCTGGATGTACATATACGTACCCTTTCTTTCGCTCTTTCATCTTTTTTTTTTGCGGGCATAGCTCGATGCTTCGGTATGATGAAAATTTTTAACGAGCTATTTGGATTACATAATCTCAGACAATTAGTTTTATAATGAAAGAAAAATGATTTTACTTGTACCAAATTGGTTTAAATTTCATCAACTGCCATATCACTGAGAGTATAATGGTTAATAAACCGTATTAGTGTTATAAAATATTTAAATTTAAATTTAATGAAAATATTAAAACCAAAGATATATTTTGTCCTCGATTTTGTCGTCAATATCAAGATTATTAAAAATTGATTAATTTATGTAAATAGAATAATTGATGTTAGTGCATTGTTTGACTCTGAAAAATTTGCACAATCAATTTTTCCTCGTAAATAAAATAGCAAGCGATAAATTTACCTCTCTAAAATCTCATTCTTCACTTAAAAGCAAACAGTTTACCCCGGAGCCCGTCGACCGCTTAATTTTCTTCCAGCAACATCCAGAAAAAGCATCACAGTCTTTCTCAAGACTCAGTCGCAGCGCTAAAAATCGGGGCGCGCGTCATGGACAGTCCAGCTCAGAAATGAAGGGGTCGGAAGAAAATTCGCGACATGATCGCAAGAAATCGCGCGCCTCGGCGCGAGGTGCGCAGCTCCATATCGGCTTTACGTCAGGGCCAGGTATAAGCACGAGGCCAACAGGGCCCGGACTCTCGCTCGGAGAGGTGCGACAAACGATAAATTTAGCGCCGCGGCCCTCGGCTCCGCTCCTTTATCTCTGGCGTCTTCGCGATCTCCGGCACCCCTCTCCCACGGCTCGACTTGATTTTCCTCGGCCTCCGCGGCGCATTACACCCTCGTCCGTCTCGGCGGCGTCGAGAAATCCGCCGGGTTTTCCAGGCGCGCTAGATTTCAAATTATCGGAAATATCTCTCGCGCTCCGACTCGCTGCAGGTATTACGGGGGCGGAGATGCTCAAAGAACCCGGCTTTTCATCGAGAGGTAGAGGACGGGAGGACGGGGTCGTTTCACGCGAGATGTGTCTCCTCGGCGCTGCAGCGATTCGCTTCGCCTCTTTGCTTCTTTTGTTGCTGCTTTTCGGCTGATTTTCACTCGCGATTTTTCGTTGCTTTTAGGATAAGTATTAAATATTTTGAGACTATTTTAAACATGTTTCAAAAATTGTTTTTTGAAGTAAAAATTTGAAGTTTTAAAAAGTGTTACTTTGGTTATCAATTAAAATTCATATAGAAATGTAGAATTTACATTTTGTTAAAGATTGAATTGAATCATTTTTTATAACGTACCGCACTTATTAAGCAATTTATTATTTTAAATGAATTGGCATACACGCGAAAAAAATATTTTGTAGAATTTTCCTATCAATTTCTACAATATATTGAAAACCATTGATAGTGGTAAAATTGAAAACATTTAACAAGATTAGATTATATTCTGTCTTTTATAATAGTGCGAAATTTGTTTTGAAATTATACGAAATTCTCTAAATAATGTAAAAGCGAATAATTATACCGCACGTCAGATAAGCAGAAAAAAAGAAATCCCTAAATCCCAGCAACTAAAATCATAAATGTTCACAACTGTGGCGGACCGCCAGTGATTTTCTTCCGTCCACTACTTCACAGCCGAGCGACGCCGTTGTAAAATAAATAGCCGATAAGCACAGGGCCGGATGCCTATCAGTTCGCCGCGAACTCGCAAACTGCACCCGGGGAAATCAAAATTCTGCCGGGCGACGAGATAATGCTCGCGATCGGCAAAAAAAAAAGCTGAAAAAAGTCTCCTCGCGCCGGTTCGACATCGATCCGCGGGTTTTATTGGCCGAGACGCCGCCGCCCCTGGCTCGTCCGCTTTTGTACGAATCCGCGCAGCGATCGACGCCAGATTCGTTAGCGCGGTTTGTTTATACGAGCGGGCATTTTTATTGCGCGGCGCTTTTTTTACCACTGCCCACGCACCGGTTCGATTCGTGCGGTTCTGGGAGAGAGTGGGCAAGGTTTATTGTTCGCTCGAAAATTTTGCGAGACTCGTGTTTTCATTAAAATTTTAGAAGGCATTTTTAACGCACAAGGCACATGGGCACCCGGCTACGAGCTTTGCCGCTGGTGGAATTGTAAAATTAATGTTCGGCACGTGCTGTACGACATGTGACTGGCTCCGTAATTCATGAGATTTTTCTGTTGTGAATGTGAAAAATTTTTATAAGTTTGGGTAATTTATTAGTGGTTCTTTCTTTTTAGCTTTGTTGCCGTTGCTTTTTTTTTGAAGTGCTGGACCTGAATAATACTTCAAATACCAGGGTGACCTAAAATGTACACGGTAGATCCTCCTATCCTGCTTTGCACCACTTTCTCTCATATAAACTTGGGATTGATTATTAAAAATTGAAGTCCTTTAGTTAAATAAAAAATAATTGATAAACGTATGTGGTACAGTATTGTTTACAGCATTGATTACAGTATTGATTATGGACTGAAGTTATACTTCGGATGGGCTGATTCTTTAGTTTAGAAGTAGTGCATGTTCATCAGTCGGTAATCTCGCTATATCATTGCTTCAAGTGAAACTAACTTTAAGTGCATTCTAGTGTTACTACAAATGTAGCACTGATCAAAATCTATACTCCTACCACGGACTTGATAAAAATACAACATTTACGGACTACACACGTAACGAAGTTAAAATTATTCAGTTCAACCGAATTAGTAGTGTCAATCAAAGTAAATCAGTTCAACCGATAACGCTATATGCACTTTTTCAAAAATAAACAAATAGTTTTTAATTTAGAAATAAATATATGTAGTTTTCTATTTCATCGTATAACAATTGTAGATGTATATTCTGCAACGAAATATTGGAGGTAACAGTAGGAACTCGTACTCTTAATGATTAAAAACCCAAGTTCTGAGAGGTAATTTGACATACATACGACGAGGGTCGGGATACAGTCAGGGTTCAACCTCGACCAAGTGATTTTACCGTCGTTCTTCTTAATTGAGCATCTGTCAACGTCAGTTCATATACATCATGATGTACAGATGATAAATTATTAATAATGTTAAAAAATATTTCCGAGATTTTTACAACATTTAGATAAATATCTGCTGGGAATTCATTAAAGCCTACTTAAGCGTAACGTTACCCATAAAAAGGATCATCAAGTCAAAGAGAGTTTAAATGAACTCCCCGTAATGTAGCATGAATTAAAGTGTATTTAAATCGGATAACTGTTTATTATTTACTTCTTCATTGCTACTCCAGGCAACAAAATATTGAAAATAAATTATACATATTTTTAAAACTTCAACTGCCTTAAAGATGTTCACATAACCATATTCTTTACTTCAATTTAAAGGAATAAATGTGAAAAAGTTTACCGACAAAAAACTCGTAATCCTTCGAAAATTATTCATGCAAAGCTACTAATTTTACCTTTTACCCAGCTCTTTAACATCGCTACCGGGTACAGAGCAAATCAAGTGTAAGTCCCGGTGAATTACGCGGCGAGGCCTGGTTATCATCGATTTTTGCTGGTGCCACTTCCAGACGAGCGAACGAACGAGCGGGCTTACGAGTGTCGGCGAGGGAAAGGGAGGAGGCCGACGTACGCGCAGCCCACGGAAGTAGGAACGGCGTCGCCCTCGGGGCGGATTGCGGCGCGTGCCGTCACAGGATTAGAGGGAGCGCGCGCACGGGAAAGCTGGCCGGCCCTCGTTACGCGTCGCGCCCTGGACGTGTCTCTGATATCTGGTTGGACGGCGCTCAAAGCTCGGCCCTCCGCCGAGAGTCAAAGTCGCCGGGGCGCCTTCAAAGTGTCCTGATTATGAACGACAAGGGCTCGCGCGAGGCCCAGGGCTGCGCAAAAAGTTTGAATTAATTCGCGCGGCGCCGGTGCAAGGTGTTCGATGATCGTCGGCACTAGAAAGCCGATGGATTTGAGCATTGGTGTTTGAGTTTTTGAGGTCAGGATATTTTTGTTTTAGTTTTGCATTATTATCAGATCGTTAGCTTAGTTCGTTGAATGATGATATTTTAGTATGGGTACTAAAATATCACTAAATTCATTATAGGAATTTTATTTTCATTTTGATGGAAGCTTTAATTGTAACGGATATTAATATACCTATACCGAGACCTATACGTAATTAAGTTTTCAATTAAAGTATATAATTGGTTTGAAAATGTATTTATGAATATCAAATAAAAGCGTTAGCGTCGATGATAATTTAATTTGTTCATTAGAACATAATTTTAGAATACGTTCAATTCAACAAATGGGCTATCCCTTTCAATAAGAATATAATTACTCTTCGAATAAACGAAAAGATCAGATATAGGAGATACGTAATAACACATAAAGCCCAATAAACTTAAATCGCTAACTATACGCACTCGAAGCATAAAAACAAGTCACAACATCGAGGGAGGCGCGCGGAGCAGACTAAGAGTTACATTGAGATTGTAAATAACGCGCGACGCCGTAACGAGGCGCGGAGTCGTAGGAACGAGAGAAAGAGCATGATTAATCGGCCGCGAATTCCCGTCTCCCTTCGTCCCCGAACGGCGCTACCTCCGCCTGCGTAATTGACAAGGAAAACGCGCGGAATACACGTGCGCCCCTCCGCTTACTGCTGGGGCTGCTGCGCGTCGTGTCCCACTAATTTCGCAGCTTGTACGAGGCCCGCGCGCGCCGCGGTGATTTCGCGTGCGCGCGGTATACAGGCGCCGACCTCGCACGTCTCGTCGGCCTTTACGCTCCCGCGGCACGAGGAGAGAAGACTCGTACACGGATTTCGGCTTTCGGGCGCAAGCGCGCCACGACGCCCGCAGATGCTTTTCGACGCACCGGAATGCCTCGCGATGAAGCTGCTTATATACGCGCGCACGAGGAATTTACGTTTGATGCTGACTGACTTTGTGCAGGGCCGCGCGCGCGAGCGCGGGATCGGAATTTTTCCGCTTTCAAAAGATTGGGTTTTAAGAAAATTGCTAGGGCTATGCGCTTAGTGTAACAACAAGCTGGATGAATTATTAGGCTATAATATGTTTCAATATGTAGACCGATTTGAAAGGCTAGTAACTTTGAACGGAATTTTAAAAATTTATTTTAACTTTATTTTTTGATGTATTTTAAAGTATGATATGATTTTACAATTACAAAAGCTATTATTATTTCAAGAACAACAGATAAAAGATTAAAAAAATATAGTGCAAACGTTTTTGCATCGAATGTTTTTACACAGAATAAGAAAGAAATTAATTCTTTGTACAGTACTTAATTGATTTGTTGAAATACTTTACATTTTACTTCTCCACCCCGACATAAACAAAGGGCATGAGCATTTCACTTTTAATGGATTTTTCTCGTATTGTGTTTGAACGACGATAGCGATCGACTGTTTATATTTGTTTGGCAGTAGCATTGTAAAAGCAATGCATCCGCTTGTGGAGCTCCTCGCTAGATCTACGTAAATAAAGAAATATCTACACCCGTAATCCACAGCGCAAGAAGCAGCAAGTTTTAATCTCCGAAAACTCGAATTGCAATTAAACAGAAGCAAGAACTGGACAGTGTCCACGAGCAGCAGGCCGATGAAATCGGAAAAGTAATTAGTCGTTCGGAATCCGCCCGATCCTCTGCCCGCGCTTATTTCCCCCAGGTGCGAACTAGTCAGAGCGGGAGGGGGGCTGATACCCCTTAGCCGAGCGTATTATGCGGTGCACGTGTCCGCGGAAAGAGAGCGAGGGCCGCGGGAGGGCTATGCGGGATACGTGACGCTCTACCCGGACGTAAAACAGCTGGCGCCTCGTCTCCCTTTACGACCGGCGCTTCTTCTCCCACGGCCCTCCGCACGGCGGACCCTCGCCCTTTCGCGCCGCGAATCCTCCGGCGAGAGTCCAAATTATTATGTATGACTCCGACTCCGGGACAGGGAGCCGTGTGCTGTGCTCCGCGCGCACGACGCCCTTGAATTAAGGGATTCGCAGCTTCGGGGCTTGCTTAATTTTAATGCGAGCTCGTCTGTCTGTCCGTTGCTGCAATTTATTTTGCCTTGTTCCAGCGGCGAAAATGAAATGGCGCTTTATCATACTGAGGATATTTCAGTCGGAGAGAAAGAGGGTGGCCCTTTCATAATTATGTGTGAAATCGTCGGTGCTCTTTTGGATAATGGATAACGTATGAACAAAAGAAAGTTTCAAGATAAGTCTTAAATTTCAATAATTCAAGCAAAGAATTCTCGCATTTATCACACAATTTAACTGAAATGCCAATTAATTTAAATTTCATTTAAAAAATCATTTCTTCAACACAGCAACATTTTTCTAAACAGACAGCAAGTACAGTTTATTGTTCTCTAATAAATTAATGATCTTAATAAAAAGTAGCTGAAAAACAAAACAAAAACACTCAGTTTCAATTGAAATTAATGTCACAAGTAAAAAAATTGTTATCAAATAAAGTGTGAAGCGAGGTTTCTTATAATCTAATGAATGAATAATCATAATAAAAAGTAACTGAAAGCACTTTAGTTTCCATTAAAGTAGATGTCACAATTAGCAAAATTGTTAACAAATAAAGTGTGATCACGAATTCCATCAATAATAGAAATAACTGTGCAAAAAAAAACTAAAAGCTAATACCAGAACAATTAATGACCGTAATTGTCAAAATATTTCAGAAATAAAAAATGAATTTCAACAGTATCATTAGTGATCCGCAGCAGCGAACTTCATCCTACTTTATTTGCAGTTTATCCCTGCAACTCTCATTTGCACTATTAATTTCTGCAATTAACCTAATTGCCGCGCAAATCCAAATTATTCCGCAATACCAAACTGTCAAGTATGCATACGCCCTTATCTCGCGCATTACCGTTTGCCCTTCGGTTGCGAGGCGCAGTTTTGCAAATCCTCAAAGTCTCTTCATTAAATCGAAACTTCCGCCTCGCGAGCCTCGACTCCCACCGAAGAGTTACCCGTTCGAAGCTCAGGGCGAATGCGGAGTGCTCCTCGCGCGCATGGACAAAAATGACGGGGCTGTAGGCGCGATTGAAATTAATGCGGCGACGTGAACCGCTTCTCCGGCGCTCTCGCGTGGGAATTATTTACGAGGCGGAATATTACGGAAATATGAAGTTAGCCGAAGTCAATTCGCGTAGACCTCGGGAGTATTTTACGCGGCGAACCCGCGCGCTCCGAAGATGAAGAGGACGAAGAAGAATGCCGTATTTCTCTCGACCCCGCCGCTTGTTTTATTCTTATTCCGGGGTTTCTCTGGTTTTGCTGACTTTTATTGGGTCGGACGGGCGAGGAGTAATATCGGCCGGGCGCCGCGAAATCGTAAATTATCGTTTGGCATTAATTTTAGTTGAACGTACTAGAATGATTTCGCGCGCGGACAACTTTATACGCGGGATTAAAAGCCGATATTATACAGCTGTAAAAATTTAACATTAAAGGAGCCAAGCAAAATTGCTTTATTATCGCTTTTAGTAAATGGAAATGAAAATGAATGCATTTGAACTCTTGCAAATTATCGCAATATTATACATCAATTAAGCACAAATTTACCGTTTTCTGTACTCAAATATTAATTTCAGTTATTGATCTTATACAAAGGCAAAATTAAATATAGGCGATCAAAATTATTTCATTTTAACGAATCATTAAATGCTTTTAATTCAAAGTCAATCAAAATTGCTACCAGAATTTCCAAAATTACAATGAAATTTTTTAGAAAAATTAACTATATGCCATCATTTTTTATTATTTTTCAAACTAGTTTCTAATTAAAGAAATATTATATTATAGTAACTTTCTAACAGTAGCTCAATTTTCATTGCAGATAAACAACAAATTTTGAATAAAAAGAACGATCACGTTCACTGATACTTGAACAAACTAAACAAACATGTTTTTAATTCCACGCTCGATCAGCAAAGTTTTAATTTCAAAATGAGCCAGAGCCGCTAAATCACAAGTGCAGCATCGTTGTATACTCCCTGTGGAAAAATTCGTTACGCATTCCGTAATTATTTGAGCTTATCGCGCGCCTTACAAAGTGCCGAGGTCATAAATTAATATCACGCCGCGGCTACTCCCAACCTCCTTTTTTTCCCCCGCACCACCCCCCATTCTACCGGGCGCATTCTTCATCCGAACACATAGCTCATTCATCCTCCGCCCTCACCCGGCCCTTTATCCCGGGGCTTTATTTTCCCCGCGCGTTGCACGCCGCACGCCCTGAATAATCGGCCGATCGTCATTGAGTTATGTGCCCCCGCGACTCCCGTAGCCCGACGCGTCGCAAGCATCATCTGCTTTCCCGAAGTCTTTCGCCTGACCAGTACGAGCGGCGCGACATTTAAATGTCAAAGCGACCCTCGTCTCTTGTATTTTTCGTTTCTGCTCGGGAGATTTCCGACGACTTCGATATTCCGGCCGAGTTCGGGGTGTACGGGGCAAATCGAAGGTTCGCGGGAAGGGGAGGAAAAGTTGCAGGGCTAACTCCTCGCGACTGAAAAGTGAAACTTGTAAAACAAGCGCGAGTATTGAGCAAGAGACGCGAAAGTTTCGGGAAAAGAATTCGAACCATCCCTTCGGCAAGCTGGAAGATTAAATGTGAATATTCAAAGAGGAATAGGGATAGGACTGCTCACGGGACTTTGATTTTTGTCGAACTTTCTACGTTCGTCTGGTATCGTGGTATAATAATTTCATGGAATATGAAATTTTGTGGATTTACGGGCAAATGTATAAATAAATAATAGGATTGATGTTTAACTTACGATACCGTTGAAAGATGGATAAAAGATTCGTCTACATCAACTTACCTAAAAAAGAAAAAGAATTACACATTTATATTTTTATGGAAATATTACATAATCAAAAAAATCGTATATATTTTTGGATATTTTAATTGTTATTTAAAAATTACTGCGGATAGAACTTATATTACATTTAATGTTTAAATAAACATTAAAATCAAAAAAGTTACGAGGGATTTTTATTGTAAATCTGAAACTCTAATACAACCTCATAAATAGACAAAATGAGAATCCAGATTTGCACAAGTTCTAAAAAGTGAAATAACATTCAATCTCACCAACAGGATAATAAAAGTGCACGGCAAAATTGACACTCGTAGTAAACGTACCTCACGATAAACCCGAAGTAGAATGCAGAAATAACACTGTACGACCACGGTAGGAGGCAACCGAACACCGCGTGATTCCCGGGTAAGATCGCAGGCGGGGCGACATACCGACGGGGGTATACGATCGCATAAGAAGATGGAAAATTTAAATATTATTCCGCGAAGAAGCATTCAGAGAACACGGAATTTCCACGGCGGATTCCCGCGACGGGGGAATACCCGTTTTTTTTTACCGAAAAAACGAGCAAATATGTAAATATCGGCGCGCGAGATTCCCGCGAGGGAGATAGAGTCGTCGAAGTCGCGGTGGTGTCGCTCTCGAGATGGAGTCAACGGGACGACCTCGAATCTCGGACGTAGGAGACGTGCTCGATTTTCGCTTGGATGACGAGAGGGAGGTCTAACGTGGAAGTGCGTGCGAGCCGGGGAGAAGCGCGCTAAAGCGTAAATCCAGCGGGGTGACGAGCAAGAATGATGGGGGAGAAAGTTTTTGAGACTTGATTTTTAATGGATAATCGAGGTAATGGCATTACTGTACAGCTTTTGTACTCGGATACTATATTTTCTGTAGCAATTGAACGTAATTATACTAATTTTCAAATTATTTTTGTAAGCCAAAAACGATATTATTTATTTCTACTTTCTTTTAGTAATGGAACTGCGGCGTATTTATACATTTTTCTTAAAACACTGTGGGAACGAAGTGAGATTTTGTACGACACAAAGTGTAAAACGTAACGGTGCATTACGAGCCACGAATGAAGAAGTCAAAGTTCCGCAGTCGACCCCACTCGGATTGCGACCGCATTCAGTACTGCGAAAATCTAATTTTCCCATCAAAACTTACTAGAAAAGTCTCCGACTCTCCTTATAAACCATTCAGCACCGCGGCGAAGCTAAAAATTTCCTCGCGCCTCCGCTAAAAGCCGAGGAGAATAAAGGCGAAATATCAAACTCGCGGAAAGGGTGCGGGGAAAAAAGCCCGGAGACCCTCCCGAGCCGCGGCAAGAATATCCGAAACATGCATACATGGGGCCGTGCCAAAAGTTAAGAGACACGGCGCGCGCTTCGGGGAAGAGGAGGCGAAAGTTCGGCTGAAAAATCGGGGGTGGCGGGTGGCAGAAAAGGAGGCCGCGAGAGTTACACGCGCCACTCGAAGGAAGGGCGAGAGTGTGGAGGAAGTTTGCGAAGTGAATCCTGGATCGAGTGGTTGTCGCGGGGGGCGCACGCATCGCTTCCAGAATGCATTAGTGTCACTTGAACCGCGACGACGTGCGCCCCGGCCTTCTGGCTTTCCCGCGCCTGTGCGATACAGGCCGGAGGTACCCGCTTTTATTTCCATCTTCCCATCTCGTCTCGTCCCTATACCGTCTCGTCTCTCTTTTTTGTACGAGAGCGCGCGCCTGAGACGCGACCTCTCAGCCATAAAAAAAATCATCGTTCCCCGTACGGCTTTTATTGTCTTTTATTTCCTGATTTTTCGCAAGCTCTCGAGCATTTATTATTCTTTACTTTGGAGTCGCTCTTCTACAGTGTGGCGTTTCCCCATGTGTTCCTCGTTGTGAGCGTTTATTCATTGAACGAATGGCGTCGTTGTATTATCAATTGACGGGCGTGTGCTATGAGAATCGAACGTGAATTTTCAAGCAAATGTCTTTACGGAAATTTTATTGCACGTAACTTCTGCTTCGCAGATGCGAAAGTATTTGGAACAATTTTAATAAACGTCGTATCGTTTTGTGATTTCATACAAATATTTTTTATTTTAGGATACTTTTAATGAACAAGAACTTCGTTTAATAAGGCTTTCGTATTTTTTTAAGGATGTTTCTATTTGTTTTAAATTTTACGGTTATTGACTAAAAAATGAAAATGCAAAAGAAAAATTGTATGCACTTTACTCACCACTGCATTGCAATCTAAATCCAGATTCATTAAATATTCACTAAATCTATAATAGTCTTCTAGTTAATTTACCAGGATTTAAAAGAAAATTGGAAATTCTTTTTCAATTACATAATTTTGTGAAATAATTAAGGTTTCCTTATTGTAATCAATGGCAAGGCAGCGTCGATGCCCTTCTATTTTAAGAAGACCATCTTCAGGAAAATTTTTAATTCAGCGTACTGTAAGCGCTGGTAGCATCGCGGATCCCTCGATATAACCGCATTATTAAATCACGCCGATATCACATTGCGGTCGTCGTCCCGTCGAGAAATTATAATGGCATTTGCGCGCCAAAGAGAACTTCGGAGGCAGGACGAGAAATCTATTGCGGACGTTTACCCGCTCGATAGCACGGGGGGTCGAAACTTCGATTAAGTCGCTTCTTCGTGGAAGAACCGCACCGGCAAACTTACGATTGCGTGCAGTTCGCGAGAAATAAGACGAGACACGTATATCGAATATGCCGGCCCTCCCTGACTGTGACGGACGCTTGAAAAATCCGCCGCCGCTTCAAAGTTCAGTCACCTTGCTTTGGACGTGTACTGGTGGAAATGCCCGAAGCAACGTAAATAATGAATTGGAGCTTGACCGAGGAGTATTCATTTTCGTTGATTTCCAATACGGGATATATGAAATTGTATTGTGCATAAGCATTGCCTGTCGTAACAACGCTTTTTCGATCTGAATAATAAAAGGAATATTGTGTTTCAATATGACAGATCAGGTATATAGAAATATTATGAATAATTCTGTCTTTCTTTTTTAATTAATGTAGAAAATAATTAACGTATTAGAAATAATGAAAGGAAAATCATTTTAAGTAAGTTAATTATGTATTTAAAAAGAAATTATCATTTACTTTTTATACGATAAAAACGAACAAACGTACAGTATAAACTACAAAATAAACTTCCCTCTCGAACCGAGAGTGCGAGACTATTTGGCCAGGCCTAAATCGCCAGAATTTATTGCGTCTATAAAACGTTATCTGAATGCACTGGACATTTCTCCAGCTGATCATAATGTCAAATGTAATGTGCGAATTCTTAAATTCCGCACGCTTCAAATGACCCGGAAAAAAGTCGCTCTAACGGTCAACAAAAGAAAAATGCCTGCGCCACACGTAAAGTGTTTTACGAGATGCCCATTACATCGGCCCCTAAACAAAGTACGCAAAATAAAAATGTACATCGGATTACTCTGGAAAAATTGTAAAAATTCGTCGAGGCGTACCTATTCAAATCGCATTTTCCCGAACACACCTAGAAATATTCCTTCAACGACTTGAAAAAAAAAAAAGAATAACGTACAGTGGTAGTTCTCGCGAGGTAATCCGTCGGAATAATCTCCGTCGACGCGAAATCGCCGGGTGTCGAGCGATCGAATATGAAAATGCCGGGCCCGCGAGGGGGCTGAAATTCAGCCGACGACGATGCGATAGTCGCGAGGAGGTCCTCATTAGAGGTCGGGTAATCCTGAGACTGGGAGCTCAGATTACAGGGGAGGCCGGATGGTCGGGAATCCCGACCAAGTCGCCGCGACGACGGCTCGCGCCGGATCTTCATAAATCGAGCCCTCTCCTTGCGTCTCCTCGAGACTGCGCACGTGGGCGTAAAAAGGCGCCGCTTCTGTTACACCATTTCTTTGAGGGTTCTCCCCTTACGTGTCTTGAGAGGGTGCGCTCGATTTTCTCGAGCCATCCTTCGCGCAAGTCCCTTCTTGCTAAGACGATGGGGTTGCGCTCGTTAGTCGCGGCTTTCGGCGGTTTCGTCCTTTCCGCTTTAAACGATCTAATATAGGCATGATAATTAATGTGAGAAATTCCTTACTTTACTGCTAAAAGTTTTAATGGAACCTTGTGGAAAAATTTTAATTAGCTAAAATAAGATATTGGCTTTTGATTTAATGGTCTTTTAGTTACCATCGTAATTTTTTCAGGACATCGTAGTATATTATTCGTAAATTTCCAGAAATTTGAGTAGTTAATAAAAAACGTAAATTACAAATTTGGTATAAATCAGTTTATCAAACTTTTTTTAAACGAAAGAGTTAATGAAGATCTGAATAAATTTATATTTATTAGCATTTTATGCATAATAAAAAAATTATATGGTTATATGAATAACTCTGAAAATAGTTATTTTGAGGGAAAAAGTTCAGGATCCACAGACGTATTTTATCATTTTATTTCTAACGAAAAAGGAAACAGTACTAAAACTCAAGTACGATGGCCTTCACGAGCTTCCAATCTCGGATACACCTTGATAGTCAGGTGTCCGCCGAGGAGAAAGGCGTGCAAAAAAGTGACAAGAACGTGAAGGATTCATTGAGAAAAAAAGCTCTGATCTGTCGCCGGCAATTTGGCTATGAAGAAGATGTTAAGGTGAAATGACGGGAGAAGGAGCAGAAGAAGGAAGGGAGAAAATTCGCACGCGTCGAGTTAGACGAGCAAAAACGTCGATGAAGATTAATCGACGAACCCGTGCATCCGGCGGCTACACCGCGCCTTTGTAATTGGATGCAAAGGGTTGGATCTTGGTCCTTATTTACGAGCTTGTGGAACTTCAAATTTTTTGGGTATTTTCTTCTCTGGAGTGCGCGAACTTGGGTGGTTTTCGCAACTGTTCTGAAATTTCGGAGGGCTGAAATCTTCTAAAAAGAAAATGAAGAATACCATTTTACCATTTATTCGAGCATATTGGTTTCGATGAAAGAACATACAATCTACATTTCATCAGTTTTTAGTTTAATAAAGCGTGGTCGAAATATTTTATTAAGTGCAAATCGTCAATTAAAACTTTTGAACTCATATTTTAGTTCCAGGAAGTGTCGATTCATTATCTCTTACTATTTCACGAGTTCGCCGAAAATTATTCATACACCCACTTGAAAACTGCTGAATCCACTTTTAGTAACTTTATATGTATGTTCCAGCTAGTTACATACATACAACGCATGAATTTCCCATTCGCTAAATACTGAAGTAAATTTATACTTCTTTGTTTTACAATCATTATACTAATTTCAGAAATCAGTGAAAGCAAAACTATCACTTTCAAGCTTCAATCATTATCCAATTAACATGAAATAACTAACAAACTGCTCGCAAATACAGCCTAATAAATTGCTGTTTACAAACGATCTTCCCGCAAACTGAGCACCCGCGACATCTCTAACAGCGAGTCAACAAGCAATGCACGGGTATTTCCCTCCCACACCGCCTTGTCAAATTAGACGCGCGCGCCGTAAGACGAGCCTCCCCCGGCACTCGCCCATCGGAGCAAGGAAGTGGTCCAGGCAAATATAAGCTGACTCTCGTGGCGAATCAGTGGTTCAATCAATTTTCCCGATGTCGCGCGAGTGCACTGCGGGAGCTTTTCTTTTGCGCGCATGCACCGCTCGTCCTCGTGCGTTTCTTTTTTTTTAGCCTGAGGCGTGCATCGTATTTCACGTCACGGATCTTTTTGTGGGCGAGTCTTTCCTGTGCGCCTCTGCGCCGTGCCTTCGGTATTCGCTCTTGTGAGAGGATCGCTGTTCTGAGAGGGCTAGTTAAGTAGGTATCGATTGCCTGCGGTAGACTGATGGGATCGGGATATATTGCAATGAAGTACCGAAGTATATATACTCAAGCGTATAAGAACGTTGTTTAATATTAATTATCGTGTGCAATGAATTTTCAAGTGAAGTTATCTCGTTTGGAAAGTGGATTGCTATAAGGAAAATTTTTATTTAAACGAAAGAAATTATATAACCGCTTCGGAGGGAAGAATGAACATGTTTTAAAGAAATCTACTCTCGAGGGAACCTCGCTTCTCATTCAGACTAAGAGAATTTTACATTAAGCCACAAACTTAGCGAAAACCAGATTTTTTTTCTTAACTGAATGTACGAGAGAATCATAGATACACTCGGACACTAAAAGTCACCCCGGTAAAACAAACTGTGCTCCCAACTCTCGCAATTAAATTAAACCTAACGCTCGCCAATAACGTTACTTTCTCCACTTTTTCCCCCCAAGTCCTTCTCGGAACTTTACCCCCGCGGCCAACTTCTTATCCTTGATTTTCTCGTTCCATACCCATCGGCGTGTTTTCCTTTTCGCCTACTCGTCTCGCGTGCTATTACCATTTCCCCGTCTCCGAGCCACTTCCGCTTTTTTTCTCTCGTTCCCCCCGCCCCAGCGGCTCCCGAGAATAGACGCGCGGGAGATCGATCGAGAGGAGGCGCGCACAGCCGGGGCCCGCCGGAAACTCATTTTCCGCCTTGGCAACTTTTCGGAATCGGCGCAAAGTGTGCACGCGCGCGGCCAGTGAAAGAAGAATGCGCGAGCACCGGTCGCATGTAAATTACTTCGCCGCGGGGGTGGGCTTTCGGGCGCGCGCGCCTCATATTTTTTTTCAGTTCGAGCCGTTTTCATCTTTCTCGCCGACGTAATTCGAGGAAGATTCGATTGGCGGTACGGCGATACGCTCGTCGATGCGCTCGCAGCGGGGAGGGAGATCGGGGTAATGCATTTGGAAATTAATTATTTAGGTGGTCGATTTTCTCGGGGGCCGACTCTCGATCTCCTCATTTGATTGAAGTTACTTTCATTACGAGCTGTTTCATTGCGTTGACTCCGCTGCTTTCTCATGATAAAACGTTATTATTTGAAGGTTGAGTAATTTTCCAATATTTTTAATGAGAATCAAACATACTTTAATTAAGGTATTATCTAAAAAATGTATTTATTAAAATTGAAATAAGTTTTACCGCAATAATATAAATTCATTATATTTATATAAAATATTTTAAATTATTCAAATTATAACAATGTTTAACTTGGATTTTGACCCGCTACAATGTGCTCGAAGTTAAGTGCGCGTTATGAAATATGAGCACACGTGAATTGTAATTTATACGATTACGACCTGAATGTATATTACCATAAGCAACAGAAAGAGAGAGGCTCAGCCTAAGCGGTCACCCTACTCAGCTGAAGGAACCAGCACAAACTAGTACCACCACTGATTAGGTGGAGAAAGGCGCGATAACGCCTCGAGCAGGTTAGACTCAACTACCGATATAGGCGCTCGACACAGCAGCGAGTTATCAGGAGTATTCGAGGTCCAGAATTCTTTGAGAAGAAGATAATTCGCTAGCGAAAGTTAATTATGCAATTATATAGTCTACAAGAACAGCCAAATGACTGAGGAAGGTCAGCATGACGCGAGCCACTTTACGGCGATAAATAAAATATAAGAAATGCTACTTACGTATCTCGGAATCACGGAAAGCTGAATCAATTAAATCACTGATTAAGAGCAGCTTCATGGTCGAAATCGATCCGCGAGAAAAAAGTCCGCGCTCTCACGGGGTGCATCGATGTCCGTCGATAAAAATAAAAGTCAGCGCTGCGGTCCCGCGGATTTTCCGCGACGACGCTGGCACTTTCCATAAACGCGCGCCCGGTGTCTCCCGGCCCGTGGCAAATTAATTAACCGCGGCGAACTTTGACGCGCTCGGCCAGCGCCGGAGGAAGGACAATCGCGATTGCGCAATTACGGCCGAGCCGCGGGGTAAAAAGGGGGAAGGAAAAAAAAACGAACGGAACGAGCGTCGACGGGAGAAAGCGCGGGACATCGATCGGCATCGACGAGCCGGCGTGACGGCGCGCGATCGCAATTAGATCCGACGGCGGAAAGAGAGCCGCAGGTGAGAAGACGAACTGTGCGCATCCGCTGTCCAAATAGTTTGACTAGTCAGCGACCCCGGGAGGCGGATAGGGGAAGAGAAAAAACTGACGGCACGTCTTTTTATTCGAGAGCTGAGATTGAGGTTGATAGAGCTAATGAGCGTGTTGAAACTTTTGAACGGGCCTGCGTCCGTGAGTGTGAGTGTGTGTGACTTCGAAAGTGCACGAAAAAAGTTTCGATGGAGGATTTTTTTACAAGCCGTAATGAATGAAGTTTCTTAAAGTACGATTTATCGAGCTTTTAAAAACAATTAAGAATGCGGAAGTTGTAATTTTTCGACTTTAAGGGCCGCTAGTTAAATTGCTAAATGGAAACGATTAGGGGTTTTTAGAACAGAAAAAATAAAAATTATCCGTTTTCAAGATGATTCATGATATTATTTATAATAACTGTCCTACTATTGGAGGAATTTCCTCGAGACATTCAAATGCGAATAATAACACCTTAATAAAATAGAGTGCTACAGTAATAACGTCTGCTAATAAAACCTCGTACAGTCATAGGTTTGTAAATGCAATAATCTAATGCGTTATTCGATATCTTGTTACGTTTGATTTATTTTAATGGAGAATATAAGCCAATGTTTATTATTAATACGTACTCTCTTTTTAGAGAATTAAGGAAATTAATACATTTCAGTGAATCAATATTTCATTGAGATTTAGTGAAATTTTGAATAATTTAATTTCACCAAATTTAGAGGATTTATTCATTTATTTAATTACATAGATATTTATTCAATATTACAATAGCCCTTACATTTCAATCGGATTTGCTTTACATATTTCACTATTACGAAATTATATCAGTTAATTTTCAAAATACATAATTATGCCAGAGGATAAGCACATTGAAATAATACTACTACTTCGCAGCCACTCATTTACCCAAAACTCAATTAAAGTAGTTACAAAAAAAAAGAAGAAAACGAACATATCGTCACTCCTCGTGAAATCACTTCTTTTCTCTCGTCGAGAGCCGTCATGAATCTTTCATATTTTTTTAGCACACAAAAACAAGGCATTATCTGGCACATTAAGCAAGAATTTAAAAGGTGTTTTCGATTTCGCAGCCGGCCCCTCATAATTTCAAGACCGGAGACAAAAGGTGGGAGAGAGAGAGAAGAGAGAGTGACTCGCTTAATGTCTCGCGCGCATCGAAGTTATCGCGCGGCCGTGCCCGGCGGATGAACGGGACAGCACTCCCAGCTGAACAATGAACCTTCAGAACTATTGGTGTATGTCGATGGAAGTGGTTTCGTGTCATCGCCGCGCGTCGATCCCAACGCTTTAATTGTGCCACGAAAAATGCAAAGCATCCGCCGAGCCGAGTAATAATTCAATAATGCTAATGCTCTGGCGATGTTAAATTGGCGTGGATACTTTTGCCTTTGTCGTCGCGCTTTATTAATCGACTTTTCGAGATTGAGGTCTGCTGATGAAATAAAAATAGCAAGTATGTTTCTTTTTATGATTATTGACGAATGATGCCAAGCTTTGAAGTGGCAAAGGCATTTAAAGACGTTTTATTTATACTCACAGTAATGCTTCTAGATAATGAGTTTTTCAATACTATTTTACTGATTAAAATTTAACTTTAGGAATTATTTCATAAATTTGACAAATGTGGTAAAAGAATCAATAAGCGAACAACATTAATAATACAGGAACAGCGATAAAAGGGCTCGAGATTGCATCAATAGTAACAGCACTTCCTGACATCAAATGTCATGCGTTCACTATCTCCGTAAGATGAAAATAGATAAATGCAATATCGGAATGATGGCAGAGTGCGGGTCACATCAATCATGTCACGAAAATTATAGGAAGATTGGTTTATAGTATCACTAAAATCTTCAATGTATTTTTTATCTTGTAAAATTTTGCAACGAGATCGAATTCAATGTCAAATTTTAATAGCAACTTAACTAAAATTATGAAATGAAAACTGTCTATCACATTGACATTTCGACATCTTTTAAAATAAACTTTTCAGTTTGATAATAGATTGGGCTTGATCAGGAGCAATCTAAAAATAACGAACTGTATTGAGCATTTTACAGATATATTTAAAGATATTGATTATTTAAAAAGTTGAATTTTTCTTCTTCATAATTACACTCAAATAATATTATTCTAATATAATACCAAAGTAGAATATTTTTCTGAATTAAATTCAAAGTAAAGATTTGACCGAAGTACCGGCTGCAAAGGCACCAGCTTCACAGAGAATTTCCACAGGCGCTCAAAACTATCTCTCATCTCGTCACTTCGATCTGTCATTAGGTGCCGCGTGAGAAACCGCCGAGTATTTACCCCCGCGCGCGCGCATCCTCGCACCTCGACGGCAAAGCCCGTCTCCATTTACGTCCTTATCGGGGCTAGACGTCGACTGCCGTCAGACGAGTCCTCGCCACCTCAAAGTCTCAGCGTCTCGCCGATGGCGCTGCTCGATTGCACACCTGTGCCGGGATTCGCGCATGCCTCCCGATCGCGCGCGACTCGAGATCGCAAGCGGATCCACTCGGCCAAACCGCAGACGTCGCGCCGCGGCCCCGGCGCGCAGCTACTCTTTGAGGCTTTGAGTTGCGAGAAAGAGAGACGTCGGCGCTGTTTGGTCTGCGGACAGAGCGCAAGGTGCTTCGTGGATGTGTAACGTGTGGCGGGCGAGAGAAGAGCTCGGAAAGTTGCTGCTGATGCTTTAAAAGGAATAAAATTGTTGCTGTGCTTATTTACCGTACGTGTTTGAAGTAATTGATCTATTTAGATGATTATAGGTATCAGAAGAAAATTACGTTTTTACAATGGTTTATTGTAATAATTAATACTTTATTACACGTAATGTGAAAGATTGAAATTTCAGATTCACACAAATTTAGATCCTTTCGTGAGTACGAAATAAATCACAGGTTATTAAACCTACTTACAATAATTACATTGAATTGCCATTTCTGAAAGAAAATATTGTTACCTCCGTAACCATTTATTCCCACACTTTAAGCACCTCTAATGGCCAATTAAAAAAACCTCACTTTAACCGCGATTATAAAGGAACACCTGCGGTTCGCGCTTCTCGCTAATCGGACGACCTACATAGACACGCGAGCGATAGATTTAGCCCACTGCCGGCGATAAGAATCGGGTCGTCCGGCGGCGCATCGCCGAGCCGCGGGAGATGTGGTCGTCGGATTTCGCTCTGTCCGGAAAAAGAGCGACGCGCTTGCGCTGCTCTCAAAAGCGCCGCGATGAGGAGACACGGAAGATATCAGATGAGTTTTTCTGACCCGCGCGTCCGGGCGAATTCGCCGCGGAATGTGAAAGTTCGCGCGGACGATGAATATTTCGGACTGATTCGAGCGCTCATCGCCCCGCGCTGTTGCGCAATCGATATTTAATTCGCGAGCGGGCTGATAGTTGCAGGCGAAAACGATGCTGATGCAACCGCCATCGAGTTTAGAGGTGTTACATAAAAAAAATACCAGTGGGTATATAATGAATGAAGTATTGCGCAGACTCCGTGAGAGATGGTTCCTTATTGTTGATTTCGTTGCGTTAGTACGATTCACCCGAGGTATTCATTAATTAAAGTGGGTGCTAAGTTTTCACCAGAGATTTTTTTCGTGTCATTTTGAAACCCCATTGACATCTTACACTTTCAGCGATTCTGCAACGAGCTCGTGAAGATGTGAAATTGGAAGGCATTAAAAAAATTAAGAAGCCAGAAAATTAGCAGAGTAAAGTAAGAACCATATTCCAAGCGAAATTTGCAATGGCAAAATAGCGAGTTTAATTGCACAAAACGCTAGTTACCGCCGCGTATTTTTAATTATTCTGAGCTTCTTTATTCGAAGCATATCCACGGTGTTTTAATTATGTGCCTTAAAGTGCCTGAAATGGGTACTTTGAATCTTAATATGTACTGCTCGTTATTTTGCGACTCTACGTCTATTTTTCTTACGAAACTTAAAATAGTTAGTCAAAAAAAAAATGTGTATCTTATTTAATAAACTTAGAGCTAATATTGATTTTTTTCTCGTGAAAAAATTATTTTACTGACGTTTTGATAGTACTGGAACCACATTAGAACGTCATCAAAATAAATTTTGCATAAGAATAGAATTTTGGATTATTGAATTATAGAAGAGATGGGTATGTGCTCCGCCCAACCAAGAAATCGCTTGCTTAATTTCTTATAATTGAACTTTAATGAACGAGCTTTTTTCATATCTCTTGTTATATTTATAAAATATTGATAATTTTCGATCTTAACTTTAACTAATGGAAATGATAACTTTATTAAAATTAATGATGATTTGATAGTCTGATAAAACTTATACTATTAAATGCATAGAAAATAGATTAAAATGTAGATATATTGTACAATTATGAAATTAATTTAGTAGAAAATATATAATCACATTATATTCTGTGGTAAGAATGTAATAATTTTATTCATTACTCTGCTTGTATAGATATAACTGAATTAATAACGAATAAGTGTGGATATATTTATAACGGAAGTGTTGAAACAATGGCTATATTGAAGTTATAGTTCCTTTCCAACAAAATTAAATCGCAATTCAAATTATAATAATTACAGTACAATCATTTAAATTCATGCAGCCTTTTAAAGGATTTTTAAGGGTCTTTCAACGGTGCAATCGTTAACTAAGTGCGCTGTAATTACAACAAATTATTTCGCAATAATGCAAAATTATCGCCCACTTGAATGCAACACAAAAAGCTTATCCGATTCGAATGGCACAAAGTTTAATTATGCAAATCGCTTTATTCAGCGACATAACGACCGTTCAGTTATCGATGTTCGTTTAATACATTTTTTACTCTTGAAATACGTCAAATCCCGAAAACACCACGAAAATTCGCGATGTTGCCTTATCACATGCGCGGAGCGAATTACCGAACTGCAGGTTAGCATGAAACTGTACCGCGTGACGTTGAGAGTTAAAAAAAAAAGCTGACCACCCTGTGCGAGCGCAACAATTTAATATCAATTACACGGCATCGGAGCAGGGTGTAATGGGCATGAGTTTTGCGTGAATCGCGCTGAAATCTCGCGATTGTGCCGGGGTCAGTAAACCGACCCTTGTTAATCTTATTGCCCGCGGCCACGAATCGTTATTTGCCTCGCCCGCGAGTGTGGGTGGCGCGCTAGGAAGTTCTGCGACAAGTGGTCGAGTTTAGAAAATAAGCGCGCTTGACAAGTGCGTAATTTCTTTCCTAGAAAATCAGCCCTGCTAGTCGTAAATCTTATCTTTTCTTCTGTCAATCCTATTCTACCCTTTACGTGTTTATAAAGTTAAAAACAGTTCTTTATGAATAATCTCAAAACGACGTTCTTAAACTATTATTAAAAGTAATAATATACTATTATATTAATATAATCATATACTTACGAAAAAAAAAGAAAAAGAAAATCAAAATGCAAAGAGAGCACTGAAAAATAAAGTGATCTCTGCCATATGTGTGAGGTTTACACGTATTACTTCAAAATCTTCCTTCAATATCTCAAAAAGAGAAAAGAGGGTAAAGGTTTCGCATTAAAATTAAAATTACCTCGTCACGAGGATTGAATGAAATCTAGCTATTTCAGGACTGCGACGCGGCTTACTTGGAAACCGGGGCGCGTGCAGCGCTGCTGCGTCATTCATAAAAAAACGATGCGCATCGAGCGAAGCCGATCGAAATTGGCCGCGAGCGATTGATCGACGAGAAAAGCGCAACAAAAGGGAACGAGCGCCACCCCTCCCCTCGCCGTTTCTACCGGCGTTCTTTGCGCCGCAAAACAATCGGGGGAATAAAACAGTGTGCAGGTGCAACGACCCGGCGAAATATTTTTTCGGCCGCGTCCCGCGAAACATATTTCCATCCGCGGGAGCGAAGGTCCGAGGGAGAGAAACGATCGGATTAATTTATCGAGCGAAGCGTACTTTCCTGAACGCGCGCGGCCCCTTTTGTCTCCGCTCAAGTGCTAGTCGCGAATTCGAGCGAGGGATAGAGAGGCAAGGCAGAATGATGTATGCTCGCGAATGTGCATTTTATAAATGTTGTTGAAAAATATATGAGCGAAGGGGAGGAATGTAATGGAATGGCTGTTGTGGCTTTTATGAGAGATTGAAAAGGTGATGAATGCAATGGCGATGTTTAAATCCAACTGAATACTTTGTTTATTTTTCAATTTATTTAAATTTACATCAGTCGTACGTTTACTGTATATGCAGCAGTTCAAAATTTACATACACGTTTTCATAATTTTATGAAAATTACGAAATTATTGGTGCGTAAATGTAAAACGTGGAGGTTTCTGTGTCCAATAACCCAATAAACCACGATATTTTATTAAAATATTAAGCAATTATATTTCCCATTAATTAAAAATAAATACGAATTAAATTAGTTATTCGGCGAATATCGGGTTACTTATTATGTAATTTTATACAAATTAATTAAAAATTTCTTTTATTACATAAAAAAGTAAAAAAACATATTTTATATTTTATATACCTATATGATTTTAAACGCGTTTTATGAATTTACAACAGTTGCTATTAATAAAATCACATTGAATATTAAAATATTAGTACATTTAATAATGCATCTCCTTTTGATTTAAATATAAAGATTGACATATTAATGATTCTATATATTATTAGATTTTCCTTTTTTCACGTTGGCTTGTGTTGCGGTCAAAACGGTCACGTAAAGAAGAAAACTTTCCAACCGCAAATGCATTAAGCCACAATAACCACATCGCAAAAAGTTTAAGGAGATATTCCTATCAACTTTCTGCAATCTGATAAGCTATTGTATTTCCTCAAATTAAACTTTTACTACTGGAACGTCGAACATTGTACATTTGTTTACAAGTAATTTCACTGTGTAAGTTTATCATTTAATTTATATAAAACTTCACAATAATCTCGATCTTCATTAAATTCACTTCTGATTGCCACTGTTAATTAACTACGCCTATATTTACTTTTTCTGCTGTAACAACAAACTCATGAAAAAGGCAACCGCAACTGCGCATACTATCGAGCGCGACTTGATAACTATATCGAAACACGGTAAATCAGAATTAATCAATGCAAAAAGACGGCATACCGAAACTGCGCGAAAAGATAAAGAATGGCCCATCTGCGAGTCGCGAGTAAATTTCAATTCTCCGCGCGCGAATAAATTTCTCCGGGGTGGCGCGCGCGAGCGTTGCGTGGCGTCCGGGGCGTGAAAAAGAAGTTATACACGTGCGCGCGCTCGGCCCGCGGAGACAAATCCCCGTCCTTCGCTCGGCTTTTTTTCGCGCGCGCGACTAAAAAATCGCGGCTGTGCGCGACGCGATTTATCGCGGCAGTGCGCGCCGCTCTCGGATTATCGATCGCGCCGCGCGTCGCTTTACGATTTTGCACAAGGGAGGAGTAGGGCGGTTGCCCGTTCCCTTGACCGGCCTCGCTCTCCGAAGCTAGCAAAAGCGAGCCGGCACTTTTTACGGCGATTTTGATCGATCCCAGGTTGGCGCGGCGGTATAGTGCCCCCCTTATTTCGAGGCCTCGGGATTCGCGCCCCGTGCCCGCGATTTATCTCCGGGGGATCCTTACGGTGGAGTCTCGAATTTCCGCGCGGCGTATATATACGCCGGGGGGTAGTTTTATTGCCGGGCGTCCCGCGCCATTGTGCCGCGGCGTGAATCACGCCCGGTGCGCCCCGTTAAATATTTCAAAATTGCGGGATTCCCACCCGTGCGCATCGACTAGACGCGGGATGTGACTTTAATTAATGAGCTTATTTTCGGCAGATTTTCCGCTTCTTGTTCAGCTGCAGTTCGTATTTCTTTGTTCACTTCGCCCCGGAGTTTCAAATGAGCTTGTAAAGAATTTTAATTTAAAAGTAACTTAAGTATTCCCGGTGACAATGCGCACTTTTTACGCACGCAAAACATTTCATCGTGTAATTCACTAGAGTGAAGTTAGTTCCTAATTGTCATGATTCTAAGAGGCGAACAAAAAAAAGCGAACTGCGAAGTCGGAAAAAAGTTGAAATTAAGGAAAGAACGCGTCCACTCGTCATAATAAAGAGCAATTCACTCCTACCGGTGCTGATGCATCTCCGCATAAAGTCCAATTATAAAAGCGTCCCCGCGCTCGTGCTCGAACAAATATAATTTTTCCTTAGCCCGTAGACGGGGCTCGGGGCGACTCGTTAGGCGAGCCGCGCTCTTCTCGCGCGAGAAAAACACCTGGGCGGGCCGCCGGGGCGAGAATTTATTCCTCGCGAAGGGCGAAAAAGCCGGGGTCGTTCGGAAAAAAGGGGCGGAGCGGGCGCAGAAGAAGGAGGGCCGCCGCGCCGTCGCGATCGCAAACACCGTAAATATAATGTCCTTCCGCGCGGCCGCGTCACAAAGACAAATCCCGCAAAAAAGGTCGCGGTGGCGCGCCTTTTTTTCCGAGGCGAGCGGCATAATGAAGAGCCGCGCCTCGGAAATTAGTCCTCGCGACGGACTCGCGCCCCCTTTTTTTTCCACGGAAGAGCGAAAGGGACGAGTTTCTTCGAGCGAGGGGCGAAGCCGCGACCCTCGGGAGGCGCTAGAAGGGACTCGGTGAGGATCGCGGGCTGAGATTAAAGCGAGGAGGAGAGAGCGGGCGTGCGTTCGCCGCGGCGACGTAAGAATGAGATGTGCAGGCGCGGGAGTCGACGGGGGCCGGGAATAAATAATTCCGCTGCCTCTGCGACGGCGCCTTTGTATTTTGCTTTCTATTAGGCTGGGATCAAAGTGTGCATCAAGGGGAGACGCGTACCTAAGTTTTTCTTTTGTCGTGCTTTTGTTTATTTACTCTTTCGGCAATCTCTTAAAACAACGTCCTGACGATCCTTCGTGCTGTGAAGTCGCACTTCTGAAACTTGTATAAGGCTTTTTAGTTTATTTTAGAATGAATTTTACTTACACGGTGTGAAAAATTAAATTCTGGGTTCACAAATAAAAAGAGAAAGCAACAAAAACAAAAAACAATAAAAAAATCACGGAGGTACAGTTTATTATACTCGTATTTTGTATTACATAGTTGGGTATAAATTTTTTTTTTCAGAAACAATATTTTTTAATTTCTCAAGATAAGAGTTTCTTCATGGACGTCGTGCTATCTCTTTTTACGTAACGCAATACGCTCGATCTTAATTAACTTTCACGCTGTAAACGGGTATCATTTTGCAAAATTCTCGCTAATTATTACAATTGCGCAGAGTGGCAAAAGCAGACTAAGAGAAGGAGGCTGTGACATCGCTGGCGGCACTGCGATATTTCGCGATATTTCAAAAGAGCGTCGGTGCCCGGCAGCACGCTCGCGCAAAAAGCGAACGAAACACGAGAGTGCGGATATATACGGCTAAAGAGCAAGACTGGCGCCTCGCCAGCTCGAATCACCCGCGAGCTCGACACCCTGTACTATGCTTGCTCGAAGACAGCCGAACGCCGTCGCCCCGCGCGAAGACACAGACGGTGCACGCAATCAAATATCGAGGAGGCGTTAAACGTCTGGATTACGATTATGGCGCGCGACCCCGTGCTCTTTGGTGTCGTTGAATTTCGTATGAGCTGCTTGAGGAAGGATGAGTCTGCGGGGAGCGCCCCGCTGTGGGCACGCCTCAAGTAGTTAAACCCGATATCAGCGAGACGAAGCGCGCTTAAAGCACCAGGTGCCAGCTTTTCCAGGAAATAGGAATGAAAATTCCATTAGTCCAGTATGGCTCTCGCAAAAGTATCGAATATTATTTGTTTCGATGCCGTGGCCATTTGTACTTGGAAACCTATACTTTTATTTATGAATTAGTATATTTCCTGCTTGAACTGGAATGGACGATAGTTCAATTGTTACTGAATTACTTAAATTTGAAATCTTTGGTTATTACGTACTATTATTCATCAAAGTAGCTATTTTCTATTCTGCTTCTTTATTCAATTTTCGTGGGGTGGTATTTTACTTCCATTTAAGGGTAGTCATAAAGTTCAATCTAACATACTTGGCAGAATTTCTGATCTGACAGTGCCTTGAATATATACGTCTAATAAAGGTTCTATTTGCACCCAGAAATGATTTTACTGTTTCATGAAAACCCTTGCAAGCTCTCAAATATATCTTTGTTAGTTCATAAATGTTTAATACATTAAAACGTAATTAAATCATTTAAATAAATTTATGATTGATAAAAAATAAATTTTTAAAATTTTCCACTAATATTTACATTAAAAATTTCACTCGCATTTACTGCAAATTTAAAAAAATAAGGCTTGTCGAATCCCCCGACCGTCACGAAGCAGTCAAAATAATAAACTCATAACCACGGAGGAAAAAAGGCGCGTTTATCGTCGAGCAAAGCACAGCCCGTAAAGAAGCAACGGCAGCCGAGGGCATCAAACAAAGCGCGTTATGCAGATGGCAAGAGCTACGAGCGAGGCATCGCGCGTTGACTGGGCGCCATCGCCCCGGCAGCGGCAGACAATCAAAATTCAGCGCCTATAAGCGGCCGCGCGAAATTTCGGCGCGCGCGCGCGAGCTCTTCCCTCGCCTTGCCTCGCCCGCCGTCGCGAGAATTATGGAAATTTCGGGGTTTCCGCGCCGGCCGATTACCGCGGTAATTTGCCGGAATTTTCCCCGTCCCTCTCACCCGGCCCCCTTTACCGTGCCCCGCTATCTCTTTGCTTCCGCCGAACCCTTCCACGCACCGCTGCCCTTTCCATAAATAAACGCGTATCGCTAATCTTTTTTTTATTTCGCTCGCACGCGCGTCTCTTTTTTGGCCTCCACCCTCCTTTTTATCCCGTGAGCTTTGAATGAGTGCTAATCTACTTCTGCGGAATTCTCGAGCGCTTTTTACGGCTTCTCGTGCGATGCAGTTTTTTTGTTTTTTTATTTTTTTTCCTACGGATTGCTCGCCGCTTTTATTGTGGAATTTAGTGGTCGTGGCAAGATTAATCTGTACTGGTGTAATTTTGCTGGTTGATCATTGGCTTTTGCGAGGGCTGTGGTCATCACGCGTATCTGCTTTTACCTTTATTTGCTCTTTCAGTGCCTCCACCTTCTTTTACATTTACAAAGTAATTTGTTATTGATACTCACTCTTTTATGCATTTGAAATTACTGAAAATTGGTTGTGGTTATTACATTTACTTTGTAAATTATGTTCATCCTCCCGATATTACGCAAAAAGTTTGAATTAATATGATGCTTTTTGAAGTTCTGCGATACCGCAGTGTAAAAAACATGGGCTGCACCTAAAGTCAACACGTCAAAGGCTCGACTGCAAGATACCTTGCAAGTACCTTTTCATACTTTTTGCATCAAAGAAAATTTCTGCAAGGCAATAAACATAAGCAAATAAAGTAATAAAATTTGCTGTATCAACTTTTACAACTTTTACTAATGATATAAAAAAAACTTTCGTGAAATTAAAATAAATATAATTATTAAATGTTTACTAAAAGAGTAATTAAAATCGGAGAAGTCAGAGTTTTAACTACTGCGGATCGTGAAACATTAACTTAATAAACCTCTTCCCACCGAACTTTAGCATCTCGTTCGCACGCAACGCGTCGGCAGTCGCGCAAATTCCAACGAGTCTCTGAAAAATTCATTCCTCCGTCCCAAACGAATTCCCGTAATTCCTCGACCACTTTCGGGTCATCTACGACCTCCACCCCTACGACATTTCTCCCCGGTCCGACTTCTCGAGACTCGCCGGCGCACGCGACCGCCTCTTCACCCCCGGAATCCTCGAACGCGGAAATTCCCGCGCACTTCTGTCCGAACAATCCGGTAGTTTACCCGGGAAAAAAAAAAATTATTTCCACTTTGTATTCCCCCGGAGCCGCGGTGTAATTTCATCAGAGCCGCGCGTGTTTGATCAAATAAATCGGTCCATCAATCACACGCTCGCTCGATTCTCTCCCTTTTTTTTCCTCCTAGGCATCTCTTCAACGCAGCCTTTCCCTTTTACCTAGTCATGTACTTTTCTCGCACGTTCAGAGACTTTTCGTCCTCGGCTCGGCTTCAGATATGCTACCTCTTACTTATTCTCATTCTCGTGTCTCATATTTATTCATTCCGACGTGGGTTTTCATTTTTTTTTCTTTTACTGGTTTCACCGCGTCAGGTATCGCGCTGTATCTATTTTGCGTTTTTAGAGCGAGGTACGCTGAAGATGAAGCCAAGAACTCATCGTATGGCTCCTCGGCTGCTGCTATGAATACATTAATACGAAACTCGAATAATAGGTATTTTACTTTGTTCGCACGAAGCCCTGTGTTATGCTCTTGAATTGAAATTTTTCTGTTATGGTACGGGAAGGGAATTTTCCGCGCATGTTTTTGTTATTATTGGGAGAGCCGTTAAAGTAAAGAATGCACATATTAAATTGATTTTCTATTATTACTTTTTAAGTTTGAATCATATACAAGATAAAACTAATATTTCATGCAGTGAAATAAAAGATTGAAAAGTTTCTCTGGCTACCCAAAAGGGTATAATTGCATTTTTTATTTTTTGGAGAAATCTGGGTATTTAGTTTTTCAAGCTTTTTTTACCGGAAAGCCAAACATATATTATTAATACCATTTAAAATGTACATAAATTTGTAAGACTTTATAAGAAATTTGTTAAACAAAATATCAACAAAAAAAATAATTAACCTTATTAGATACGTGCAGTACCGAAGTTTCGAAAAAAAAATACCGTTAAAGATAAAAGCTAACACTGAAGCTCAAAGGGGTAGACCTCGGCTAACCCCGCAAACGCGCATAAACAATTTCCCGACAGTCGGCTCGAGCGCCCGGGGTAATCCGGCCTTCGCGCGTATACCGCCGTAATTAAAAATCTTCCGCGGAAAAAAAGGCGGCAGCGCGCGAGGAAGCCCCGCGTGCACGTTCCCTTTTAATCCGTCTCTGTCTCCCGGCTCCTTTCTTAATTCTTCGCCGGCACTCGACATCGGTATTCATGGCCGCTCGGCGTTCCGATACGCGCGGGCGCCTCTCGCGCGCGCCACGTATAATGAGCAGCCTCTCCGCGTTGTTTCTGAAAATACGAGCGCTGGCCGCTAGCTCGTTTTTATTGCGCGTCCCCCGCTCGATTCCGCTATCGAGGGGGCTTACGGACGACTCTTCGAAGGCGGAAGTGCTTGCAGTAAGCTCTATAAAAAAGTAGTAGGCGAAGACGCGAAATGTAAATTTTTTATTTTTATTCCCTTTGATTTAAGAAAGCAAGCAACACTTTTTTTAGAGCTTTAAAAATAAAACGTTGTGCGTACATAGGTAACAAAACAACGGCCGTGTATAATTCGTACAAAGGCGAATAATTACAAGTATGTACAGAATGAGTATAAGTTTTAATTTTTGTGTTACGGTTCCGGAGTTTTTCACGTTGCTTACGGCTACTAATACTTTGTGCTAATTGAAGAAACAAAAACATCACTTAAATTCTTAAACCAATTTAAATTATTATGAAAAAAATTAATAATTAAATTAAGGCAGGGCTAATCTCTTCATTATTTTTATCTTACTCCTACGTTTAGACAAAAATAACTCTCCGTTTAGTTTTTTCAAAAACCTGAGTCCCTCGTGTCGCAAGTTCGCACGCGCGTCGTACCGAGTTCAAAAGTGCCTCTCGAGTCGCAGCCCCCGCGAACGGAGACGCAGTCCTAGGCCGCGAGACTACTCCTCTCTTTTTAATAGATTTACCCCGCGGGCTACGGCTAGAGTGGCGCGCGCGCGCGGCATCGCCCGCTTTATTTGACCCCGCGCGCGCGCCGGGACCGAGGGGACTCGCTTTACAGCTGGCAAACTTCGCCCATCCCAGACGCGCCGTGTAATGAGCGGATGCGACTTCTTTTCGACTCGAGCCGATTTTTAATCGGGGCCGTTCGTTGCGCTCGCGCGACTACTAAAATTAGAGCTCAGGTGTCATTCAGCGCACGAATTTACATTGTTTCCTGAATATCCCGTTATACGTATTTTTGGATCGTTTTGTACGACTAATTATTTATAATTTTGGAGTATGTTGGAGAATATAAGAATAAATAAATTAATTGGCGTTATTAAATTATTTAAGACAATTAACTGCAAATCACATTTCAGGTAAATTAAAATAACCGTAAATATTCCACTTTATTTAGCATTCTTATTTATTTAATTTATTTACATGAGCTGAGAGAATTTGTTTAATTGTTGAATAAGCAAAATTAAGAGGATTTAAAAGGAACCCAAATAACACTTTTTGTCTTCAATTGAATGATCGTGTAAATTCAATGCGATGTAATGAACACGTAGCCATGTAACTCCAATATCCCCATTGTTCAAATACAAATTACTGTATTCAGGACGAAAGGAGATTAATTCATTAGTTCACAATAATAATGACTGCATTCAGAACACAACAAAGGCAGTAAAAAGTAAAGTAAAAATATTAAAAATAATAATTTAATTTTAAATCGATCCAATTTCTTTAAAAAAGTTTTTAACAGATTAGCATGTCTATTCGCCACAGTAATACAATACTTTTCTGCCCACAGGCGCCACGTGAGAGTCACCCTACAAGAACCAGCGCGAAAAAAGCGCCAAAAGCGTGGCCCCGCGTAATGCAACTCCAATCGCGGAAAATTCCCCAGTGTACCAGCGCACGGCAGATCGAAATACCGCGTGCGAATCAGTGTAATTGAAAACCATCGGGTGGCACGCTCTCCGCGCGCGTCAGCTGTCAAATTCCGTGACAGAAGGAACCGTGACGCAGTCCATACCTAGCAGTGGGGCTCTCAAAAGCACAATGCGAGATGTGACGATTCAATCAAAATTCGGTCGCCGCGCGCTCCAGAAAAAACCACCGAGCAAACCTCCCGCCGGTTTCGCCATTTTCGAGCGGCTCTCCTATTTAACTTTTTTTTTAACGACTACGACTGATTGAAAGCCACGTTAACGGCGTTGCGGCGCGAACTGACTCGGATTTCGGTGGATCGGGAAATTAGATATGCTAGTTTTCATCACAGACGCAGGGATAATTGGTCGGGTTTCGCTAGATAAACGCATGCGAGGGCAGTTTATTATTTCAGTGGTTAATTAGCGGAACAGCGATCGGACGCAAAAACGCGATTTTATTCGCGGTTTTACGAACGGTTTACTGACAGCGGAGATTGATTTTATTATGCTCCGGAGTTTGTAGATAATTTTTGTAATACTTTTGGGTACTTACTGGTAACTCGGGATTAATATCAATAACTGGATTATTATCATTGAATTTATCTGCTTACCTGCAACAAGAAATAGAAAATAATTATTACTTGAACTCCAATCGTTGACATTCAATTATAAGTGTAAAATATATTTTTTATAGTAGAGAGAGAGTAAAATTTATTTATAAACATGAATATATAATACTATTATTATAGTATCATTAGTAAGGCAGGTACTAATATTAATAGAAATCTGTCGAATTCATGTAAGTTTAGAATATGGTACTATTTCCTACAGTCACGCGAATAGAAACACGATAAAGCTGTTATAGATGAATAAAATTTATTAATGAAAAAGACTAAAGTTAGAATGGATAAAATGCATTTGATTAAAATTAAGAAGAACGAAACAATAATATACCCTGCATATAATTTTCAGCAATACTATATAACAACTCATTTCCTTTCATATTTAAATTTGGTTTGGACTAAATCAATCATTCACAAATAATTCTTCACGCCGTAACTCAATTTCTCCTTCCAAGCATTTACACGCCAATTATCCACCTAGAAAACCACGTCAAAGCGCTTATTAGCCTTCCATCATGACCGTCGCGAGCTGGCGATCATGACTCTCCATCAGAGACGTGGCGATAGGCGTGACAAACAACCCGCAGGTTATAACGGCCGCCCTGCGTCCTAGGAAAATTTCGTCGCGACTCTGTCCGGCGGGCGAGCGAGGGGCGAATCGAATTTACGAGGCCCGCGTGCTCGCGAGACAAATTTTCGATCTCGCCGCTAGACGGACAGGCGGCGGCGACGGCGGCGGCACATCTGGCGTGATAAACGAGCCGGCGAAAAGCTCCGGGCGTAATCTGGGCCGCACGCAAATGCCCGCCGCGAGCTGCTACGTAGGGCCGTAGTTGCACGCCCGTACGTGAGTCCACCGCGCGAATTCCGTCGTTAGCAACTCACGCGCACGCTCCCGAGATCCGTCACGCTGAAATAAAGCTCACGCTTCGCGCGCTCCTTTTGTGCACTTTTCGTCGAGGGCGCGGCTTGAATCTTTTATGGAGGAATGTTTATATTTCGGCGTACGTTGCATTTTTTTGTGGCGGCAAAGTGTTGAAAAGTCGAACTATCTTAGCTATAGCTTCAATTTGCTATTTTCTTTTCAACGTAATCTATTTTAGCCTTTAGGTAATTTAAGTCATAAACTGTAAAATAGTTATATTTAATTCTGATCGAAACAAAAAATTCAGGCATTTTATAGAAGAAATTTATTCCAAAATGAAATTTATGCGATGTTTTGTAGATTTCAAAAATAAAAATTATTGAGCAAATAAAACAAGTCGTAACATATAGCCAGCTTTATAAATAAAATATCTTTCTATAAATTTTGGATTTTACGGTCACAGAATTTGAAACATTTTTTTTTGAATAGGATTTTATCGATTTATCAAGGATTATATGGATAAAGTAAGCGCGCTTTTATTTTGCCAAATTTTTTGCATCAAGATGTCATTTTTTTAGACTTTCATCCAATGTCAATTCTCTCTCTTTTACTTTCTGTTTAAAGTTTTTACTGTTTCAACAATTCTGAATTGTAGATACAGTAAAAATACGAAACTGTAAAAACAATATTTTCTTCTTCGCGTCCGTTTTTTAAAAACATTTGATTTATAAACAATAAAAAACCGACAAATTTGTCAACCTTTCGAATACAGATAATTCGAAATAATAAATTCATACCACCAGATTTAAAATTCTTGTTGATCCGAAGCAAAGCAACACGCGTAAAATATAAAATTATAATTTATCGATTACGTAAACGCAAATGAAAATCGATAAAAGCTCAAATCCAGGGTGGAATTAAACGCTTTAAGAGCTTGTATTTCCCCAAAGCTATCTCGCAGCTGTCTCTTTCCGCAGTGGGCAAACAAATCTACGAGGCGCAGTAGCGGAGCTAAGGCAACCATTCCCGCCTGGATTTTCTTCCTCTCCTTGGCTCGTGTAAACCTACTCTAGGATTCACGCGCGAGTTTCCGTCTGGAATGGCGGACAGTACATTACGTTCCTGCGGTCCAGTGGCCGGCGTCTTGGAATATTTACTCGCCGGTCGAGCCTACATTATAAGCCTTTGTGGACCTCTGGACCGGGGCTGTTTGGCCGACGAGATTCACGGGCCACGAATGCTCAGGCCGCGTCGCTGCCTTTTCGTCCGCGCGCTTTGTGTAGCTCCTTCTTTTTTTTGCGGAATCCGGCCTACCGCGCCGTTCTAGTCACCCGGGAATTTCGCTTTGACGGAACTGACGTCCGGGGCAATTCGGACGGAAGGGTCTTTGCAGGGACCTTAAATTTTTATATTTGCGGGTATAAGGGATCTGCTTCTGAATATATCAATGCCACTTAGTAAAAAATTCAATTTTAATTAAAATTAAAAATGACATAATTCTGTTATTATAAACTTGATTGATAGATATTTTCACAATGAATTTCTCGAATTTGGATGGTGTATTGAACATTTTTTAAAATGGATATAGGATATGAGAATAGGATTTCTGTACTCGGCCTGAAAATTCATCAAATAGACATCCAGAAATAAACCGAGCAGTGCCACGTATATTTTTTCATAAAAATCGTTTTCCCAGAATTTCTATATTAGACTTCCGGATCAAAGCTAGCTGGCAGTTTCAATATTAATACTGGATAGCTTTTGGTTTTACGTGAAATATTAATTCCAACAAGAATCAAACTCAGTTTTACTTTTACAGAATAAAATATATAAAAATCCATAGAAAAAATATTCGCATAAAAATATAATATAAAACTCATTCACAAGTACAATTTCTTTCACACGAATCATGAATTAGTTGCGTAGTGGCTGGCTGCGCCATCTCATTCATTAAACAGCAGTTAAAATATTTTACGCTCCGGAGCTCATCCCCGGCACTTCTCGTCCATTCGAGCGCAATTTCCAGCCGACAAAATACCCGACATTTAGCCAGTGCGCGGCCGCGCCCAATAAAACTTTATCGCTCGACGAATCGCGAAACTATTACGTATGATAACGATCGGCCGGCCGGCGCGCCGCGGGAGCTCGATTACTCCGAAATTTTCGGCCGCTCGGACGTGCTTCCGATCGGTCAGCGGAGCGCGAGCACTCGTCGACCGTGGGCCTCGAACATCGCGCCCGCTCTCCGACGGCGAAAAAAATATGTATATACACGTATACACGTAGATACGTGTACACGCATATAGCGCTGTGCAGTGAGATATAATTTTTTTTTTTTTTTTTCGTGCCGCTCTAACGAGGCGTGGGCGCGTGAAAGCGCTGGTGTTTTGCCCTTTTTTGCGCTGACCTGCAAGCCAGATGAAAACTAGCCGTTTGTGTACGATTGTCGACTCGCGAATTGTTTTTGACGATTTTTTTTTTGTCAGATATGGCAGTTATGCGTAATTTTTACGGAACTCGATTATTCCGCAGTTAAATATCACTTAAGCTGGATCACAAAACCGGTTATCGTCAGTTTTACGGGCTTGTTAAAAATTTTACGCACTACTTGTGCATATCCTGTTTAGCAGTGTAAAATGAAAGCATGCGAGTTTACACACCAAATAAAGAGGAACTACAGTCAGCTACAAGTACCTACACTCTTCCGATGGCAGAAATTTATTGCACACACCTTGCACGACGTTTACCTGTTGAATTAAAATTCGGGATAAAACCCAATAAACGGATGATTTCGATCGATCGTACGAAAGTGGGCTGCGTTCGTGGAAGAAATTAGTCGCTCAGGCGCCTCCTCGGCTGGCCGCAACGGCTTCCGGCCGGCTCGCGCGATACCGAGAGATGCGCGACGCACTGACCGCTCGCGCGAGTTCCCGTTCTAGTTACGCGCGGGACATGTGCGCGCGCTCGGCGCAATATCGCGGCCGCGCGCCCGAGGGGAATGGCCCGTGCGCTTAGAGCACGAGCGAGCGATGAGACCGCGCGCGACCTATTGCTCGGATTTTTCAATTTCTAGAAACTCCGGGAAATCGGCCGCTTCCGGGCATATTCGCCAATTTTTATTTCGCTGTAGATTGTTCAACGATTCATTCGCAATTAAACGACGCTTTCAAATTTAAATGTTTAAATTACTTTGAAAACAAATTGCAGTTGGTTTGGTCGAAAATATAACGGTAATGAATTGAAATTGAATGAGTTTTGATTGATGATAAAATATTAATCGTTGTTCTAATAAGCGATACAATGTTTAAAAGAGGAAATGGTCCTCATGCAAATTACGTAATTAATTGCTGCTTTGGTCAAAAGTGAGGTAATCGTGCCATAACTAATAGGCGGAACTGCAAACATTTATTTTCCGGTTGATCAGACGCGTTCGGGTACTGTATCACACCTGAATCTCATATATCAAAGCATTAATGACGTTGCCCACCGGTAGTTCGATAATTAAAGTAACCCTCTGGCCATACCGAAAGATTTTTAGGCCAACGACGCTGGATGCAATTGCGGTAGAGTGCAATGTAATTAGGTCAAGATATTTGCAAGGAACTATGCATTAGGTTATATGTATACAGTATTCTAGAAAATTGGAGTTTTAATTTTTATATAACAATACTCATTTAATTAATTACGCTTTTAAAAATTATATCAAATGTTACAGAAATGGTCTAAGTAATTTTATTTCATAATTTTTACAAAATGTAGAAGTTATTAATATATATTTTTTTTTATTTCTACGCATTGATTTAACCATTAAAAACAGCTATATTGAAGTTGTCTAAATTTTCCTTAAAATAATCAAAAGATACTCAAGTATATCTAAATTTCCACTGTCATTATACATATATTTAGCTACTTTAAAATAGAAAACTCCTAGCAACGGCCATGCAAACAACACCCACCATCCGGCGCGTACTCGTCGCTCGTTATTAAACGTTGACTAAATGCCGGTATTATTATTCATGAATTTCGCCACTCGCGAATCATCGGAATAACAAAGTTCCCGCGCGAGAGTCATTAAAATAGTTCGCACAATCCCGCGCGCGCGCGGCGATAATTGAAGTTGCGCGCGGCGCGCATCGCGCAACTGAAACCGCATTTATCCCGCCCACATATATTCCGGCTTCTCTCTCTCTCTCTCTCTCTCTCTCTCTCTCTCTCTCTCTCTCTCTCGAAGGCTCGCTCGTCATCGGCCCATTTATTCGACGCGCCCGCGTCGAACGTATACGTATATCCGGGAGCCGATTGATTACGTAAAAGTAAAGTTCGGATCGCGGCGAACTTTGACGCTCCGGACCACCCCTTTAACAGCTCCTGAGTTCTAATAAGGAAACCTCAACTCGCTGGAGTGCTGAATTCAGACGAGATGTTTTTGACTGAGAACTAATTATATTACTATGTTATAACGTTTATTGAAAATTTGACTGGTTGCGACTATAAGTTGACTCGTTTGATGTTCGGATAAGTAATGGACGAACGAGTAAACTGTAAGTAAAGTTCGATCCCAGTTGCATAAGGCTACCTGGACCGAACAGATTAAATAGGTAATTTAGGTAAATACTTAACGGTTTAATCACTAAAGTTACATGTAATTTTATTGAAACTGTATACGGTAAACGAATCTCTTTTGAGACTTAAATACCTTTATAAATCCACGCCTCCACAGCTGTGTCCTATATAACAGTACCAGGTTTCTTTTGCTCTCAAAGAATCTCCATTCAAACAAAAAAGTAAAAAAAATGGAAAAGAGATAAAAAAACGGTCGCTTTGCCGGCCGAAAAAATCTCCCCCCGCGTCCAAAAACGTCAGCTCTAATATCGGCCTCGGCTCCGATGAAAAATACTTTTCAACGCCGACTCTGGCTGGCCGAATAAAAAAAAAAGAGCGAGGAACAAAGGGAGCACCGCGACATTCCGCCGCGAGCGCAGTTGAATTTTCCGCCTAGGCGCGTGCGCGTGTGGGGCCAACTTTCTCGGTTACGGCGTCACCCGCAGAGAAGAATGCGAGAATACCGTGAATTCCCTGGTGCAGACGCACTGGACCACGGCGACGCGACGGAGGAGGAGAGATATGAACGGTCTGGGATTTCCGGCTGCAGCGCGGAGCTCGCGCGGGGATATTAACCAGGCGAGCGTCCGGCTCGCTCTCCTCTCCCCCCCCCCCTGTCTATTTATCACACTACGCCGCTTTTTCACCGCCGAGCGAGCGGCTAACTGAGCCTGCCGAGACTTCGAGGACCCGCGCGGAGGTGTTATACCTCTATTCTTACGTGCAGGTGATCTTATTAACGCATTCAGTTGGGAGATAAACAAATAAGCTTTGCCTCCCACTTTATCGTTATAAAAGATGCGATTCCTTTTGAATGTAAGATTAATCGTGTTATTAGAGTATACAAAAGCTTCTGTTACAGGCAGCTGTGAAATTTCATTAAGTAGAGCCGACATTATTATCTGTATTATGTGTTTTATCTCGTTTGCTCGCACAATCTCTGCCTCTGTCTCTATTCTCTTTCTTTAATTTCCTCCGAGTCTCGTGTGAACGGCCTGCGCCTGTATGCGCAGCATCCTCTTCCTCGCCTTTCCGCTTTTCATCGGCTGATCAAGCCTGACTAAACGAAATTTCGGTTTTCTCTGTTCTAAATTTACTTTACGCTTCAGCTGACGAATCAACTAAGCAATTAATTACTACTGATGATCCTTCTCTTCTTAATTGCTTTAAGTAATGAAATTAAGCGATCGATTTATAACAAAACGAAAGAGTATCTTGTATTCAAATTCTTTAACTTCAAAGAAAATTTCTTTATAGTACAATCTTTCCAGTGATATAAGAAGTGTAAATTATCAATTTCCAGTTCCCCAATTAGCCATCCCAAAGAAAGCATTTTTCAATTTGCCACGGCAATGTGTCTTTATTACGCTCGCGACATTAAGCAGATTGCGTAGAAGACTGAAGTCTTCGAGCGCCATTAACATAGTCAAGCATTAACTTGGTTGCGCGCGTCCCCTCTAGCACCGAGCGACCTATCGCAAAGACGCAATTATCCTCATCCGCTACCGTATGCTTAATTTCGTCCGTGCGCGCCTCTACTTATTTGCCTCTCGCTTCGCGACGAGGAAATAAAAACAAAAAGTACGAACCGACAGTCGTCGATTGGCTTAAACCGTAAGAAAGTCGCGAGCGAGACTAATTCGCGAGCGCGTCATCAATATACGTTATATTACGGGAGTAATTATAGTCGGCGATTATGATGCGCACAAAGCCGAGTAATTAATTTCGCAGACAGGTGAGCGCGAGCGCGCGGGGCAGATGGGGTATATACGGCTTGCGGAGCGTCCACGCGCGGTAATTAAGTTTCAGTAGGATATTTTCCATATTGTTTGGCGCGGGCCCGCGCTCGAGCGTTGTTATAAGGAATTTGCGCGGCCCGCGCGAGCTAGATTTTAATAACCAAAACAAAGGGCTCGAAGGTTCATTAAAGCTCAAGGCGTCGATCCTCCCTCGCCGGATTTTCGGCATTCCCTCCCGTCTTATCTTACATCCCTACCTTACCACGACCGAGACAGTCGGACGCGAGGTTCTCGGGGATTAAATGCAATCTTTCCCATGGGGGGGGGGAGGGGGCGATATGTTTTCGCGCATAATCTGTGCGCTACCTACGTGCGCAGCCCCCGCGGGGGGAGGAGAGAGAGAGAGAGAGAGAGAGAGATGAAAAAAAAGGACGGCGGCCGCGCTCGTTGGAAAACTTGGATCTCGGCAATCTTTGCCGATCTTCTTTTTATGACTTTCTGAATGGAGGCCAACAAACTTGGAGCGGAAAGAGAGAGAGAAAGAGGAAGAACAGTGGAGAGGGAGCGAGAGGATCTCAATGCGCTCATCCATCTTGAGCAGTGCTACGACATTATCGGGAACATCGAGTGTCGCTTCGCATGGTCTATAGATCTTCGTAACCCCCTTTCCCTCTTTCGCTCGATTTTTCCATCTCTGTCCCATCGGCGTTTCGCTACGAGCGCCGGCGCTTTTTGCCGCCCGCGCCGCCGCCACCACGCATCTCCTTTTGTTCCGCCCGCCTCCGCGCCGCGTTAATTCTTCTTATTTCGTGATTTTTCAATTTCCTTTTTACTACTGCCGATGTGTTTGTCGCGTATCACTTGTCCGTTTGTTTCTCCGCAAGGCACACTTCGATGCTTCCATTTACAGTGAATTGTGCAAGTAAACAGATCTTTTTTAGTTTCTCCAGCTATTCGTCATGGACATTTTTCATACTTCACAGATTCCACGTTCAACTAGGACTTCTTACTGTAAGTAAACATGTTTTATTCAATAAACAAACGTTTTCATAAAATTTCATTTCTAACATCATTTTTTTTATTTTAGGGGTGCAGACGTGTATAAAAGTACACAACAGTTACTGGAGAGTAAAAAAAAGAGATACTTAATATTCAGGTGAGGAAGTACGTATGATAAAAGCACCAGACATCGAGTAATTGCTTAACCATCAAGCGGGCATATATAAGTAGGGCAACGCCACAGCAGAAAATTTCTCAATTTATTTCCGAGGCTGACGTTAGTTTAGCAGAAGAAATTGTAAGAATGGCCAGAGTAATCAAGATCAAAGATTGTATAACTTGGTCTTAATTGTAACGATGTTTCCTAAATGCTACAAGAAAAATTAACATTTGTAATTGCAAGAAAGCATTTACACTTCCGGTACAAAGTAATGCAAATTAAAATCACGACTCCAACATTGAATCGCATAGAAGTAAAAAGTTTTTCCATTTCTCTCATGCAATCGCTAACGAAATTTTGTTTGTATTTCTATGAATATTCCATCCATCTATTCTTTCTCTTGAAAAAAGAAACCATGGTTTTACCTAAAATGATTTCGTTCGAAGGATCCTGTACAATTGAATTAAAACAATCTACTGATGAACAAATTCGATTATTTACACTTTCGGCAAACCGCCCGAGTTTCAATAAATAACATTCAAACTTTCTCCTGCCGCTTGAACGCACGAAATAATGCACTTTTTTAGCCCTCGCCTGCGTAATTTCTCAGTTCGTGGCAGATTTTCCCGGCGTTCGCCGTTTTTAATCTTTACCTCTTTCATGCACTACTTCCTTTTCCTTTTACATCTTGGTATATCTATTAATATTTTCCGACTCGCGGTGAGATTTTTCTTTTCGCGTTATATCCACCGGCGTTTCATTCTCTTCTGTTTTTATCCTTCGGGACGCTGGGCTCGACGCGCCGGCATACGGACCCTCGCAGATCGCAGACGACGCGATTATTATCGCTCCGTCGCTCTTCCGGATTATATTGTACCCTAAAAGCGTCCGCCCTCCGCTCGTGACAAAGCTGATTTCGTTATGCATGACGATATTGTGATAGAGATATCTTATTCTTTTTATCTTCTAAGCTTTGATGGAGCTAAGTGGGTTTCCATTCGAAATATTGATTTTTAACTGCACCAACTTTACCGCGCCAATTTTTAACGCAGCTTTTCAATACCGACTAAATTGGCGATGTGTATGAAACGGGGAGAGTCATTATACGGCAATTATTCGCTTTTTATTTCAGACTACGAAAGTAATGACAAATAGGGAAAAGCGACGATTAAAACGGCTGAAATGACCGTAACGGCTTTTAATTACTATGTTATGTTCTTTATCAAAAAAAGCAATTACATATTACTTTCAAAAATTTTTCATTAATATTTTCTTCAATAACAATTATGAAGTTCTATTTTGTATATTCAAGCAGAAAATAAACTTAAAGTTTACCAGATTATTCGTTAGTAAGTATCATCAATAGATCATTGAAAGCAATTCTATGAATTCTTTTTATTTTTAATTTGTGATTAATGCGGGATCGACCTTGTTATAAACTACTGAGAAAATATTAAGTTTGAAAAAAAACTAATAGAAAAAACATGACAAAATCAATTTATTATACTGTTAATACTATTTGTATATAACAAACTAAAATAAAAAGAATTGAAAAAAACAATTTATATTTGTATTTGTTATCTAAAGGAATCAATAGAACTACAATTTTCTAAGTACGCACGTGTCACACAAAAAACATTTTCTTTTATAGATTTAGTCCGATACATATGCTTTGTGAAACCAAGATCGTAATCTTCTTTGTCATTTGCGAGAAGTGAAATGTAATCATATTTACGTTCTTCATTCGCTTGGTGACTGTCGCTGTGAAAAGTACAGGTTAGTCAGCTGCAGTGTTATACTATATTTGCCAAATATTGAAGTGTAAAAATTAAGTGTTAATCAATGGGCATAGTCCTATTATAAAAAGGGCAGGGCCTTTTCATTGACGTGCCTTAATTATTAATACTATTATTATATAATTAATATTGTTATTGTTTATTTTACAGTGACATATAAGAAGAATCTCCATGCCCGAAGTGCACATCAGAAGTGGTAATATAAATGCATCTGCATAGTGGATTATTTTGGTTATTAATGCTTAAAGTTATAAACTTACAAAGCGTTTCATCCGACATGAAAATTAATAACAGCAGAAATTTCAATATAAATGGTATTCTGGAGACAACAGTAAGTTTTTTTCACGTGCTTTCATTTAAAATATGTGTTGTAGACACGTTTAAAACTGTGCTTTCTTTAAGGATAGTATAATTCAAAGTTGTTTTTCTGAATATTCACGAAACACTTTTATAAGTGATGCTTGGAACAAGGAAGATAATGTAATTCTAAGTCGAACTTTTTCTTTGTTCCATCCTTTAAAATTGATTAATTTGCAAGATAATAAAACTTTTGAAGTGAATAATACAAATCTATTTTTAAGTCCATATACAGACAGGAATTATGTTATTTTTATATCATCGAGAAATAATTTGATGATCGCACTACAAAAGTTGAGGAATTCAAGATTATGGGACCATGGTGGGTTTTACGTTATTGTGTATAAAAATTTTCATGAAGGCTGCCGAAATAAGGAAGATTTACTAGAGCTTGTATGGTCTTTTAATATTTTGAGTATTGTTTTGCTATGTGGAGATTGGAACAATCAAATTTATTTGTACACATTTAATCCGTATACAAATGTAGCACCTACATTTTGGACAGTAATTAAAACTCAATATCTAAGAAATAATCACGTGTGGATATTGAAACACAAGTTAAAAGAGCCTTTAATTCGTAAGTGTTGCTGTTTTATTTTTAAACGTTGCCATCTTAACTAAATGTGCAATAACTTAATTATTTTATCTTTTATCACTAAAGCGAGTGCAACGTTACTTAACGATTTAGACTTTGACAAAACTAAAAATTTGGCTGGCTATGCAATCAAAGTTGGTGTTGGGTACATGGGCAGCGCTAAATACGATATTACAAAAACTGGACCTAACCGATATTTAGGAAAAATAGGGGCAATAAGTCGCTTGATTTGGAATCACTTAAATGGTACAGGCGAAATAAGATATTATCCAGCGATGTGCTTGAAAAACAAGTTGAATCAAGAGTGTGAAATATTTAAAGATTTATTAAATGGCAAAATAGATTATTTAATGAATCAACTGTTTATACATGAATTTTGGAAATATCATACATTCCCCAAAGAAACTCTAGGATTGTGCGCATTAGCGGCCATGAACAAGAAAACATTGTTTGAAAAACTCCTGTCGACATTTACAACAAGCTTCTGGGTTATCATGGTTTCCACAATTTTATTTATCATTATTTTCCTAAAATATCTTTTAAACTGCAGTTTAGTAACATGCATATTAGAAACTCTGCGAATGTTCTTATACATGCCTAGTTATCAACAGCCACATCAAGCTTTCAAACAATTGTTATTTGCAATGCTATTATTTTTAACCATGACACTTAATTGGAATTTTCAAAGTCGTTTAAGTGCACTGTTCGTAGTACCTGATTTGCATCCATATATTGACTCATTGCAAGATTTGGAGAAATCCCATTTGTCCGTTTATGGAGAGAAAGATTTTAAAGAATACTTTTTTCCTTCTAGTGTATATTATCACTACGCAGCTGTTGATCAGACGCAAGATTGCATTGCCCAATTGGAAAGTGGCAACTCAGTAGCTTGTATATTTACATGTAATAAAAAAAGTACAGTTAAACAAAGTGAACGAGTACACATAGCCAAACATCCAGTTAAAGAATTGTTTGTAACAACTTATGTAAGAAGCGATTGGCCACTTTTTTTAAAAATCAGTGAAATTATTCAAAAGTTGTACGAAGCAGGATTTATAAAATTGTTCGAAGAAAGGGATGTTGAATTTTTTAATCGAGTACAAGATGCAAATGAAAAGTTTGTTAAATTGTCTATAAGTAACTTGCATATTTCTTTTTTTATTTTAGTCTTTGGTTCGATAATAGCAACCTGTGTTCTGATGATGGAAGTTGTCGCAAAAGTTTGTTTGGATTACTGAATATACTATATTAATTTGATTGAAGCTCAAGTCGTGTACATTTCTAAAACCTACCAAATTTTTATCATTATTTTTTACTTGTGTAATGTTTTATACAATACATACATAAATTCCTTTTATTTACAGCGTGATGTAAAATGCAGCTATCTTATCTTTAGAAAAATTACTCTAAAAGCAACGAAATATTATACATACAGTAAAATCGTAAATATTCAGGAATAGATACACGCTACAAAGTAGGTGCATTTTTATATTCTTTGAAATATTCATCTGGAATTTACTTCTATTTTTTAGAATAAATTTCTTTTTAAAATATTTCTTAACAAGTCTCACTGAAAATAAAGCATTTTGAAAGAATATCATTTTTACATTGCTTTATTACTATATAC
>JAXIUT010000021.1:9229929-9279177 GCA_035586675.1 Eurytoma californica | reverse complement strand
TAGTTGAATTAATTCATCACAGTTTATAAGATTATTTATAATTTTGTAGACTAGTAATCCATCATAATATGAATGCATAATTGATGCTGTTCAGAATTAAGTGTTTTAATAATTATCTTAATCTAAACTTTACAAACATTTCTAAAATAAATTTTAGTTAACAAATCATAATCCCAAAACAATTTATGTAAATTTTCTTTTTCGTGGAACTTTTGAATTAAGATTAGATCATCCTTTTTCTATAATTATTTAAATTTAAAAAATTCAATAATAAATAGGATTTTTATGTTTTCTTTAAATTATATTCTATATAAAGAATTTAACGGTAGCTATAGCAGACGTAATCAATTTCTATTTAGTTTAAAATTTTAAAGGACAACGTATCGTATATCTCATAAATCCTTCATCCTAGGTCATAAATTTATTAAAATTAAAATTTTTCCTCATAAATTAATATATTTAGCTTATAACTAATTCTTGTCGCACAACAATAGGAACAGCTGACTATAGCAGTAAATACAGCAAAAATCCGTGGACCTGCATACATCGTCGCTAAGCGAAATGCAAACCTCCACCCAAGACATTTTCAATGCTTCAAAGGAGAAAAAATGCAGATGCATGCAAAGCTCGAGGAGCTCGCGAACGGCTCCACCCGCAGGACAAAGGGGAGAGAGGGCCGGGAATAAAGGGAGCAGACGCCCGACGGGGAGCCCGGCGGAAGTTGCCGCGCGGAGTGTCGTCTGTGCCTGTGGGGGTGGGCCGCCTTAACAAACTGCGAGGGGCGCGAATTAGAGGGCGCGAACGAGGGGACGCCGAAAAAAAGGGACGAGGTCGTTAAGTGGCGGAGGACGAAAAATGAAAACTCGCGCGCGAATTTGGATTGTACTCGCACGGTGCGCGCGCGCCGGTGTAAACAAGAGGCGAGGGGTGGCGATGCGTTGAATTAAACTTGCGAATCAGCCCAGGAGTTTGCCTTTTTCATTTTGCCTGGACTGCGATCGCGGGGGAGCGAGATCGAACGCACGGCGCCAGGCCGCGCTGTTTTTTTAATGGGAAAAGTTTAATGCTGCACTACGTTGGAATGACGCGTAGTTTACGCGCGCAAACTCGGAAATTAATGTTGTTCTTTGATTATTTCGGGAAGTTTGGACAGGTGTGGGTGAATAAATTATTTTATTATGTTCCGCGAGCTCGTTTTTACAGTACATTAAATGATTTTTTTTTTTTTTAATGAAAATATTTTTTTAATATTTTTATGAAATTAAATAATGTTTGTTTATTAAAATAGTTTAAGTACTAAGTTTACCAAATATTTTAATATGAATTACGATGCATTTGATGGAACACACTATTAAAGTCTCGGTTAAAGTGAGATATGTTCTTGCATATAATTGCCTATCTAGATAAGCAGGATGATACATCGAATTTGCATGAAGCAAGATTATGCGCTTGAAAAATACTACAGGATCTGAGCTTATGCGAGAGATGCAAGACGTCGTTAATCACCGTATAAGCGAACTTAGACTGAAGATATAGAAAACGCGGTAGGTATCTAGACCTTCAAAAACAGCATGTAAATTTGAATTGAAATAATTCCCTCTAAATCTGAATATGTGAAAACTGTGAAATTCACATACAAAAATGTGACTATTGACATATTAAATGTGAAAATTCGTTCACATATTTCATATGTGAACGACTTTTCACATGAAATATGTCAATTTTCACATATTCGGATTTAGAGAGTTGATTTTTTAACATAGTGAATTATTTTAAATAATACCTAAATTAATTATTGTACAAAATTCATTTTCAGCAGTATAAAGTAATAATATGTAAAATTCGTGAAATAAAATTTCGTGCTAAAAGAAGCGAGGAAAATAAAAGGACAATAGTTACATATTAGGGTACAAAATTCAAATGAAGTTGGCGAAACAAATGTAAAATGCAAGACTTACTTAACATAGATGTTAATGAAATCGTTCGTTTAACCAGCTTAATTCGGTCGTACTTTTGTAATTGTTTTACGTAAAGTGCAAGAACCCAAATAAATTAACCCCTTGACTTGGAGAAACTTAAGTACTCGACTGTTAAAGATTTAGGGGTCCGCAATACGGATGAGCTAAACTTTACGGCATAATCTTGGAGGCCGGGCAAAGAACTTCCTGGTTGCCCTAATTTCCATGGCCTCATCATCATAAAAGAGAGACGCCCGGTAATTAATACCTCGATTCCACAGTTCATGTAATTCAATATTTCTCATTTAAAATTTTTATACATAAAGATAAGAACAAAGGTGATAAATTTTAACTCTGTTACACTTGTCGAGGCGGCGAATGATTATTTATTGAATTGGTTGCGTTGCCATCTTAACATAATTTCAGAACTTTAGTGGCAACAAATTAGTTTATAACCCGTTGGAATTTGTTAAGTTAAACTAAATTATGATTGTAGAAATAGAAATTTTATCGGTCAAATCGAAACCATTTTCCACGAACTGCATACCTCTTGAATTAAAAGCCGTGGTACCCTCCGGCCCAGAGGTTCGTCTGAGGTGAGACTGGTGGAGCTTTGGAGGAGGAGCCTACTCCACCGCTCGAGAACGAAACGGCTTCGTTTTTTGTTAGCCGCTCTCGAGAAGTCCACGTACCTGTGAGCGGGAGGGCGAATCACGTATTTTATTTCAAGGGGTGTGAGTTTGCTACCTTTCGAAAGATGACTCTTTTGATCAATAACAATTTTTATTTTATCAAAACAAATATATGGAACGGTAAATTCACGTTATTCTGAATTATTAGTGTTAACTGTTCTATATAATATACTATTCTACTCTGCAAATATGAGCAAGTGAACGACTTAGAATAAATGCGTAATCACTTATTCGTACATGCAATCCGTAAGTTTCACTTATTCATATTTAGAAAGAGTAACTTACGTATACAATTTACTAAACTTAAAAAACTCAATTGTCAAATAATCGACGAATCCGAAAGTTAACTTCGAAATAAACATGACGCTTCCTTGCGGTGTTCGTCACCTCACCGCGAAGAAAATAAACCTCTCCAAAGCGGCGATAAAATGTTCCAGCAATGTACCACCCGTACGAGAGAGGGGGCGAGAGGGATAGAAAGAGGACGAGAGAGGAAGAGAGGGAGACATGTCCGGCCGCACAAAGCCAACCGAAAATTAAGTGGCGTCCACGGCTGGCAGGGGTGAAAAATTACAAAGCCCTCGCTCGGGCGGCGTCAAAGCGCGCGGCCTAGGAATCGCGGGGGCGACTTTGCCGCGTCGCTTATCGCCGCCCCGAGGAAAAGAGTAACGCGAGAGCGCGCGGCCGCGGCTTAATGAAAAGCTTCCGGAGCGAAGAGGAGCCGAAGCCGGAGCCCGGGTTAATTACGCGGCGTGCCGCCGGCGCACCTGCGCCGTTGTTCCGGGGCGCTTTGAGAGGCGCGCGCGCGCGGGTGGTAATGCGCCGCGATGCCCTGCGCGACTCGCCGCCGGACGCGCGGATGAATTTCAGATTAAAGCTTTGATCACGTCTCGCGACGGACTGGACGAAATTAACGGAATTTCGTTGGAAGTGGCGCGGCAAGGGCGAGCCCGGCGCACGAGTATAAATATTGATGGCCGCTTGACGCGCGGGGAGGATAATGGAGTGGTGACGCGGCTTTTTTCCCGGCGCGGATGACTCAAATTTAAGGGGATTTCGGATTGTAATTCGGAGTTTAATCGCGCCCGAGGGAAGTTTCGAATGGTTACTTTTACGTTCGTTGGGTATCTTCGTAGTCGTGGTTTTTAGATTTTCTAATCGCTTTGAATCACTCGATTAAAAAGAGATTTATCTAAATTATTAGTACTTTAATAAATTTAAACATGTCACGAAATAAGTAATTGTACATTTATATCGCGTTATACATATTTTTACGATACTGATTTCCATAAAAATACATTATTTATAGTTCAATTAATACAATTCGATAGGCATTATTTGAATCATTGATTAAATTATTGTAATAATTAATTTGAAGCATTTCTCCAAACGTGTATTTTACAGGTTCGCCTTGAAACTGGATTTCCCAATTCGTATGCCATTGTTGTACGTTCTGTAATAGAATCCATATTGAAATGCATGCACGTGTAAAAGCTTGACATTGATTTAATGTTTGAATTGAACGAAATAAAAGACTGAACTCGAACTCCATTTACGCGATTTAGCGCTGACAAAAGAAATCGAACTTCGATCAATTTATGTCATTTGTACTCCAATCAAATTAAAAAATTTCTCCCAATAGAATTCAGCAAATATTGCAATAATATAAAAAATCAAATCCAATAACTTCACTCTTAATATTAAAGGCTACATCCAAATAAATAAACAGTAAATCCATTAATTTTACAACTTCGTAGGGAAATTCTCGGTCTAATTTATCATATAAACCTAAAACTCCGCCGATGCATTATTTAGCGAGAAATTGCTGCAAAGTGAAAAAAGTCAAAATGGCAAATGACGCTGTGCACCTGTGCGCGCAACCGCGAGTGTAAAAAGAAAGCGGAAGCGAGCAAGAGAGATGGACAGTCTCCACAAAGCCGACGAAGCGCAGTTTGAATCTTCTTTTTTCTCAAATGATTAATATCTAACGCCGTTCAATACAGTAGTTGCATTATAAAATACCTATACGTATGGTCATACTGGAATGTATAGGTCAACACGCTTCCTCTTTCGTATGCTGCTCATGTGGTGCTATGCCATTTTTTCCTCTTGCCCTCTTTATTTTTATTTTATCTATCATATTTCATTTTTAGCATTTTCACCCTTATATATAGAATTTTTTTAATTTCATCAAGAATTTTTTTACGTGGTAGAAAGCGTAAGAAAATGGATACTTTAAAAATTTAATGGTAACATTTTTTAACTGTCAAAAGATATGTTCTTTAATTAATCATGTATTATTCATTAATTACATAAATTCTGCGATTTATTTCCGCATTAAAGAAAATAAGTTATATAAATTTTAGTTTATTTAAATAATCCGTACAGCACAAAGAATTAATAGAAATTTTCTTTATTGTTTAATTAAAGAGTAACAATAAAGTGCTGCCAAAGACATATTTTCGATTACATATAGTCAGCACTATATACTTTTACTTCTGAAGATTGAAAGATAACATTTAATCAAGTAAAAACAGTTTATGAGATTAAACCTGATCAAATTTATCGATTGGTTAAATAATTTCTAACGCAGCCCACTTATACAGACTTCTATTGCATAATAACAAACGAACACGACTTTTTGATGAAAAGTAAACATTTGTCGAATATTGACCGATACCTCCCTCTATTAAGTATTTTTTATGCCTCGTCACCTTCCTTTCCACACCCTGGCAAGCGTTTAGATTGTACCCCCCGCTTCCTTTCCATCCGCCGTCCCCCCCTAATTCTCTCTTTTAGCTCCTTTTGCTCCCTTTTCACGGGGGCCGCGCACTTTTTTTCCCCTACCTCGCGCTTCTAAATACACGCGGGGGTCAGGTGGAAGTTTCGCGCGGCTAAATTTATGATCGCTGACCTGGGGAGAAAATCATGTGCATCCCCGTACGGTCGCGAGGCCAACTTTATTCACGTCCAACTTTTTCCGTGGGCGCAGACGGTTTTCTTTTTATCGCGCTTACTCGGGTTTTTCCTTTCATTACATACGCGGACTCCACGCTTTTTGTATTAACAAAGGACCGGGCGATTTTTTTTTTCCACCCCCGGCCCCCACGCTCCCGACGAGAAATACATCTGCGCGCGCGCCGTGTAACTTTTTATTAGTCAGACGGCTAATTTGCCGCGGAAATTCGTCGTGATTCCTTTTTTTTTACAGAAGTCTACTTTTTAGCGGATTAAATCTTGCCCCTTTCAGAGCCCCGTTCGCGTTTGCGGTTGTGTGACGCGGAATTTTTTTATTTTCTGTTGCAACTTACGCTTAATGCGAGCGCGCGGACACGCTGAACTTTGCCATTACATATACTGCTTGAACTAATGTTGACATTATCCATTCATTAATATAATTTGTAGCTGAAAAAGGACGTAAAATTTTCAAGAGTCTGAAGATCAAAATTTTAAAGACTCATTTGTATATGCACATAATTAACAGCTGGCTATAATCAGGATAATCAATTGCAAGCTCTTTCACGCACATTCAAAATATTTTTATTTTATTTATTTAAAAAACAAACGGTTAAGATTACAAAATTATATAACACTTCTACAAAAAAAAGAAATAAATAAACGACAACCCGTCTTAAGCACCAACCGTTGAATTTCTCGGTCGGTACGCATAATAAGTGCGCAATTAGAGTAATGAGAGGAGCGACTCGATATCGGCAGGTTCGCCCGGGTGGTAATTGCAGCCGGGCGCGGATCATATTTAACGAGATCTATTTGCGTCGCTCGCTTCCTCCTCCGTCCGCCGTTAATTGGCCGGATTAAGAGAAACGCGTCCGCGCCGGGCCGGCGGAATCCGCGGGCTCTGCTCCTCCGCGAACGTCGAGAGGAGTTTCCGAGCGGGTCTCGACAAAGTGCCCCGGGAAAAGTTGCTCCGTTCGCGCGAGGGGGCGTCTGGCTGCGGCGATTCGCGGTAGTGCACAATCGACTTTCTTGACTTTCGAAGCCTCGAGGACGCGATCGTTATAGCCGATGATTTTTTAATGCCGCGCGGGAAATGGAATTGCGGTTGAGGTGGCGCGAATTACCGTGCGGGGTACTCGTTGAACATCTTTTCAACACGGTGAAAGTCAATTCATAAGACGACACGACATTTTTGCGACGTGTAATGTGCGAAACTCTATTCGGTATTTGTTTGTTCGAATCGGTTATAAAAATTTAAGAAGGTCGAATTATCGCGAAGTTTTATAATTATTTATCTCTTTTAGGGAAATAGATTCACGGAAGAAATAAATTTAAGTAAACAAATTTTATATATTAGAAAGAGTAAAGAGAATGTAAGCGAAAATATGTCTTACGATATCCGTCTGCATCTACTTGCGATGTCGAGTACTACTTACTTAAATTCCTCTAGTTTGCCTTTAAAAACTATACTACGAGTGTTCGAATCACTTTACATTAAACATGTTTTAGGCAGTTTAACCAACGAAACATTTTTACCGCAGTTTCTTGAACGTTTTTATCGTTACCGTGACATAATACCAAGCTGCATCACCTTATAGTTGTTAAACTACAGTGATACACTTGCAGTTTAAACCTGAAGTGGCGAATAAAAAAGCTGAATTCATTAGGATAATCCTTCCTAACTGAGCCCTCCACTCTTCGACGATTAACGAAGCCAATACAAGGAGCCGGCGTAAAGGGGAGCAAAAATCTAGGGAAAATAAAGGAATGAAAAAGGCGGAGGAGGCAGAGGCAAAAGTCGGCTAATGAGAGGTGCTTTTTGCCTCGGCGTACACCGACGAGGTAAATGCAGATAAGCTTTAAGTCAGGTCGCCTGGTCGCCGAGCCACCTATCGTTATGCTCTGGGGAAACTCTTTCAAGCCGCCGCTAACGCATGCAAAGGGACGTACCCAAGATTACCCAGGGGCTGGATCTCCGTTAATACCTAATTTTTCGACTTTATATGGGATGAATAATTCCCTTTCTTTATAGAAATTATTTCCATTTTGTTCCTTTAATGAATGCTTTTTGCTGGTGACGATTATATTTTATTTATTTGACTTTGCTCATTATAAGGAACAAAAGTTTGTTGAGACTGAACAAAACCCTGCTGAAAATCAACTAGTTTCAGAATGAAAAGGCATTTTGATCCCAAACTGACTATTAAATTGATGAAAAATATCCGTAAAGTTGATTTATCCAATTTCTAATAAAAAAGTAAAAACTATGGTAAATACAAACTTTTATGTACATTTTAATGACCATAAACCTTTTACGGCGTTCATTCAACGTTTCGTTATTTTATGAAATAACATACATTGCTTTGAATGCTTTACGCTTTATGCTTCAGTGACGTAATAAGGATTTCCAACTTATTTGAATAGCTCCTATTCATGGAACTGCTCGTTTTGAAAAACGCCACTCAATTTTTTAGTTGGTAGAAAGCGGTGCTTTTAAAAATTCAAAAAAGCTCTACAAACTGAAGCTTTGCCTTTGGATTTTTTATTTGCACATGCATTTACAAACAAACTAGCCATCTGTTTTCAAAAGTTTATTGTACTATAGATATTGCAATAACAAAAACGTAAAAATGTAGAATAAAATCCCTTTAAAATTGAATAAGTGAAATTTCACTTAAATAAGTAAATATTCACTTATTTAACGTGAAATATCTTGCACTTGTTGTATTACATGGAAGACTTTTGAGTTAGAATAAGTGAATAGTCAGTTATTTAAGTGAAATTTCATGTACTCCAACTGGAATAATTTTGTTTTAGAATTTAAATAAGACTTTATTTCAAATTAGATTGAACTGCAAATGTTAGAAATAAAATGTTCTATTTAGGGTTTCCGGTTCATCTCTCTTGATCAAACGATAAATAATGTTTTTAAAAGTTCGCCAGATATCGATTGGTATGGCAATGCCACCAGCAGACTCCCTCGTAAAAAACGCAACAGAAGAAGTAAAAGAGCTCTAAACATATATGAACCTCTTGGCGATTGACACTAATTCTGATACACTGGGCAACCAAGTTTCTTTACTTTTAGTCGCTTTTGAAATAAGTTCGATATACATTGCAGTAAATCAATATTTAACTTCGATCTGTTGTACTTTGTTGCTCATTGTTGCTCACAAACTATTTAATTACTACCACAAAACATTAGTGCGAAAATACTAATTACACTAAACAGATTTTATTTCTTTAAAACACCCCTAACAAATGGCAACATTTTTTAGAAAATCGCATGTTCAAAATTTTCTTTCAAATTTCAATTTTCTTTCATTGTTTTTAATTTCAATTCGGTCGAATGTACGTGCATGGATATAAAATACAACTTTACTTTAAAAGAAGTGAATGTATACAATGTAAAGTTTATGATAAAACACTCAAGCCTAACGAAAAAAGAAAGGCATAGAGTTCTCACGGGAGAATTTCGAAGTCCAGAAAAACGGCAGAAGCCGCGCGTACACTCATCGCTATTGTTAAAGCCGCGCGATTCCACAATCGCGAGCTGGCGACACACGGGCGAGCAAATCGTCGCTACCCGATCTCCCAATGAATTATCGCTGCCAATTGTGTGTTATCCCGCTTTCCCAACCCGCGGCGGACTCCTATGCGAGGATCCCGCGCCGACGTCGCTCGCGACGCATCTGATCCCCCTGACGGAATTCCAGCGGCCCTCGTCGCCGGCCGTTGCACAACTCCCCCCCTCTCGACAAGACCAACGGAGCACCCAATAAAACGGAGAAAAAAAAGCCGGCTAATGATCGAACTCCCCGTAGAGTCGAGGTATATACACCGCGCGCCGTGGTTGCGTAACCGAAGCGCAGGTAGAAAAGGGATCGCACCGCGCGCTCCGAGCCAACCAGTCGAGGGGGGGGGGAGGGGGAGATGGATGGAGAAAAGCGGAGGCCGCGAGAGCGGCAAAGGTCGCGAGCGAGCGAGCGAGAGAGCCCAAGGGTTTCCCGCGATACAATCGGGTCGGTTTAGAAAGCCGCGAGGCTCGGGTATGTGTGCACCCGGGACGCGCACAGGCCCGGGGGGAGGGGGGGGGGGGGGGAACAGGTGAAAGAGACGAGTCCCGGCGGGCGCTAAATTTTTGTCACCGCCGGCAGCAGCCACGCGATCGGCCCCGAGCGCACGTGAGCTGCATCCGCGATCGGGGACGCTTTCGTGCCGCGCGCGTTACGGCGAGTTTCTTAATTGAATCGATGTGCCTGTGCGGCTCGCGGAGATGATCGATGCGCTGGGAGGTTATACGCTTTTCAATCGCCTTTAAAATGTCTCGCCAAGCTGAATCGTCTGTTCAGAAGGCATTAAAATGCTGCTCAGATGCAACAGTTTTTTTTTTTTTTTTTTTTTTTTTTTTTTGTGATATTGGATTTATTGGTGTGCACTGTTGAGAGAAGAATCCGTTTGAATTTTTAACATTGAGTAGATATGAGACGCTTCACTTGGTACGTGCAAAAAGTTTACTCGCGTAATTTTCTTTATGTTCTCTAAAATATAAATGATATAATTTTAGATACGCCTAATAATCATATCTTATATCATTCTAGACTTAAATATTTTTCTCTAAACATCTATTTGAGAAATAGAATTTAAAGGATTAAAATAGCTTTGTGTGAAGGAACTGTTTAAGAATCTTTAATATTTTAGAGCCAATCTATGGAAAAAAGAACAGAATACAGATAACCAGAAAATCGAGGGGCTATTATGTAATCACAAGCCACTTTTAAATGATTTACTTCGCAATCACTTGTTAATCAATGTTAAGTCAATTTATAATTTCTTAATCAATATAATAATCAATAAATTTAAATCTCAAAAAAATATAAAATCCAAATATCAACTACAAGTAGTCTAAATCGATTAAAAAATAACAGCTGTAATTTGTAGGAGTTGTCATTAATTTGAATTTCGATATTTTTTCACCGACATTTCAAAGTGTTCGGACATCAGGCCCTGCATCTCTTCGACTCGCGGAACAAGTCCGGCATGGTTTCTAAGACAGTTAGAGCCTCTGAATGAATATTGAAAATTCACTGAACTTCGATTTATTTACATCATGTATTACACTCAATGTGTACTCATTAAAATTAAAACGCGATTTGGCCTTGATACAGCGCTTAATATTAGGTGGTACATTGACCGCCAGGTGGACTCTGAGTCTGACACATTTCTTACTAACACCTCTGTTGCCTTGATTTTATATATAAGCCACCTTTAGACTAGTATACTTAGTCACTGCGGATAGTTACGAGTGCTGCAGCATGATTTAAACGATTTTAACCGATTACAAAAAAATCGTGTAATCATTGGAATCAAATGTCACTAAAATTAGTTGTGTTTACAGATATAAAGTCGATTGATTTTCCGATTTTTTCTCATGTGGTAGCTCTCCAATGTTTCCTAAAATGTAATAAGCTAGAAATAAAACGAGTTTTATTGGACATAATATCTGCATGAAAGTAAATAAAAAACGGAGCTTTAAACTTTCTTAATAATGCAACGTACGAAGCGGGCTTCTTCGGTTATTAAAGAACAGTAAATACTACGAAACTCATTATAATACTCGCTTTTTATTACTTTAACAAAAAACGGGAGAAAAAATTTAATCTAAAAACTTTCTTGACAAATAGATTTCTGCTTTCGTATAAAATTAAAATACTTCCATTTTTATTCGATCCCTTATATGTATAAATAATTGAAAATAATAATACTCAACAATATTGCATTAGCTAGTCATTAAATTAATAAGCATATGTTACTATTTATTTTAATATCCGCATTAGACTTCGTGATTTCGACGTTGAATCGCTATCATAAACATTTACAACTCAAGCAAACCTGTGAATTAAAATTTCACAAACTTTATTGATCAAAGCATTTTAATGAAATTGCCAGCTTGTAATCCCTTTTATTAAACATCAAATTTAATGATTCTAATAAGTTATACAAGACAAAGTGATGACACTGGATACCTCGTCCCCCGATTAATCCATCACACAAGTAACACTCACATCGTCTCCCGAGATTACGGTAGAATAATAGTCTTCCACAATTTTCCTCGAAAATGATCATCCTCGCCGTAATCCGGCTCTAAACACCCGGGGGTTCGACAGCGCGCGAGAAAATAAGGAGCGATACCCGTGGCGCGGCGCGCCCCGCGATTAAACCGTAATACCGATGCGCATTTGCATATCTTAGCCGCGCGGAGCGCAATAAAGCCGGCGCTTTAATTAAGCAGGCGAGCCCGCGCTCGTCTCGCGGAATCGCGATGCGCGCCCAATAAGGCCGCCTCGTTGATGTGCAATTTTTCGAGCGGCGCCGCTCACCGTATGAAATATTGCCGGGAATGTCGCCGCGGGAGAAAGATTCCGCGCGCTGCGGAGAGTTCGCCGAGAAGCGATAATAATCGACGGTGGCGGTGGGGAACCAGTGAAGCTTGAAAAATGGACGGGATCGCGCGGCGCGGTGAGAGGCGAAAATACACGCGATATTGTAAGTCCCTTTTGACTGCGAAAAAAGCGACGGACTGCGAGTTTTATCGCACGATTTTGAATTTTTACAGCTAAAGAAATGTATACCCAACCATTCATATGTCCAGCTTTAAAAAAAAACAACTAATAAGTAATAAAAATTTATTGTCGGTTTATTGTATTATGTACTTAAAAGGGTTTTTAAAGACTGTAGAAAATTTTAACGACTATAGAAAATGAAAATAAATAAAACGAAATACAATCAAATCATTTAACTGAAAATAATTAATTTATATTAATCGATTAAATTAATTAATTATAACTTTTATTCTAACATTTGAAATATAATAAACGTCAATTATCGTCACATTTTTTTAGAAAATCGCATTGATCTCCTCCAAGTTTAAATCAATCATTAAATTTTAGCCAGTCATCATTTTAACTCATCCCAGGGTTTTCAGCTCCTTTATCCATCTGACGCCACCAACGAATCAATAAACAAAAAAGTCGCACTGATCGTTCACCGGGACCACCAAGCCAGAATAAATCGCGATTACGAGACGAGGTGTTAATAATCCCCCCTCGCTTCCTCTCCGGGTTGAAGTTTAATGAATGGAAACTTGGAGCGCTTATATAAAATCCACGGCATCTTTATCGAAAACTTTCGCTTCTACAGAGCGCGGGAGGACAACGAACGCGTCGTTAGCTGGGCTTTAACCACGTCATTCTTCTCATTACTATACCTACCTCTTAACTGCAGTGTTCTGCTAGTTAGTGCCCGAAGAACCGCTCCTTCTCTCTTTTTTTCCGCGCTCCCGTAGTTCCGTCCTTTTTTTTCGTTGCGCTTATTACGGTCGTCGCTAATTGGATTTTTAGCCGCGCGACGAATGCCGAGCCCTTTTAAGCCCGTGGGCGAGAAAAAAAAGAGATGCAACGGAGGAAGCTGACTAAATCAGCGGGACGAATAAATATGTGTGTCAGGCGCGCCGAGGAGATAATTAAGTGTGACACCGTGTGAGGCAAGCTAGCTCAACTTTTCACCCACACTTTCGCGATGTTCTCTTCGAGAAAATTTTTTGCTTGTTCATCCGGATTTTTTTATGCCTGCATTTGACGTTGTGAATTTAGTATTTTTTTTCTCTGTGGTTATAAAATAAACAATTATTAGATATTTAAAGCGAAAATAAATGTACCTTTAATACAAAGGAAATGCACGTTGGCCATAAGTTATAATCACACTTATAAGTAAAACCTTGAAAGAGTTTGATTTGATCAAAAAATCAAAATGATTGAGTTAAAAATATTAATTTAATAAAACGACTTACCTTTTAAATGGCACGGTGAATGGCACTTTCAAAATTGTACAGTTAGCTATCCAACTGAAAAAAATTATCACCTTTCAAACAATGAACTCAATAAAAATAAACATGTCACAAAAGAATGTATGATTAAAATGAAATCAATTAAATTAAATTAATAAAACAATCCTAAAAAAAGATGATCAATAATTACACGGTCGAATGAAACAATTATTTCCCAAGAAGAAAAATGCTCAAACTTATTCTGCAAGTGGAAAAAACTTCGAATAGCCGTAGCAACTTTTCTAGTACTAAATAAACTCGGCCGGAAAAACTAGCGGCAAACACTCGATGCCGCCGAAGCGATGGAAAAAGTTAATCAATACCGCGGAAAAAAGCCCTATGTCGGTATTGAGAACTAGAAAAAAAAAAGTTGCCGAAGGTTCGTCGGAGAGCGAAAAAAGTAAGTTATAAGTCAAGTGGCCGTGGGGGGTGGGAAAAAGGAAGGTAAGAGTCTCACCGGTGGCGTGAGTTTCGCGCGAAATCGGCGAAATTCGCGCTCGTTGCGCGGCAACACTCGTTATTTCTGCGTATCGGCGCGAGCCTAATGAATGCCACTCGTCGCTTACTAAGTGCGCGATACTCCCGCGGCCGTTCCATCATTTAGGCGTACGCTCGAGAAGAGGCGGTGGCTGTACTCAAAATTGGTGCCGCGTGCGCCGCAGTTACACCCGGTGTTACTGACATCTGGATCGATCGGTTTTTGTGGATCGCGATCGGAGGCCGTTGGTAATTGCCGGTGTAGCGGTGAATGCGCCGCGAATTTTTTTTTTAGAGCGTGTTTTTTTTTTTTTTTAAAGGGGCGAATTTTATATTCGTTGCAGATGGGACAGCAGCTTATACTTCGAAAAATTTAAAGGGTGTTTAAGATATTCTAAAAGAAATATGCAAATAGTATTGTTTTTACTTTATTTATTTTAAATTTGTGCTAGTAAAAAATATTTTTACTAAGAGTAAAGTAAATTTTACGTTTAATATGTTACAGTCTACTTTTTATTAAAAAACAAATAAAAAATTTATTTTCTCTTTTTTTAGTCATACTCTTTTAAAACAAAGTTAGTAGATAATAAAAACCTTCTATTTATTAAACGTTTTAAAACTTTTTAAATCTTATAAATTTTAAACTGTAAATTTTTATATTTATTTATTTTTTTTTAAATGAATTATAACGATCTAAAAACGAACCCTTCATTTTTTTTATAAAGAATGCCACATTGAATTCTCTTAAGTTATTTTATTTCGTTTTATACGCATGGTAATGTATTAAGACGTTTCTTCCGATCAATTTCTTCCTCTCTCACTCTTGTCTCCCTTTTTTCACCAAGATGTAGAAAGAGCTTCTTCTGACGTCGAGATTACGTTTTACGATATTCCCTTCGGGCTTCTGTTCTCTCGGTGGTTGCTCTTTCTCTCACGGTTGCTTTTCCCCCTTTTGCTCCGGTTTTTCGCGATTTTCATTTCGTTTCTTTGTCTTTCTGCTTCTTACCGCCGTCGTTTTCTCGGGCGAAAAAGCAATTTGCTCATGCCGCGGTTATTGAATGTCGATAACAAATAACTGAGCTGCGTTAGACGGAGACTTAATAAAGAGATTTCGCGTGACGGACGTAATTTCTACCGGGCCCGGCTTTCGCTCCTGTCCACGTGACCGTCGTCGAGATAATTTGCTCCCGTTTATGATTTTCTCTAAATGTAAACTTTCCAGATATAATGTCAACGCTTTTTTGTGGATATATTCACAAATGAGCTTTTTTAAAGATAATGCGTACAAACATTTTCATTTAATTAAACGTATTTCATAATTAATGATTTCTTTTTTGTAATATTTTAATGGGGTTTAATGCCGTATAGTAATAAATGAATTAAATGTCTTTTTAACTTTGAAGAGAAACTTAAACACTAAAAGCTAAAAGTAATAACAGCGTCGTTATAATGAGCAAATATAGTATGTAATTACAACATTGTCGAGTGATATTTTAAATTAAATAAAATTTCAGATCGAGGTTGGTTACATACTGCGCGAGTGTACAACATACTAGTCCATCGAGAACAAAATCCAATACTGCTAACTAATCTGAGAAAACCTTGATCTCCCCTCGCGCTGCGAATAAAACAAGCGGATTATTTTTTCCTGAAAATTCCTCGCTAACAATTGTCCTTTTAATCTCGCCACATCAGCTTGGACAGATTTACCCGGCGCAAATAAAGGCGGCCCGCGCCGCGCACAAAACAGACGAAAAGGCATCCGCGGACGGGGGAGGGACGAGAGACATTTTAGCGTGGAAATTCATGCCGGTGTATAGAATTCAGCAAGGAGAAAAGGGCTCGGGCCGATCCGGCTTTAGCGTCGCTTGAAAATTCTCGACGGAAAAATAGGAGAGGCAGGGAGGGCGCGCGAGCGCGAACGAAAAAGCCACTACCCCGAGCGTCGGGCAGGTCCAATCTTCTCTCGTTTCCGTTAACTTATTTCCGTGTCTGTAGACAAGCGCGCGCGGCATAAAAGAGAGAAGGAGAGAAAGGACCGGGACGGAGAAACACATAGAGCTTCGACTGGAGCGGGACGCGGAGAGGCGAGCCCTTTTCCACTGCCTCGACGCGCCACGTGAGCTGTTGCCGAGATGTGTGCACATATGAGCGATTTTCGCGGAAATATTAAGGGGGATGCCGTGCTGCGAGAGGAAACGTGCTTTCGATTTTAAGCTTTCTCAACTTTTTTTTCTATTTCGAGATAAGAGCCGCACAATTCGTATGGTATCTATTTACTTTTTTCATTAAGAAGGTATCAAACTCTTTCTTTGCGCTACAAAAATGTAAGGTAAAAGTAGATTTAGTTTAAAAGTGTTATCTAGGTTATCCTTTACTCACAAGGATTTTATATAATTTAAAATTTTCATCCAACTCAAAATCTTGTTAAATATTCATAACATTAAGAACATATCAAATCTAAAGAATGATAAAATTTTTTATCCAATATTGAGCAGCACTTTTGATTACTTTTAAATTCGTTCATAAATGTTTACACGATTTGCGATTTTATTGATTATTTAATACAATTTCCGTAGTCTGAGTAAAATCCAATATTTGAATATTCATTATTTACCAATACGATTAAAATCTGAAAGCAAAGATAATGCCGTTTCGCTCGAGTATTATAAAAATGCAATTTTCTACAATTCAGTATAAAGCGCACTCGACATACATTGAAAAATAATGAAACTGACATTTAATACCGACGAGAATCGAAGTAGCAGCGTACACCCCCAATAAACTTCGAGCGAGCACCCCTTGTTACCTCCTTTAAAGAAAATCCCCTAAAAGGGAAAACTCGACAGCTCCGCGTAGCAGGCTTTTAATCAGATTCACCAGCCAATACATCATTCAATTGCGACCTCTCCGTCCCGTCGTCAAAGCCAATCCAATAGTTGCGCGCGCTACGCCTCCGCACGCGCGGGGCTGTGGAAGCTCCCGGCGGTGTACCTGATGCCCCCTCCCACCCCCGGCAACTCGTTCGTCTCGAAAATTCGCGACGCGCGCCCTTCGCAGATGCGCGCCCCGTCTTTCCGCTCTCTTTACGGGTGGCTTTTGTACCCCGATTGTGTACACTGCGGGGGCCCGGGGAGACGGTAAACGCGAGACGGGAAGCCGGTGGCCTCATTAATTTTACATGCGTAGCTCGAGTTAACGGAACGCAGGCCGCATTCTAAGGAGATCAGCGATCCGGTCGCCTATCGACTGCTGTACGCAGGGCCGCGCGTCCTTGCAGCTAACGGGTAGGAATTGCCGGCGGCTGCGGTGGCGGTATACTGGGGGTGGGAAGCGCTGCGGGGACGAAAGTTTCGCGGAGATTTTCCTAGTCAGATTTGAGAAAAGTAGTGCTGCTGCAGATCCCCCGAAGCTACGGTGCTTTCGCACAATGGAAAGTTTTTACGGAAGAAAGTTGTCTACCATTTTTCATGCTTTCTTGTATAATTGTACCTTTCGAAGATGTAGCTCATTAAAGATAATAAATTTTGTAACCTAAATTAAACAGCTGTATTAAAATAGATATCTTTAGTCTTAGAATCAGGCGATTTAAAATGAAGGAAAAGACATAATTATTAAATATACTTGTAATTTTAATCAAATTTGTATTATACACATTATAATTTTAATAGAAGTGAATACAAATTATATTGATTGTATCTTATAGCGTTATATAGCGGTATAATGCAGATGAAAGTGATCGATAACTTAAATCAGGAGATCATTTAAAATTTTATCAAGCCATCTGTAATCCATTATAGCTTTTCTGCTAAGCTTCACTTATTTCAAAGACTAAGAAAACACATGCGCTGGAAAAGCTTGAATTTAAAATTAAACTGCAAGTATTATAATTAAAACTTCAGTACAGCAAAATCAACATAAAGCGCACGATCCCGCGCCGTTATACCTGCAAATCACGGTAAACACTTCATTCAACTTGAACGAAGTTTCCCTCGTCATTGTCCAGAAGTACAGTTCTGACATAACGTAAGTAACCTAAACTTCGCGCCGACCCTCGCGAAATTAAACGTAATTAGCGGACGCTGCGGGACTTCGTTTCGAATTCGCGACGTCCGCGTGCAACTCGCGCACTTTCACAAACGAAAGTAAACCCCTAGAAAAAGCGGAGGCACAGCGACACGGCAACGTCGGCCGCGCGCTCAGAGTCTTCTTCGCGGAGTGAGAGAGAGAGAGAGAGAGAGAGAGAGAGTGAGAGAGAGAGAGAGAGAGAGAGAGAGAGAGAGAGAGAGAGAGAAGAAAAAAAAACTGAACACCGGAGAAAGGCTCGGCAGAAGTGCGCATCGCATGCGGCGGGGGAAACGAGGAGGCTCGACTTCGGCGCTACGTTCCGGAGCGAAGTACAGCGGTGGGATAATAAAGGAACAGCGCGTCGCGAAGAAAACGAGGGCCTACGAAGTCACCCGGATTAACTTCTGACAAGGGGGAATTACTTTTGCTGCGTCGGGGGAATTGCTACGCTCGCTATGGCCTTTAAACAATATCGTATTTTTCCTCTCTCTCTCTCTCTCTCTCTCTCTCTCTCTCTCTCTCTCTCTTTTAAATTCATGTTTTGGAGGATTTTTCGCCGTCGCTGTTTGTGTAGAGAACGTACTCGAGTTTCAATTTTTTTGCATTTGCTTTCGTTCGAATTTTTTTTCTCGAGAGTTGATTTTTGGTATTCGATAGAGAACTTGTACATTCGTTCGAGCAATCAATAGGCGCTCGTCCGGTGCATCTTTTCTCTCGGCGATCATGAGTGCACGCCCGTTTTTTTTCCAGGTTCGACGTTGAGCGAACCCGCGGGTTGAAACTTGCCTCGCGAAGAGTGAAATGCATATGGTCGAGGTTATAGTACACGTTGAAAAACAGTCGGCGATCAAATAAAATGTTCAATTGATGTTCAATTCACAAGCAAAAAAAGGCTTTAAATTTATTAAATTTTTTATCGATAAAAAAAAAGTTGGGTACACACTTGTTGAAGTAGAAATTGATTAGATTGCAAAACTTCGATGCGAAACTTATGCAAACAAAATCTTCATATCAAATTTAGTGAGGCTTAATTTTCATATCACACTATTATGTGCTAATAATTATTAAATCGAAGATTATTTTTAAATTATCCTACAATTTTTGCAACAAAATTAATTATCATTTAATAGAAAAATGTTGTATGCAAACTTACTTAATTTTGTGCAATTCCATACTTTATGAGCGAATTTTTATTCTAATTTCTATTCTTTGATTACCATTAATTTTTCATTCACCCGCAACTTTATGTCTTAGTAGTCAATTCTATTCTCGCAAAACCATGCGAGGCATTTAAGGTGCGCCTAACTGCCTTTCCAGTCAAATAAAACTGATCCTCGAATATGTACCAAATCAATTTAAATTAAAAACGTTAAAAGTAAATTTAACCTACAGCACATAAAATACAATGTAACTCAACTTAAATAGTAACATTTCAAATTTGGCACGGTAAAAAGAGAAAGACCAATCATCTCCCATAACAAAATAACCACTCAAAATGAATAGTCGCTAACCAGGAAGAACAACAGCTAAAGGCCCTCATCATCCGCGCAAACAGTGCACTTACAGAGTTAACAAGCGCGGCGACTCAATCGCGCTTTTACAAAGGCACGCGACAGGTTTATCGCCGCGCTCTCTAGCAAACCCGAACAAAAGCGAGGGGCACTTTCGAGCGCACACGTCGCGGTTCCTCAAAGGTCGAGGGAACGACCTCGCGCGCCGCTCTTACCAACAAATCGTGCCTGCACCTTTCGTCGATTCCTCCCGAGGCTGCGTAAATCACGCGCCTCTCGAAAAGCGCGCCTTCGGATAAATAATGCATGCGCAGGCTCGCCGTGCGCCCGCGATATTCCAGGGGGGGTTCGCGCGGCGGCAGCTCCGTTACGTAAATATAGCAGCGCATCCGAAGCGCGCACTTTACGATTGGTAATTGCTGCGCGCGCTCTTAAAGTTTATCATCGCGCGGCGAGCGCTGAAAAGGGCATAAATAATGAGCTTTTTGAGGTATTATTATGAGATCGCCACTAAAGGCGCGTTAGCGGGAAACGCTTTTCGCTCGTCGAATTTTAGCGCGGGCGGTAGCGCTTGCGCCGAACAATTTGCATGCATTACCGCGAGATTCGTTGATGAGATGTTCGGGAATTATTACGATTTTAGTGTTAATTAACGCGTTTCATCTGTTTCCCATCAATTTGGTATTTAATTGTCTGTTTTATGTCAAAAGTTTCCCGACGAGTTAGTCGGGTAATTCAATTTATGATTCTATTTACAATTAACGAGCAGTTACCTAATCTACTAATTACCATACTTTCTGCACTACTGTTGCTTACAAAAAAAAATATTCTGAAGATAAAACATTTAAATGCTGAAAAAATTAATTAAAAAACTTGTTCTTTATTTTAAAAAATTCGTTATCTCTTTAGTATATTGTCGAACAATGAATGGTTGTCGAGGTTAGAAGTTGAAACATTTAACATTAAATCATAGTAAAAAAAAAAAATTGGAAAACGTGAGGCAAACTTTGCTCAACGCATAAAGAGTATGGTTATACGCGTAAGTAGATACGTTCCGACACCGATAAGACGACGCTTACTTACTAGTCTCTGCGAACATCATCTGACACAAATATACGGTCCGTGATATCTCGCAAACTTTGATCGCATTTATCACAACTTTTTCGACACTTAAAGAGGGTCAGAATTTTTTGTCAACATATTCAAATATACTTTCACACATATTCGTTTTGTTGAGTGAAATTTAACTACATTATGTTCTCGAGAGAAAGAAAATTAACTTACCTGATTAAAGTAACTTCATAACTTTCTTTTTTTAAATTATACAGTTTATTATTGTCAAAAAAATATTAACGTTCCGGTTTTTTAAAGTTGATTAATGATTTACTGTATTATGCAACATACGTTATGTTTATTGTTCTTAAAATGTTCACAAACTGTTATTAACAAAATTTAAACTAATTAAATAGAATTTCGATTAGAAAATATTTCAACATCTTTTACTATGAAAAAGCATAGAAATCTCAAGATCGCAAAGTTCGCTAATCTGAGAAAAGTGCCATCTTCAATCCCCCCGAATCAACTGCCGATCGCACGTCCAGCCCAGTTGCTGTTTTTCCCAAATGCCTTGCTCCGTTCGTTGCGTCCGCGGCGCCGAACTTCTCCCTCGGCCACCCCCGCCCCCCGCGAGGCCATTCTCGCAGAGCTTGCAGGCAGCGCACTCGAAAAAAGGAGCCTCATTCAATTATCGCTCACAAAAGAAGTCGAAAGTTTTCCCTGTCGAGGCCATTAATTTGCCGGGCGGCGTTACGCGAAAACTTTTCATCGCAAAACACTGCACCCCCCCCCCCCTCCTCCTTCCCCTCGCAATCTCCATTTCTCATGCACTTCGGTGCTTCGGCGGCGCGCGATTCCCGTAAAATGCTCCGACGCTTCGCGCGGTCCGCCGTTCGCGCTCAGCGGTCTAATTAAAAAAGGGAAGCTTATTTCTTTTCTCTTCGGTGGCTTTGTAAGCGCGCGGCCAGATTTTTCAAGTGGAGGCAAGCGCAGCTTTGGTGGATCGGGAGCCAATGTAACGTGCTCAACAAGACAATGTCGGCGCAAAGAGGAGAGAAATACTGCAGCTTTGGATTTTTTTCTTTTATAGATATAGATGGTTGGTTACGATTTCAATTTTACACAGGGGTAAATAAGAAATCGAGGGAGAAATATATTAAAAAATAAATTTATTTGCTAAATTATAGATAATACTATTATGAATTGTTCCTGTATTTCTTACCGCGGCACTATTTCACTAATTATTTTATTTTTCAGGAATATTTTCTTTATGGCCACCGTTCTATTTAATTGACTGATAATCAGTATCGACTTGCAACTTAATTGAAGAAAATTACTGCATACGGCATTAAAATTTTTTGAATGTAAAATATGGACACGCATTATGCAACTGCAGAAGATAAATTGCGCGTACTCCTCTTGCAAAAGAAAAAATCATATCCTACAACTAATACCCCCATCAAACTATAATGAGTACGTTACACTTAAGTACTCCAAGATTATTCAAATTTTATGTTCCACCTAAGCCTTACATAACTTGAAATGACTCTTCCAGATCATGCTTGCCGCTCTCGGAAAATTAGCAGCATAAATCCTCCATCGGGCATCATAAAACTCCCACCGAACCCGAGGTGAAGAACTTGGCCGGCGCGAAAGCTTCGAAATCGCAGCACCCGATAAAAGCTCCTTCGGAGCCCGCAGAGGGTGATCCGGAACCCGCGTCCGCCGCGCGAAGACACCCGTTTCCGCGCCTTAATGCGGCGGCCCCGTCCTGCGGGTGTTCCCATACTTCCGGGACGGGGTGCCGGAGGGGGTGGTGGGTCCCGCGTAAACTCGCGGAGCAGTTCGTTACCGTGTTCCCGGTAATCACGGAGGATCGAGTTAATAACTTCTTAATGCTACTTAAGGTTAGCCAGAACTGCGCAAATTTACGAGGCCGCGCCGCGGCTTCGGCAGTCGCGGGCTGCAAGATGCGCCCGAGCACTTATTATATACTATACCGGCACTTCGGAACTTTTCGAATGGCGCACGACGAGGCCCTCTAACCGCGCGAGCGCGGCTCATCATCTCTCCGCGAGTGCGCGCAGAACTCCGCCGGGAGAGTCTCTTTTCGTTGCGCGAAGACGACAGACAGGGGAAAACTTTGACTCAAATGGATACGCGCACGCGAAGGATGCCGCATTGAATAGGTTGTGCAGTTTTTGAAAGACGATTAGTTTTGTCATTTCAGTAACATTTAGCTGAAGGATTTAAATTTACACTCTTCATTTAATATTACTTTTTATAAAACTTCCATTACCTTAATTTATGATAATTAATATAGAATAAAATTAAATTACCGTAAGTTATTGCATTATAACAAGTCCTAAAAATCTAACTTAATTATTGAAATTTTTTATCTTCAGTAATAATATTTAGATATAACGACTTTACTTGTAAGTGTAATAAATTCACTTCCGTTTTTTGAAAATGAAATGAAATATTGAATTTTGTTAATTTAGTTGTAGTTACTTTATTTGAATCAAATTCAGCTAACAATTTAAATGAAAACGACGAATTACGAATAGGATTAAATTTTTTAACGGAAGTGCAAAAGAAAAATCTCAGCAATTGTCTACCTGCTAGTGCAGAACAAGGAAGTAATTACCATTGATTATACTACAAATCGGAGTTTCGGTTTAGAACATCTATAGACTATTGAGAACAATGAAACGAATAATTTTCAAATATATTCCAAAACGAGGTTAAGTCAGCAATTCTATTAAATGTTGATATACCCATTATCTTTAAACTTTTCATGTCTGTACACACCCTAAAAGCAAACTGCAACTTTAAGATAGCATCTGTATTACTTCCGGTATACCAAAAATCCAATCTCAATTCCCCGCTACCCAAAACCCCACGGAGTAAAACATCGAAATAACTGCAGAAGCGCGGCACTACGCGTCGTCGCGAGAAATTCGGAAGCAGCCGTTAAATAACGGCCTATCCGACGTGAAATATATTCGCGGAGGATCGGCGAAAGCTCGTCGATACGGCGCGAGCCGCGTCGTTTTGTGTATCGCGCGCCGTGATATTTAGTGCCCGGGCTGTGATAATAATTCAGCGATAGCGAGCCCGCCGGGCCGCTATCGCCTCTCGCTGTTGCAAGTTTTCCGCGCGTGGATCGCATGCGGGCGAGAGAAAAGAGAGCACCCGGCTCGACGAAATTTTCAGCGCTTGCGCGGGCGCGCGCGCAGCAACTTTTTCAGCTTAGTTTAAAAGCCGGATAATGAAATCGGTCGAGCGCGAAATTGAGCGAAATTGAGCGGTTGGAAAAAGTGACGGCGAAGCGGAGTAATTGCCAGATAAGGATGCAGAGCGATGCGGAGGCTCGCTAGCGATCGCCGCGGGAAAAAATTTTGAAAATAAAGAACGACCCAGCGGTTGAAATAATGAACCTGACGTTTTCCAACATTTTTTTTTAGGATTTTCGCGATATTTTACAAACTGTAGTTAGCGCTGTTTATAAAAAAATATAAATAAAAAAAATAAACAGAGAAATTTTTCTTAATTTGATTTACCAATTATGAATGAGCACTTTCTTTGCTTTTAAATATAAATAATTCTATAATTAAAGTAATTAAAGTAATATTTTGCTTCCTATCGTGTGATATTTATGGAAAATCCAATCTCATTTACTTATACAAACGATTTCATTTGCGAAATTCCAAGCCCGGCATAATAAAGTTTCGCCTGTCCACTGCACGTACTCTGTGCAAACACTGTACTTACAAAAGCTCCTCATTTCCTTGGCCCGGCTCCATCTCAAATCCGGAAATGCCCCCCGACCCTCTCTCACTTCTTTAGAATACCTTTCCTGTTTTCACTTTCTCCCGGTGTGTTTCCCCGGGCGTGCATTTTGCACTTAAAGCTCGCGCGCATGACCGAAAGTATGACAGTCAGTTCGCATATTTTCGCGACAACTCCTATGTTAAATTTTTGAACTGCGAGAAACAGGCTCGCGCACCATTTTCAACCGACATTTTGAACGTGCTTTTGAAATGCTCGGAGTAAAGTTTGAACATTTTTTAGGTTTAAATTTTACTAGAAAATTAACAAAGGTACAGCATTTAATAAACTATTTTGATAAAAAAAAATTTGTCTTAGATGTATGTAAAAAAAATCTCATAACCAAATTTTTCTCCGGAAGTCTCGGAGTGCAATTCTTGACAAGCACTCTCGTCGTGCACCGCATCGAGTCGTAAGAGGCGCGTGCGAAAAAGGCGAAAATTCCTCAGCCTCTCAAACATACGCGTTCACCAAAAAAATCACCTGTCACTTCGTCTCCTTTCAAGCCGAGCGTGACTGGCTCGGCTTCCGCGATGCGAAATCGAGTCGCGTGCATTGATTTTTCGCGGGGAATTCGATGAGAAAAAAAAGAAGGCTACGGTTAACGAAAAGTACATCCGGGTCTGCAAATCCAGCGAGACACGCGCCGCTTCATGCCTGCGCAGAAAAAGGCTCGCTCCAACTCCCCGGGAGGAAGAATCCTGCAAAGAAGGCGGAGGAAGTTTGGCCAGTCAAAGCACGCGAGCCCTTGCGAGACTTTTGTTTTGCAGAGTTTCCCGCTCGTGCCTGCCTCTTCTCTTTCTTTCTCTCTCTCTCTCTCTCTCTTTTCTTATTTTCCAGAGGCCGGGGCGAAGCAGGAATGGCGAACTTGTTGTCGAGCTCGGGGTGCCTTTGCCTTTTTTTGCTCACCTTTATTTTCCCTTAGGAGAATTCTTTTGCGATGCGTGTACACGACCGAATCTGATTTTTGCTATACTTAAATGCTACTTACACGCTTAACGTGACTCTTATCGCTCTGTTTCACTGTACGCGACTATGAATGATGTTTTCACCGCATGGGACTTTTTAGCTTTGCATAATCAGCAATCCAGATAACGTGGTTGCTTTGATTCCTACCTGTTCTTAAAGGATTGCTCAAATCTTATAAATTGCAAATGTATAAAAAAAAATTTTGCCTTTAAGCATGTATTTTGATGATTATCTTAAATATGAAAATAATAAGTATACTTTAATATAAAGGTACGTTAACTATTTAAAAGCAATATTTTACTAAAAATTTTTATATTTTTATTACATTTTTTACAAATAAATTTTGTACATTTTTCTTGGTTAAGCTTAAATTGTAAAGAATTTCAGCTTTTACAATATTATACATTATAATAACATTAATAATATTAATATTAAAAATAATATTAATATTAGTAATAATAATATACAGTATTACAATGAAAATTTTATGCACTTCAATTTAAATTTAGTTTAGTTAGCTATAGTTAAAAATAACTTTTCGTCATTTTGTAATGAATTGTCGATAACAATTTCAAAACTTAACAAACCAATAAAAATAATAATTTATACTAGCCGCTTATTCTCCTATCAGAAATCGATGTTTTCAAATTGTAAATACAATTACAGCTTTATTGGACAAAATTGTTTCTGTAGGCATTTGTATTCAGTGCAATGAATTGTTGAATTCATATTGTAACAAATTTCATTTATTTTTATGTTATACTAAAACGTCATGTTAATTGCCAATGAGTCTTAAATATACAGATTGCTTAAAGTAAATGTAAAAACGGAGTTGCTGCTTGAAATACGACCGTTACTGTCCTTTTCAAAGATTGGCTCTAATTTGTTTTTTTTTTTTTTTTTTTTATTTCGTGTAACCCCAAAATATAGAAGACGGTGTTAAAATCGACATATAGAAACCTATTTCGATCCGTGTACATGTATACAACCGTCTTACGTACAATGCCCAGTATGCATTAGTATTTCAATCTTACATCGACATTGGTGTCGTAACAATGTCAGATTTCAGTTGTGCAAAAATATTTTATGCAAACTTAACGAAAATAGATCCTACAAATTCGAAACTTAATTTGTATTTTAGGCATTGTATTTTTAGTTCTTTCGTCGATCGCGTAAAATTTCTTACTGCTCTAGAATCCTTTTACTTTTCTCGGAAAACATACATTTTGATCAAGTACAATAAGGTATACGAATACCTTCAACGCATTACTTTATTCCTCAAAGACAAAATGACAGGCACAATTGACAAAGTAATCCTTACACGATATCGGAAGCTATTTTTTGCATGAAACCGTGTTAGGAATTAGTATGGAGTAGGTATTAGTAAAAAATGGCTTTTTGTTCTTAGTAAAACATGTACTGAGATATGGAAGACTTGAAAATTATCTACTTATTTAAATTTTCCTAAAAAACATTGACTAATAATATTCATGCGCTTATAAATAAACTTGTATTATAGAGAAACTTATAACTAAAAAAAGAAATATATGGTATTCGAACACAATTGAATTTCTTTTATAGAATCAGCATACATAATAGTTAGCGCTAAAAGGATCTCGAAAAGAGACGAAAATTAAAACGCGTTCGCTGGCTATAGTACACATGAATAAAGTGTATTTGTACGGCAAAGTGAAATACGTACAACGAAGAGCGAGGTAGAATACACTCCGCGACAGATTAAATTTCTTGAATTAGGTACCCTCGAAAGGAACCCTACAATTCTGACGCCTGTGTCATATTCACTACATTTCGCGAACTTTATTAAACTAAATTGAGCGATTCTAAAAAAAAAATTATTACCATGTAGTCTAAAAACTAAAACGATATTTCTTGAACGTAAAATCTCTAATCTATGAAGATTAAAGTATCGGTACTATCCTACATCCCTTAAATCTAAAAATAAGTGTAATACTCAAGAAGAAGTGAGGGTAGACTTGTACATTTTTTTTGGTATTTTCACGCGCGATCGACGACAGAAGATTAAAAGTAAAGAAGAAGAATAAAAGATTTGAGGCTACGAGTACCGCGCGAGCGTTAGCTGCTGCGCGCCTCGGGCTCGGGCTTGCGCGGGTGCATGTCGTGGAGCTCGCGCTGCAGGCTCCAAGGTATCTCGAGGCGATAGGCCTGCCGGTCCGACTTCAGCCGGCGCTTGATCTCGCGCAGGCAGAGGTCGCGCAGCGAGTACAGCGGCAGCGTGATCAGCACGTGGGTGCGCTCGATCCGCGGCGGCAGCTCCGACCGCTGCATCCCGCGGTACTTGGCGAAACACGACTCCGGGAAGTACACCTCCTGCCCGTTCGCCGGGAATCTAGAATTTTACAGGTTTCCGTTTATCCAGTTTTTTTTTGCGTGCTGTTTGCACGAGAGGAAAAACATTTGACGCGACGAGCGACAAAGTTACGTTAGTTACGGAATAGACGTTGAGAGAGTTTGGAAAGCAGTGTTTTAACGCGAAATGCAGTTTTATTTACGTTAATTAAGTCGTTTTAAAGGAAATTTTTATTTATGCGGAAATTATTTTACGCTAAGATGCTGCGCTGTTACAGAACTGTCCAATTAGTACGGGACACTGTACTTTAATTTTCGAATAAAGTTTACCGTACTTTTTAACAATAAGAAACTCAAGCTTAAAAGGCACGTATAAAATCAAACATTTTAATGATTAGCTGGGAAGCTCCGTTTTTCTCTCCCTAATGAGCGAAACTTTAAAAAACAAACAACCGCATTTATCCAGCTGCGGATCAAACATTTAATTACTGCATAAAATAGGAAAAAAAAGAAGAAAAAATGAGAAGGATCTGAAAACGGAATTTACCTATCTTTGGTCTCCACATCAATGAAAATCCAGGGATGCGTGACGAAGGTGTTGATATCGAGATAGTCCCTGCAGTTCAACACCTTGTAGCAGATCCACTTGCCCTGGTAGTCGATCCAGTAGACGCCGACGCTGTGTCGCGTGGTGTTGATGAACCTGACGAACGAGCTGTACCGATTGTGGATGGAGCGCAACACCGGCCGCTGCTCCTCGCGCTGCTGCTCCATCGCCAAGCTGGCATGTACTCCCTTCACTGCCTACCTCTCTAACGGGCCTCTCCACCCTCCGACACTCTCTTTCCCTATATCCCCTTTGCTCGAGCTCTACGCACCTGCCCTACTCGTCAAGTACCTCTCAGCGGAATTTCGGGATTTTAAGTTTCCGCACGCGACGTCCCGCGTTGCTCGCCCACTAGCGGACTAAAATCAAAAGAAAATGAAACAAAAAAATGGTGCTGCTGCTGCTGCGTTTAATGCTCGACGAGGCGCTTGTGTGCACGAAGCGGACGATAAGAAGCGAACGCAGCTGAAATGCGCCTCGTCGAGGATGCCTTCTCGTATATACATGTGAGTGTGTGTGTGTAAGTGCGTTTATATTACTTTTTTATGTGGAGAGTGAGGATTATGCGGTGGACGAAATGCGGATGGTGTAATTAGGATAATTTTTCTTTTTGTGGGGTGGATTTTAGTCTGAATGGAGTAAGCGGCGAGAAGTGTTGTTAAATTAATTAAAGAAGAGAACTTAAAAATCGCTCGTATTTACAAATAAAAATGATATATTTTCTGTTTTGCTTTGACGTCAAGTAATTTTAAATTGCTTTTGAATATCGAGATAACATTTTATCGCAAGGAATCCCAGCGTAATGCATCAGATGATTAGTAGCGAGAAGCAAATTATCAGTTTCGTGTTATTGAACTATCGTAGTAAAGGTCGTAATTAATATTCCATTAAGGAAACAAACGCACTTTTACTTCGCTGTGAATTAATATCGTTGCGGTTTTTTTAATCGCGATGAATATCATAAAAATAAATGATCGTGTAATAACCCCAGCTAAAGCGTGAATTAACATGAAATTCCAGTTCGTTGTAATTAATTCAGTCAACATAATGAGCGATGAAAATGTCATTCTCGATTCGCTATTAGTAGAAAAGTACCGGGATGAGTCAGACCCTAAAAGGCTATTGAATTAATATCCACCGAGAGACGTGCACACACATTAAGAAAGTTGCATTGCGTAAGTAACGGCGCCGTACGGCTGCTGCCCCGATGCCTGAAGGTATCGACGGTTTCGCCCGTCACCTTTAATTGTCGATAATTTTTCAAAGATTCTTTCGTGCGGGAAGAAAGTTTTTCCCCAGGGAAACATTTGCAAGCTGTTACGTATATCGCATTTGTTTTGTCATTATATTGCGCTTCAGCGATGTTGCCGCAACAACTATACTTTCTCGAAATTATTGTACATTGTAAGTGCAGTTGAAACTTTGTCTAGAAAAAAGTTTATGTAAATGTAAATAATAACAACAAAATAATTCAAAATTATATGGACATTAGAGTTGAAATTTTCTACAATATACGTGTATTAACAAAATAATTTTATCAACATTACTGTTTATGGTATAATTACCAATTGCCAATTAATTAATCATGGTTTCTATCTATTTTAACTTAATATTCACGAAATAATTGCGGATAAAAAGATGCGCTTAAAAATTATTGTAGCAATTTTCACTAAAAGCGCACCTGGTAGTGCGCCGCGTAAAAAGATCCCAGAGCTGCTGAAGCGAGGGAAAAAAGAGATAAAAAGTCAACGAAGCAAATCCAATTTCTCAGGCCGATAAGTATGATACCACTTAAAAATTGAAACTTATCTCCTCTCTCCTTCGTAAAGTACAACGAACTCTTTTCCTCTCCCCCCACGCCACCGCGAAATCCTTAGAAGCGTAATTTTCATTGATGCGACGCTATTCGCAGTGGCAATTACAGATTTCAGCTCCCCCTCCTTCCCCCTTCCGTTTTTCCATTCATTCCTTAAACCGGAGAAATGCAAGCGCGGCGCGTCTCATACAAGAAGTCCGAAGTCGGCAGGGTTAAATCCCGCGGGAGACGTCACGCGCGCGCGCGAGGGATAGAGAGAGACCCGAGAGGAAGTAAACTGGGGAGGAGGGAGAAATGCGCGCTCGCCGGGCTTCATTTACAAATCCGAGCGTTAATTACTTAATTTGATTACGTCTATCCGGGAGTCTCGGGAGTCGATGCCGACTGCGGCGGCTCCCCATCGACTTTCCCCGGCTGCTCTCCTCTCTCACCTCGATAATTAACGTCGCGAGAGTAACGGCTCCTCCCGATCTTGCCCGCCCCCCTCCCGGTCCCTCGCGCCGATCAAATTGCACCGCCGGTCACTGTAATTTGCGTGACAATTCGCGAGCCGCGCGACCCTTTGTTCTCCCCCCGGCGCGAGGGGAGACACGGGCTCTTTGCCGTCCAGACTGCCAGGAATGCGGGAGGGCGGAGGATGTATCCGTCCGGGGGGAGGTGGGGTTGTGCGCGGCTGGCCGTCGCTCGGCTGGAAGGTGGGATAGGGCGCGCCGAGAGAATTGGCCGGTCGGGAGGGAAGAAGGATTGCGGCGCGGCCAGAAAAGAGGTGAGAGAAAACAGCCGAGGAAGGTCAGTCCGAGCGAAATCGGTTAACCCCGGCGTCGCGCGACGGCGACCACTCGCTGTACTGCCCGGCCGGGTCTATTTTAATCGCTCTCTTTCCCTTTTCCTTAATTAGCTCGGACTTAATTTATTTTCTTAATTTTTTACGCGAACCGAGAAGAATTCAAATGATTCTTCCGAGACTGATAAGTAATTTTTTTTTAATCATCTTATTTTATTTGATGTAAGCTACATTATAAATTCTACATTGAATTTGATGTCACTTGTTATTCAATAAGAAGCGTAAGCTCGTTTTAATCCGTAAGGATTATCTTGAAGGAAATTTCATAAGGATTATCGCGACTTCACTTCATTTGACTTATTTACGTAATTTGACTGACTTGAAATTAATAATTAATGAAGTAAATAAATAAATTATGATTCTTTCGTATAAAACGTCGCATTTAGAGCAGCCACTTAAAAAAGCAAATTGCAAACAGTTATTATAATGCACGAACTATTTTATGCCATAAAGAATAAATATTTAAAAACTCTTGTACTGTGACTGTAAAAATCGAAAAGTTTTAATTAAAAACTATATCCTACAATACAAAATTGGTATACGCTAATAAAAACGTAATCACACCTCGAAATAGGTCAGCGCTTCGTGTGAAAATAGTAGTAACGTTTCACACAGAATCGTCATTTTACAGCTGATATTTACCCAACCCTACTAGACTCGTTCAAAATACCGTAACGCCGCAACTTCGACATTCGTAAAGAGCCCGTAAAGTTTTTATAACTTTCACGTAGCATGCATATTTTATACTCCATCAGAAAAGACGAAGGAAATCCATTGCGTATTCCTTAGTTAAATAGAATAAATTAGAAGTTTTCATTTGCTAATTCAAAAATTTCAACGGCGGACATTGCCAGACATCGCGTTTTTTCACTTTTTTAACATATTACTCTCTTGTGAAAAATCTATAACAAAAAGAACGAAAAGAGTAAAAGGCGAGTGCAGTCGGTCTGTAATTGGTTGACAATAGGAACACTAGTGTGACAATGAAACGGGAGAGAACAGTCAAAGGACAAGTAATATTTATCTGTAAATTCTGCATGAAAAACATATTGAACTCCCCGTTGCAGCGTCGAAGTGAAATTCTTAACACAAAAGGGACAATTTTTTTAATTTAAACTCGGATTTCCACTGGAATGACGCACGAGTATTCAGTGTGAAATTTGACGGACGGTATAATAGCCGCTTTCGCGCGAATAATTCACTAATTTGAAAATTTATACGCCATCCGCGAATGAAAAGCATGCCTCGAGATTAGCTCTCTTTAAAAAAGTGGCCGCGCGTAAAAAGTAAAAGCAGTAAAGTAGTCATTACAGGCATTGAGCTTACAAGAACAAAGGAAATAATAAAAACGGGATGAGAGGAAATGCATTCAGGAAAGAGGAAGCGTAAAGCAAAAAAAGGGGAAAGCGAGAAATTTTCGTGAAAAAGGAGACGGAGGGAGTAGGAACGGGGGAAAGAAAAAAAGTGAGGGGAACCCAGGCACGAAGGTGTATAAGGATAAAAAAGAAAATGCGGAGAGGAGGCGCGAAAAAACCACGTGACAAAGCGTAATGGTCGGCTTGAATCGACCACCGTAAAAAAACCGAGATAGAGGGTGCAGAGAAGCGGGAGAGAAAGAGCAAAATGTGTATGCAGAGATGGGGCTGGCGAGGTAGAGTAAAAAGAGCGCGAAACGAAGCTGGCCGCGCCTGATTCGATGCCGTTATTTACGCATCGACTGTATCGACACCGATAATTTTGCCCTATCTGCGAGATAAATTTTCATTTTAAATTTGAATAAGCGCGCGCAAATGAGTCTCATCGATCGCGCCTTAAATAAAACTTTTAACGCGCGTCATCGACGTTTTCCGCTCGCGAATCGTAATGAACGACCGAGCTTAACTGACCGCAAAAGCACAGGTAAGGTTCGAGAGGCGGTCGAATCTCTTTTGCCAGACGGAGGAAAAGCCGAGAGCAGGGAGGAAGAGCGGATGAAGGAGAAAACGAATGAAAACGGCCAGAAGGGAGTAAAAAAAGGGAGGACGCGGTGGAGAGAGAGAGAGAGAGAGGGAGCGAGATAGCTCGTCGAGGGAGTCAGGAGAGTGGAAATTACCGGCTGTTACGAAGCAGCCGTTTCGTCGGGACGATTCGATTGATCGACGATGGAGAACGAGAATAGAAACGAAGCGTATTCACCGCTCGAGAGGGACGAAACGAGGTGCAGTGGCCAGCGCGCCGGTACGGAGGGAGGAAATATCCCTTCTTTTGGCTTTTGTACTTCATTCCCTCTAGTTGCGAAACCGCATGTTTTTTTATTTTTTATGTTTAGATTTGTGAGTTTTAAAAAAGGTGTATTATAATTGTTATTATTATTTAGTCCTATATCTGCTATATTGTGGGCAAAAATTAAATTGAGTCAATTACATTCCTTATAAGAAATTTAATTTTTATCTTTAGTTTTGTATTCAAATAAAAGTTTACGTTTGTTATAATTTAGGAAGCGAATTTTCTAGAGCCATCAAATAGTTAAATAAATAGTTTTCTTATGATTTAATCATTTTTCTGGACTGCAATTACAAAATTACGCATCAATTATTAAAAAGTTAAATAGTAAAGTGAAAGAAAACAAGGACTAAAAACATTGTGCGTAGAGTAAAAGTGTGAATTTATGAAATGGTAGGGAAGAAATTATGAGATCGCTGCCGGCACTTTGTAGATGAGAGAAGATTAAACGGAATATGAATGAGAAGAGTAAGCCTTCGAATTCAAAAATCGTGCTTTTACGCGAAATCTTTTATCACGACACAATAAAGTGCTCTGCAGTTTTCGCCCTCTGATAAAACTAGAGAGATACTCTTGTTTTTAATTTTTAGTAAAAAATTTTTAATTTTAAATTTTATTGAATAGAATAAGCTTTCAATAAGTATAATATATTTCATTTTTCTAAAAGTAATATAATTGTCGTACGTACACCGTATGTTGTTATCTTCATGAAATAATAATTATGCAATTTGATTCTTTGCAAGTACACAATGAAAGGCTGCATTTTATGTGAAAACGCGTGAAATAAAAAAGAAGCTTGTGATAAAACATAAGTTATGCTTGATTAATTGCTAGGATGATACGTCGTAAAATTTCGTAATCTTGAAAAAGGCGATACCACAAGTGCATAAATTGAAACTTCATTTACTGAATTGTTTTCGACTCACTTTATTATATAATTCTTACCTACAATTAATAATTATACAATTAAAATAAAGTTAGCGGAAGAAGATCTCATACAACGAATTAAACTTGCCTTCAACTATCCCTAAGATCCATACAAGGGGTTATTTTATATTAATTTTAGTGACATTCGATAACATAATTTATTTTAAAATCATATATAATCCTATAAATGATGGAGCACTAGCAGCTTTCTTCTGTGTCTAACCATTCAGCTATGAAGGTGGTATATATAAAAATAAGGCGAAATACCCATTAGTGTTACCCGTAGTTAATATTACGCACTAAGATAAAAAAAGATCATCCAAAATCCAATTCATGATTACTCCTACAAATTATAATTATTATTTAATAACCTATTTACTTGTAATTGGTATAGTAATTTTTAATTTCAGATTCAAATCAAGAAATTATAAATTGACTTCACCATGGATTAAAAAGTTCTTGTAAAATCTCTTATTTAAAAGTGATTTGTGACTACACGAAATGAATAAACCCTGGGAGCCACACCCAAGCCTGCAGGATGACGACATTTAAAGACGCTTCGTGCATTCTGCAAAGAATGCCTGACTACGGGATCAAATAAACTCTTAATGAATAATAAAGCGAGTCAACACGTGCAGTCAATAAAAAAAGAGACGTCGTCCGCCGGCCAAGGGGGTATACGAGGTGGAGTCGCGCGACGCCGAGGCTGGATTCCTCGATTTTCATTCGGCCGCCCGCGCACTTTCTACTTTTCAATTTCAGTCCTGCGCGCACCCGCGGAAAAGCACTCGCGAACCCTTTAAAAATGCAGGACGCCGGCTCTTAAGTCCCTCTCCCTCCTCTTTCCTCTCTTTTCTCTCGGCCTGAGGATCCGCCGCGCATCGCGTCCGCTTTTATGTACGTGTACGAGCCCAGGAGACATTATACCGCCTTTAGAACCCGGCAGTCGGTTCCGAACTAAGTAGTATTTTTTTTTTATATTGCAACGTAACGATGGGCGCCTCAGCGTCGGCTTATTTGGGACTCTCGTGAATCCGTTTAACTCGTCCTTTTTTTTAAAGACAAAGTTTATGTTTTCTCTGGACGCGGGTTTCGTTAGCGTTGCAGAGAGGAAAGTTTTCTGTTCATGAAAGTTCGGCCGTTCACTATTTTTATGATTTCTCGCTTTTTACGGCTAATGAAATATGAAGGATTTGAGAAATGCGGTGAACTGTAATTTACGGATTAAAAGGTAAAGTTTGAATACACTAGGCGGATGGATGCTTCACACTTTTTAATTCTTTATCAATGTGATAACGTATCCCCAGGATAGTAAAGATTTACAAAATTATTTATTTTTATTTATTTTTTTTAATTTAGCTATTCTGATAATCAAGTTTCATTATTAACGATGCATGCATTTTTAATTAATATACAAAGTATAATTTTATAATAAAAAAACAACTTTTAATTTTGTCAAAAAAGCAAACACGGAGAATCATCTATAAGTCTATCAAAATTTATGTTTATAAAAATATGATAAATCCAACTTTTGATAAGCTCCTCCGTCAAAGTGACTTGATCGGTTGGTCTTACTGCCAAGCAGCCCCGGCCTATAATTCCCTCAGCTTTGTGCCGAGCGGCTCATTCGCAGCGACAGTCGTCCTCGTCGTCCTCGTCGTCGCAGCAGCCCGAGGTCGCCGCGACATCGGACACGAGGCTCGTGAGCGCCCGCAGGGCCGACTTCAAAGCGGCCCGGTTCAGCCGGCGGTCCTCGCACTTGGCGAGCTCGCAAGACGCCTCAGCCGGGTCGCACTCCGCCACGCAGCCCTTCAAAGGAAACGGAGCGACTGTACGTACCGTATAAGAGACGCTGCGACGCGCGTCCAGCGGCGCGACCTCGGTCGCCCCCCATTGTGCGCCTTTCGCCCGGCGACAATGCGCTCGGCGGAAGGCGCTTTCACGCCAACGCCAAGGGACGCCGGTCCCTGTCCCAAGCGTTTGCGAGTTGCGCGAGTCGCGATTACCCGCGCTCGTCTTATTGAATAATGCGTTTAGCTTGTAGAGATAAGCTAATTTCCGTATAAGCAGATGCACAAAGGTAGACGGTATCCTTGATTAATTGTTTATTAAAGTATGTTTGCGAATTTCTGAGCTGATGAATTTCAGCTAATTATCAGCGGTTGAAAGTTAGACGGTCAACTTGTGTATACGAGGAAGTAACAGGCCATTGCGAAATGTAGTATATAACCCGGAGTTTTAATGTCGGATCGTATTTCTTTTAAGACTTTCTTGAAAAGAAAAGTTGAGAGATGTTAAAATTGTGGGAAGAAATATATTTCATTTTAGGTACTCGCTTTTATACTGTAAGAGAAAACGCCGCGCTACCGCAAAAAAGTCGAGAAATAATTAATCTATCTCTTAGCAAATAGAATTTCTTATTTTTTTAGCAGATCTGTTCGTTCCGAATAATAAAACGGTGCAATTGTCATTGTTTATGATTTTAGCCGATTTCTTGTTAGTTCAAAACACATTAGAAGTCAAGCAACGCGGTATAAGCCAACGAATGTCCAAAAGTTAGCTCAAGAGATCACAACAAACTTTGCGAATCCTTGTTTTTGAAAAGGTCCAAGGTACACGCGATGAAACGGAGCTACTTCAACTTTGACTCTCAAGGACGAAACTCTGTCAAGTCAATTCGAGAAAATGAGCTTTACTTAGGTCTTTTTTCTTATGTTTTATTTTTCCTTTTTTAATCTGACTTCTTATCTCACTATTTAAATGTTTTCAAAGAAATTTGAGGCTTGTAAAAAAACGAAGCTAACCCGCGCAATAAATGACATAATTGTCATTGGAAAATGGTTAAGAATTTTTATTTATCTTACACGACATTGAAAAAAATAAAACAAAATGCCTTGTTTTTCTTAATTCATACAAATTAGAGGAATAAATTGCTCACTTAAATTACTCTAAAAACCTTTAAATGAGTAAGCAATAAAAGTTCCAGATGAAAAAGATCAATTCAATCAGCGACTACTTAATTATTTTTAAGTAGGTTCCTTTAATGATTGCTCTAATTGAATCAATTACCAAGTCAAAGAATGTTTTTCTTGCAGATAAATTGGTTGAACTTTTAAAACAAACATACTACCTTATTTACGAGAAAATTTTGATGCTTCTTTACAAATTTCCGCTTTGCGTTTATGCATTGCGCTAAGTACAGGAACACTCACTTCACACTTAAATATTTAATTTGAAATATTTTTGTAATTTTAACGGCAAAATTTGTTCGAGCTTTCACATGCCCTACAGCTTTAATGGTTAATTAACAATTCAACTGTAATCAGAGCAAATTTCGTAGCAGTCACCAAGATCCCCTCTTACAGGTCGTAACTTAGTTTTTCACTTATAGGAGGTAGCAATTACTCGGGGGCGAAAGCTCGCACTTATGCAGCCGCGGTAAAAAGCCAGGGAAGGTAACGTACGTCGAGGGCCTCCCTCATCCTGCAAATGCGCTCCCTCGAGCGCTGGAGCAGCTTCTCCGCCTCGGCTTTGGCCTTCGTGACTTCGGGGTCTTCCTCCTCGTGACATGGGGGCGCCGCCGATTCCAGGGCTGCCTTCGTCTCCGCCAACTGTCGCCGCAAAAAAAGCGCGGGCTCACTCAACCGACGTCCGATACTTTTTACGCTCTCGCTTGCTTTCTAACTTTTTTAGGAGAGAGGGAGAGAGAGAGAGGCGGGGGGAGAATCAGCCCGTAAAGAGCTTGCGGGAAACTCGAACTCGAGCACTTTTATAAGGCCGTTATGCGACCGAGGAACGAGCGATGAAAGGTAAACACTCGCGGGCGGAAAAACCGTGCTTTTATCTTCCTCGCGGTCGGGCGTTTTCGCGCGATTGTAAAAGGAAGTTTCCTCTTGCGGATGGGGATCGCGATGTTTAAGGGGCCGCCTGCAGTGTATTAGCGACTTCATTCGCGGGGGCTTTTACGGCGAATAGTATGACCGACATAGCGATAAATTGTTGAATAATTGATTTTTACAGCCGGCCATTAAGTTCGTTTCACTTTTTTCAATTCAAAGTAGTCTATTCGGCTGAATAGGCGAGATAAAAACGCATTAAAAGGAATTAATGAAAAAATCAAGTAAAATACGTTTTTTGCGTTTCATAATATTCTTGTAAAGTACAAGTTTTACTCTACGATTTTTATTTTTAGATAGATTTTTATTTCCTCACCGCAATGCGTCATTTTTAAGAAGAATTTTACGTGTTTACTCTTTATCACTATAAACACTTGTCTTGCGCAATGATGTCATCTATCAGCTTAAACCATTGACTACAGAGAAAATATTCAGTACATCTTTCACATCCACATTTCCAGTACTCGATTTACGCAATTCATATTTTTATTTCAAGTTTAATTGATGTGTACACATTTTTAAACTACTTAAAAATCAAATAGTATACACTCCTTTCGTTATAAAATATGTACTGTACTTTTCTTTAGCAGTGAAAAATCATCTCTTACACGAGGAAAATAAATGGAAAATATAGAAACTTTTTTATAAGTGCCATGCAGTGATGTATTTATATTTTAAAGTGACTCTTATTTAAACCAAAATAAAAGGCCCAAGAAAGTGGTAAATTTTACATAAAAACGTTTGACTCTAGTAAATTCAATTTAAACTCTTTGGATATGATATGTTTGTAAGTTTCACCGCTAGAGGGTTTCATCATGAATCTTTTGTAATCTGTGACAGACAGAAAAGTGCTAGATAAGAACAAGACTCAGTGTATTGCCAACGGCCACAGAATGAAGATGTTACAAATTTTGTTGCTAATTATTAGCTCGAAGTGTCTATTTGTCAGTGAGTAAATGATATATAATTAATTCTAATGTTTATAATATCATTATTTAACATTAAAAAATATTTTATACAGCTTCTATGCAAGGTGGCAAATTTGTTAGTATAAAATCAGCGCCGTATATGGTAAGATGATTGTTTATTTCACATTTTATACTGTTAATGTCTTGATGTATTTTTTTATATAAATGTGCTTTAAAAAGCAAGAACAAAAAACTCGATTGTTTTTATGTGAAAAGATGATATTTAGTCGACGTTTAATGATAGTATAATGTATACATGACGTTTCTTTAAATTACATAATTAAAACTAAGAAGAAGTATATAAATAACAACTATAAAAAAATTTATTAAAATATTGTGCAGGCTCAACTGTATTTACACAATGGAACCTCCTCCGAAAGCTATTGTGGAGCTTCTATCCTATCAGAACACTGGCTAGTAACAGCAGCTCATTGTGCAAAGTACGAAAATTTAAATAATTATTGTAAATTAAGTTTAAAATTAACATTATTTGCTTCTTCATTACCTTTTCATTCTTTAATCTTTGAAAGCCAACTAATTTCGCATATATTTAACTCATTTCATAAAATATAATAATTCAAATCAATCATCTGCAAACGTTGAAGAATTTATAGTGGTATTCAATAATAATACAAAAAATCAGTCAGTAAAGAAACTTTAAACGTGTACAATAAATTATCAGCAAATTATGAAACGTGTACAGAACCAAACAAGGTCAACGATGAAATTAATTTTTTAAGCCAGACACGTGCCAGTGTTTACAAAAGCATCTAATTATTTATTTTTAAGAAGCAAATAGCGGAGCATCGTACTTCTTAAAAAATACCAATTCAGCAATTTAATTATTCAAATTTATAATTTACAGTTCTGCCACTAGATTTACTAATCGCGAAGTACGTACTGGATCTAGTGTAACGCTAAGTAAAGGAAAACTAGTTAACATCACAGAATTCATAGTGAATGGTAATTACGATTCAGAAAACGGATATGATGGTGACATTGCTTTAGTTAAGGTAAATATTTTAATATTTAGCCATATTTATTCTTATAAATAAATTCATAATCTATGTTAAATGTAGGTTGAGAAGCCAATTGAATTTAATGAGTATCAACAACCTATTAAATTCTCTCGTAATTCTCCAAACCCAGGCGATAAAATTACTGTGTCTGGATTTGGTTATATGCATGTAAGTAACATTTTAAGAGAAAATAAGTTCTGCCGTATTAACTTAGTATACCTAATTCAAGATGCAATTTTAGTTTGGTATACAAGGATCATCTTTACGAAAAGCTAAAGTTTCTGTCATCGATAATGTGACTTGTCAAAAGGGAATTAAAATAGTGACGAATAATATGATCTGCTCAAGCGTCAAAGAAGTTGATTTGTGTTTTGGTGACTCGGGAGGTCCAGCTGTCTTTGACGGAGAGTTAGTCGGAGTGATTTCGCAAGGCTGTGAGTTCACATTACCTAATGTGTACACTAAAGTCGCCAATTACTATGATTGGATCTCCAATGTAACAGGAATCAAATACAGTGATGATTATGATATTTAAAATACCTTAAATAAAAAATAATAAATGTATAATGTTAATTCAATTGCATGTAATCGGAATAGTTTTCTTCAAAGGACCTTTAACTACATGCATATGCTGCGAAGTGCGCATATTTTACATAAGGCAGAATTACAGTTAATTAATTACGTAACTGTACACAATTCAAAATTATAGTAAGGTACGAAATTATTATTCAAAAATTTGACAAGATTCTAAATCAATCTTGCTCGACAACAAAGCTATTGTAACCTGCCTCAATTCGCCGAATCTAAACACACGACAATTGGTGCAATTCCCGTCATCGCGTATGCCATCCTTTTCAATCAATCGACTTCCCTCTCTCTCTCCCTCCCTCATTCTCTCCCATATCTCTCGCAACGCAGCGATGATACGGAGGTCAAACTGCGCCTTCTTGCTCGGCGCGCGCATTATGCCCCTCGCAACAATGGGACATCCATCAAAGGTCCCGCTCGGTGAGAAAGGGGGAGGGGGCGACAAAAAGCCGCGCTAATAACGTCGTCGGCGTTAAATCACGCAGGACAAAGCGAGAGCGTGAGCGCGCCGGGCAAAAAGCGCGCAGAAGAGGCCCCCCGGGTAATGCGCGGAAAAAGGATGCGCGCCGAGTGCATTAATCACCATCTCCTTCCTTCCGTCGGCATCGGGCATTAAGGCGGAGAACGGCGCGACTCACCCGTGAGCGAAGGAGCGGGCCGCATTGATCGAGGTCGTCGCCGAGGCAGCTCCAGCGGCCGGCGAGGTCCGCCAGGTCGGACTGCCGCGAGGTGAGCTCGCGCGCCACGATGCCCCGGGCGGCCGAGTCGACCACTCGCGCGCCATCCCGCTGCAGCAGGCAGCACTCGCTCTCGGTCAAGTTCACGCTCCACTCCGGGCACGACTCGAACTTCTTCAGCGCGTCGCATCGTGTCTGCACGTAGAAGGAATATCGGGCCGCGTGATCAGCCGGGGAGTGCGATAATTCATTCACGAGCCGATTACTCTCGTTAGTTTGTAATTATCAAAAATAAATTTTGTTTTATTATCTTAATTTGCCTTTAAAATCGTCTTAGACTTAAACTTGTTTTACCAATGCAGTACTGGTTTACAATAAATACTACTGAAAATCGACAATTTTCTTTCATCAATGAAACAATTTTTTTGGATATTTTTCGTTCATTTATTAATAGCCAGTTGAGACAGTCTGTCGATTTCCAATAAGAATGTATTGATGTAAATACTTATTTATTTTTAGGTTAACATTGGTACGAATGGTGATAGGATTATTTAACGTTTACAAACCGATATGTTCACTTTTAAATCAGCTACTGTCTGCGTAAGGTAACAAGCACAGTTTCTTGAACACGGCACGTCTTTTCGACTTGTTTCGCAACTGGTAGTACAATCATCACGACAAGATTTTTTCATAATCACAACTAGTAAATGCTAGGTTAATTTTTAAATGAAATTTTTTTCAGTTGAATAGCAACATCAGGCACGCATGAAACATTTCATTAAAAATAATCACGTGTTATTAAATTTACGGAATAAATAAAAGCGTCAGCAGCTTTAATCGAAATTAAACTTTGAAGTGAGTTAATCGTCGATAAGCACGCGAAAAGCATTTTGACAAATGTACTGAAATAATTCCAATAGACCAGAAATAAAACATATCAACTGAGGACAAACTGATTGCCGTAATACCCAACGTCATTATAAACGATTTCATCTGAACGAATGACTCAATCTCTCCCGGATGTCAATAATTGTTTCTCCTTTATCCACGTTAAAAATGAAAGCCCGTAAAATGAAAAGCGAACTTTTAAAAGTCAAATAAAAGTCCCGCCGAGTGAAAATCGGGACCTGAAAAAAATACTTATATTTTTGCACAAGAGCGGATTATCCGCAAGAAAAAAGGCGATCGCAACAGCGCAAAGGACAAGATGCCTTGCTATTCCGTCGAGCATAAAAGCTGTCTGTCTGTCTGGGAAGTGTTCTCTCTCTCGCTCTGCTCCGCGACCTGTGACTTCGTAGCGACAAGTCGCTGCGTCTTCTTGTAAAGTAGTCCTTTATCCTGCTAGCCCAGGTGAGTGCGCGAGCGAATATTATTGTCAAAGGGGCCGCCGCTAGGTTTCGGCGCCGAGGAAAAAGGGAAACTCGAGTTAATCCGCCGAGACAAAGCTTGAAAGCGCGCGGACAGTCGACAAGGCTGTAGCGGCGCCGCTACGCTTCTTCGTTTATTTTCCCTAATCTTCAGTGCAATGCCGTCTCTTGGAAATTTGCGCGACGAATTTATAGAAAATACCAAAGAGAACGGAGACTCTACCCTCGACGTACTTATTAAAGCTTCAGGCGAGAACATCTTTTGAGCAGTTTTAATTTCAATTGGCATCCGTTTAATAGTTCGAGCTTTCAAGTTTTCTAATTATTTTAATTGTAAATTGGGATATAATTAAATTTGCCGGAGTAGGGTGAATATTTATTCGCCAATACATTTATTTGATATAATAACTACATTGGGTAAAAATATGTTTTTTGTAAGAAAAATACTACGGTGTACATGAATTCAAAATAAAATAAAACCATAATACTTTCAAAAACAAAAGCTTGTATATTTACGTAAAAATGTTTGGATTTTCTGACGGATACTATTCGCGAGACAATAAACTAAAAATATTCGATGAACCATCGAACAATAGTACCTACATATTTCAAACGAATCGGTCGTTAACACCTGTAAGCGAATACCGACGAAACTATAATAAAATCAGATTCGTCGTGGAATTCCTGAAATGCGTAAAACCTGGCGAAATTAAATCCGAGCGATAATTCTCAGGGATAAAGTACTCGGCGAAAAACTCGTGGGTATACTCGAGGATCCTCGTCGTCCAACGAGGATCACTTTAAACGGCAAGAACAAAAGACTTCCCTTTTTTCGCCGTCGCAAGCTTTTTGGCCAAGCGGCGCATTGTTGCGTGAATTTCACGCGCAAGGCGACTCTCCCTTTGTCCCCGACGATTTATCGATTACTTTGGAATTAACTCATTGCTTTCGCGTATTTTTCACATGTTTCGGATTTACATTGCAGTTTTTTAATTTTCTAGGAATTCAATCACTACTCGCTGTAAAATTGATTTCAAAATTTCGTATGGCTTTGAAATATGAAGTACTATAGTATTCTGGGAATTTTTGAATGGTTTGTATTCTCCTCTCAATTAAAAAACTGAAAAAAACTGTACACCCACACACCGACTGAAGCTTTATTACACTTTCGTATTCAAATATTAATTGAAATATCTTCGAAATAAATCACAATAATAATACATATAAATCCTGTTTTGTGTTTTGCGCATTTCCCGAAATACAATAATTATACGTACAACAGATGATATCATTTCGTAATTAACATCGAGCTTTCAATATCCAATCGCCTTACGCGAGTTTTATTTTCATCAAGCCCCCTGGACGCGCTGACCGCTGGCAAACAAATCCAATAATCCGAAATAAAATGAACAGTCGACACGGCGCAGACAAGAAAGGCGGGCGCAATCAAAATTTTTTACGGGCACCCTGCGCGCAGCGTCCGGTCCCCCGGCACATGCATAATTCGCAGCCGGACCATATGCCAGTGACACGCGCGCTCCGCGAGCAATCTGCATAAAGTCCTTTTTAATCATCGGCGCGCGGGCCGGGCCGTCGCTCAAACCAATTACTGGCGCGACGGCGAATTCCATCTCTTCCGGCCGAGTGCGCGCTTTCGCGTGCGCGAGCAAAGCATAATTCCGCGTGCCCGGGGGGCCGGACTGCCCGGGACCCGCGGGCGTCATGGAGACCGACGCATCGTGATTTTCGGCAATTAGGCAATCCCAAGGAGCGATTCGTAACGATTGGAGCCCCCGACGCCGCCGCCGGGTCTCGGAAGTTCGGACTCGTATATCGCGAGATTAACACGACGTACGGGCTGGGCGAAGAACTTTAGGTCTACTTTGCAGACCCCGTAGCTACTAATTAAATAATTAAGTTGAACTCAATTCTTGGTTCCATTTCTTCGACGAGGAATTGATTTTCGGTCGAAAGTTATGTAAAATATTGGATTGGAACTTTCGGGGCTATTCTTATCAGTTTAAGATAGCAATGCGGATGGCGTCAAAGGTGGAAAAGTGCTGGATGTAAAACCATCTAACATGACCGCTTTACGTGCGAACTTAATACTGTTACTGAAATATTTTTATGAATATTTAATGTGTCTTTCAAAAAGTTAAGATTAAATATAGTTCTACCCTTATTGGAAGTAAGAATTCGCATGAAAATATAATCCGTCATTAAATTCTCTACAAAAAATATCCATTAGAAATCTATTCAAAAAATAAAATCCGTCTAATAAATTAAAATGACGAAGACATAAGTATACAGGTATCCTTGGACGACACCGACGTATGCGCGTCGCCCTCGCCGGTCCCCAGTCAGCTCCGCCCTTCATTCTCGTATCAGTGACACGGCGAAACGGCCGCCCATTTAATCCCGTAACACGAGTCGTCGCGCCTCCGAGTTCATTTCGCGGCGCGACTGCTGCGTACGCGCGATGGACAACAATGGGCATCGCGGCGCGGGAGGGACGACAAAGCCCCGCGCGACAATCAAGACCGTCGCGCGCGCGCGCTCGAAATTTGCGCCCGTCTGCACGCGGGGCTTTTTAATCTCGCCGATGCCGAGAGGCTCCTTTCTCCGCGGGTGAGCGCATCTTCGAGATCAGGCCCCCGCGCGGCCTCTAATCCGGGTCGCGCTAATTCCAGCGCCGCGTCGCTGCCGAGGTCGTACGCGCAAGACGTTGCGCAAAAAGGCTTTTGCGGTGCACGGTGCGCTGCTTTTTTTTGCGGGATTGCTTGCGAAATTCCCGGTTGATTATGCGTTGCCTTCATGTGAGTTTAGTCGGCGATCTTCACGTTTCAAAGAAATATCGTGCAAATTTTAAAAAGCAATTTTTTACTCAAAATAGGTCAATTCTTGAAAATAAGCAAACTACTAAATTTTTCTTTCAAAATTTATTTGTTGTAATAAAATTTTAATGCGAAACACATTATATAACGTGCTTGAAGCTCTTTAATGAATTTTATGAAGGCATAGCATTATAATAGTATAATCTATATAATTGGACCTTACTAATTGAATCTGCGGGCTTTCATACCACTCCTTCCCTAAATGTTAAATCAACAAAGAAGACATTTCAAGTACAGAATCCCACTCCATTCAATTTACATTCCTCGCAGTTGCGAAAAATGAAACATTCACGATAAATCTACACCCGTCACGTCATTGTAAAATCAAGTTACATTCAAAACGCAGCTGACACCCGCGCTACGTAAATAAAAAAGAAAAGGAAATCAGTTGCAACGGACGTTTCGCTCGAGAGCCCATTTCTCCCGGCAACAAAAATGTCATTTTGAATAAATCCGCGCGCCCGCGTAGCGAATTCAATTTCCTCGCCTATCAACGCAAGAACACCCGGCGCCCGCGCCGCAAATCCAATCCCGTCATTCTTACGAGCCGATCCCCCCGATGCTCCACATCTTCGCTCGGCGCCTAGCCATCGCGTCCGCGCGCAAAGGCGCCCCCCTAATCTACCTGTCGATCACGGGCCTCCCCGAGATCTTCCAAGTGAGGTGAAAGCCGGCGGGTCTGCGGATGATGCATCCGGCCGTGTGCGATGGCCGCAATTCGGGTGGGGTCCTCCCGCAGCGGCGCGGAAACTCGCGCCGCGACTCGCCGGGGGGATCGGGCGCGCCAAAGACCCGCGCGGAAAACAAAGCCGTCGGCGCAGAATGCGAACGAGGCGCGCGAGCTTTGATTATAGCGACTTTAATTAATTTCATCAATTACACTTACATCCAGCGCCGGGCGCGTTTACGGCCTGCGGGCGCGCGAGCCCCGAATACGCGGAGGGACGCCAAGTTATATATACGGCTTCAAGCCGATTCCCCCGGCGTCGTCCTTTCACCGCGGGATTTCACGTCCCCGGCGTGCATTATCTCTCTTTCCGCAGCCCCGGCGCGTACACACCCCTACGGCGTCTTTTTTTTGCGAACGCGCGTTTACGCTGCGGCCGAAGGGAAATTCGCGACGGGGAAAGTGTTATAACCGAGCCGTCATTGTTCGCGATGCGCACAGCGACTCAATATGGATATTAAACATTTTATCGTGCGCAAACGGGGCACGAATTTTCCGATTAATCACTGAAATTCGTCGCGCGCGTTTATTCAACTATTAGCATGCTAATGTTGCGATGCTCCCACAGTCTGGCGCACTTTACAATTTTGTTGTTAACATTGTAGGCGCGTAAAGCAACTTTGCGTATAATCCAAAATTCGTCCGCTGCGATTCAATCTAAATTCCGATAGCCGCCCGCGTGTACATCGCACGCCCGAATTATCCCGTATACTCCTATACAAGTGCTCTCATCAAAGTTCGCTCCACTTGTTACCGCTCCGCAATATTCTCCGTACTAACCGTCTTTTATCGAAACAATTTCACGGGAGAACGAGAGAGGCTAAAATAAGCCGGAAATTCGGCGAAACTAGCTACTTATCGGGGGGTGGCAAAATCTGTATTTCATTGTTTACGAATCGCGCGCGCGCGCTCGCCCTTCCAATTGGCAGAGAAAACAGCCGCCGCGAAGTGGTTTGGCCAACTAAAATATTTGCTCCAAGTTGGAGTCGGGGCAAAGTTCGAGCAGCTGAAAAGCGCCGGCGTCCATCGTCGGACCAGCGGCGCCTCTTCCGCGGCGAAACAAATGGCCCCTGCCTATTACCGCTTGACATATCCAAAGCGCCCCGGCGCTTTCAACCGCAAGGCGCAACAATGGCACGGCGATATCGCGCGCCACCGAGAATGCGGGCGGCAAAATGCGACGGGGACGTACCTGAAACGTCGTTCTGATAGCGCACATTCGTTCGGGTGAGATTTCATGGAGTGAATAGTCTCCAGATTACGTAGCTAGGCATATACCTATGTACACATTTATTTTTGTTTGGTAAGTTCATCGTTTGTTATTTCTATTGTAAAATTATACGAAAACTGTTTATCTAGGATAATCGAGAATGATCAGATAAGGGATTTAATGATTGATTCTTTCGTGAATGACAAATTGTATTAAAGCATGTTAGTTACTCTGAGAATAAGAATTATTCAAATTTACTAATCCAATATTAGAATAAGAAAGTATAGAACTTAATTTACCGTAAAATAATAATTATTCGATTAGCCACGACTTACAAGATTAAATAAGTGTAAAGATGAATTTCGCTTATATATCTAGAGAGTTAATTTCAGTCTTATATAAAAAACCAGATAAAGTACGTCAAAGCTCCTTAACACCCATTGACTCGAGTAAGAGGTATCATAGTACCCACTAAAACATCGTCGATACGAATCAACCCGAAAGGCACACACCGGCGCTCGTAATTCGCTCTGACCTCCGTCGTGGCGTCTGACCCAAAGGCGGGCCGCTCCACTTACTTGGGAGCCGGGCGCGCGGCATTTTCGATCAAAGCCTGCGGGGTCCAACGGCGGCGTGGCTGGGGCGAGCGCGCGCGCGCCTGCGGAAAGCTCCGCCATGGGCCTGCCCGCTGACGCGCGACCGCCGTACGGATGTCCTTGCGGTCGCCGGTCCGCCGCAGAACCACAAACCGTAACTCAATTAATCCTGATTGATCTGCCGGGCGTACATTTTAGCCCGCTGGAAGTCGCGCTCCCACCACCCCCGTCCCCTCTCGGTAATGCGGCGCCGTCGCTGCGCTGCCGGTTATACGTCGCGCGCGAGTATACAGCTCCCGAGATGGCTGCTACGTTATACGGCTGACAGTCCTGTTTAGGGACTCGGAATTACACGCCCTACCACCCGGCTCCACGTGCGCGCCCCGAGAATTTCGGGCTCTGCCGCCCTAATACGCTCCTGTGGCTTCGCCTATTTTGCGGCTTCGCGCCGCTGCAGTGTCGGGATTAATGACGGTTCTTTTCGGTCTCGTTATATTTTGCAGGTAATTGTCCTTTTTTCCTTTCATTTATTCGATGATATTATTATTGAATTATCAATATTAACATTTATTGAAATAATATTTATGCGCCATCATTTAATGTTGGTGGTATGATTCGGAGTCAGATAATTAATTATATACCTCTGCTTATTCCGAAAATTTCAAGAATTTGGAGTTTCTGGTAATATTAATTCGATTGTACTTGCATTAAATGGCAATCATTGAAATTAATATAGTAAATAATAGAATATCTCGATGAAATAAACTTTTTTCAATAAGTTTTATTTCTTATTCAAATATTCCGACAGCTAATTGATTACTTAAAGAAACGTAAAACTCATAGTAAATTTTCACAATTAAGAAGGTATAAGTCGTCGATTAATAGTCGTTGAAAAAAGCTGAGATAATGTCCATACTACGAGAAAGCCCTGAGGGGTGCTTCTAACAATAACAATCAATTCAGCAGTAAGTTCTAAAATGATTTTTATGTAATAGCTTTTCGAGAGCAATTTTGTTTAGTTTTTCATAATATTTTTTTCATACCCTGGTAGAAAATTAACCAGAAAGAGATCATAAAGTGGCAAAATTTATGATCTGTGACCACTAAATATCCCATA
>JAXIUT010000021.1:9166454-9213050 GCA_035586675.1 Eurytoma californica | reverse complement strand
TCTTGACTCTTGACTCTTGACTCTTGACTCTTGACTCTTGACTCTTGACTCTTAACTCTTGACTCCTAAAACCATAAGAGCCTAATCATCGAGCTTCTTAGCTTCTTGTTTTTCATTACTCATGTTTTTCATTTGGAATTGACATAATTTCTTCGTAAATTTGAATTTGACTCGAGTAAAGCTCAGGCTAATAAAAGAGCGATGGACGAGATAGTTGGCTTAGTATTGGCTCTGCTTTTGCAGATGCTGCTGTGGGCACTCGTACACCCACCACTGCGGTACCGGCGCCGACGTCCAGAGCTTTGCGACTGGCGCGGCCGCCGAGCGCGAAAGAGAAGACTGGAGCCCGGGCAAGAACACGAAGCATTACCCGACCGACGCGTACGGCACGATCGAGTTCCAGGGACTGCCGCATCCCACCAAGGCCCAGTACGTCAGGCTAGCGCACGACACGAAACCCGAGCCGATCGTTCAGCTGCTGTGCCGAGAGTGGAATCTGGGCTTGCCGAAGCTCCTGATCACCGTGCACGGCGGACGCTCCAACTTTGAGCTTCAACCGGCGCTCAAGAAGGTCCTCAGGAAGGGTCTTCTCAAGGCTGCCAAGACTACCGGGGCCTGGATCTTCACCGGCGGCACCAACACTGGTAACTTGATTCTCTCCATTCGGTTATCCAAAGCAAAAAAGCTTCCTTCACTTGGCAATATTTCATGCCCCGCAGGAGTTACCAGGCAGGTCGGCGATGCTCTCCTGCTGGAACGCGCGCAAAGGCAAGGCCGAGTAGTCAGCATAGGTATCGCTCCTTGGGGTATTTTGGAAAAGAGTCACGAACTCGTCGGTCGTGGCCGAGAAGTCCCGTACGATTCCCTCGCATCGCCTTGGTAACGCACCTTTCGCACCTTTCGCCAATGAAAATGAAAAACAATAACCTTCTGCCTACCGTAGGTCCAAGTACGCCGTCTTGAACAACCGGCACGCTTATTTTTTACTGGTCGATAACGGCACTGGGGGCAGGTACGGCGCTGAAATTGTTCTCCGAAGAAAGCTCGAGAAATATATATCAAATTTAAAGCTGCAACCTTGTAAGTGATGATTCGACGTATTTCTACCGAGAGCAAGCGGTTCTATTCTAGCTTCTATTTTCCCAGACACGCACAGCAGCATACCTGTCGTGGCTCTCGTCATTGAAGGGGGCACCAACACTATTCGATCCGTACTCGAGTACGTCACGGACGAACCTCCCGTGCCCGTCGTTGTGTGCGACGGCTCGGGGCGAGCAGCAGACCTTATTGCTTTTATGCACAAGTAACTTTTATGCACAAGTTTATTATTGCAATAATCTCCGACTATCCGCAGGTATCTATAAATTACGATGCGCTTACAGATACGCTTCTGAGAATGAAAGTGAAGAAGAGGAAGGACCCATTGAGAGTATGAGGGATCACCTACTCGACACCATAAAGCGGACATTCAAAGTCGCCCCGGATCAAGCCAATCAGCTCTATTCCGAATTGCTCCAGTGCGTGCGCAGGAAGCATTTGGTTCGTAAACTGAATGTTCTTTTTCTTCGATAAGTTAAACGAGCCTTTTCCATTTTCTTTGCCTCTAGATTACGGTCTTTAGGATATCACAGGACCAGCCACAGGAGCTCGACCAGACCATACTCACGGCTCTGTTCAAATCGCAGCAGCTCTCTCCCGCGGAGCAGCTCTCACTCGCGTTGATCTGGAACCGCGTGGACATAGCGCGCAGCGAGATCTTCGTCTACGGACAGAAATGGCCGCCGGGTGCACTCGAGCAGTCGATGATGCAGGCTCTCCAACACGACCGCATCGACTTTGTCAAGCTGCTTCTCGAGAACGGCGTCTCTATGCGCAAGTTCCTCTCGATACCGAGACTGGAGGAGCTCTACAACACGGTAAATGGACTCAGTTGGCAATTCCAACGGTAATTTATACCAATAGTTTAACTTATTCCTCGCAGAAAGAGGGGCCGTCAAACACGCTGGGATACATTTTAAGGGATGTGCGGCCGCATATCCCGCGAGGTTACATGTACACCTTACACGACATCGGACTCGTCATCAATAAGTTGATGGGTGGCGCATACCGATCGCAATATACTCGAAAAGAATTTCGCTTCCTTTACACCCGAGTGATGAAGCGCTCGGGGGCTTACCAACAATACCATGCACATCGTAACAGCTGTGCAATCGGGCTGAACAGTCGCTCCTTCTCAGGCTCCGGTGGCAAGTCGACCATGAGCTTGCTCGCCGAGACAATCCCCGCAACGCAAGAGACGGCTCTCTTTGACTATCCGTTCAATGAGCTGCTCATCTGGTCTGTCCTCACCAAGAGGCAACAAATGGCACTGCTAATGTGGCAACACGGCGAGGAGGCTTTAGCCAAGGCTCTCGTCGCGCTCAAGCTCTACAAGGCGATGGCACACGAGGCAGCTGAAGACGATCTTGAGACCGAAGTCTATGATGAGCTCAAAGGCTACGGCAAAGAGTTTGAGAATATCGGTTAGTTCCGTTGCTTCGCTCACTTGTAACTTGCCCTTGCACTTGCTCTATCTCCAGCTTCTTCTAGCGCTGGAACTGCTCGACTACTGCTACCGACAGGACGACGATCAAACGCAGCAGCTGCTGACGTCCGAGCTAAAGAATTGGTCTGGTCAAACGTGCCTGTCCCTCGCTGTCACCGCTAATCATCGAGCGCTCCTGGCACACCCTTGCAGTCAAATTATTTTGGCTGACCTTTGGATGGGTGGGCTGCGAACGCGTAAAAGCACCAATTTTAAGGTGACTACAACGCCTACTCCTCCTTACTTCATTTACTAAATGGCTGCGTGCGAGTTGCAGGTTATCTTAGGCCTCGTTTGTCCAGCTTACATTACGCAACTTGAGTTTAAAAGCCGCGAGGAACTCCAACTGATGCCGCAGACGGCCGAGGAGCACTTGATAGCGCTGGAAGACGAAAACGAGGACAGCGAGTCAGAACACGGGACGCCCACTGGGCCGGATGTCGAGGTACAAATAATATTTTATTCCTTTTTCATTTCTATTTTAAGTAAACTCAAGTTTATTTATTTAGCAAAGACAATAATTCATAATTAATACTCAAGTTGCATTAGAAGCTTGCAAGAAATGCAATTCATACGCATAACACTGGCTCTTGTATTAATGTCATCGAATAACAAGTTGATTCTTTCAATGTTCCTTATTTCTTCTACATGGATGAGAGATGTTTTTTCACTCTCATCTAAATTAAATTTTGCTACAATTTTTCCTTTATGCTATATTTTCACTTACTAATGAGTTTGATGTCGGGCTTGAAACTTATATCAATACAGCAAATAATTAAATAAAGTAACCGTTAATGCTGCATTGCAAAAAGCCTTTACTAAAATTCATTCCGGATACTGCGATATTTAAATGCTGTAGATCGCTTCGCAGGAGGCAAAAATAGTGTATAGCCCTAGGGCGCAAAAGTAATGAAAGCCTCAAATTGGATATAAATTGACAAACATTCTTTATTTACTATTTTTTGTCCAGCGAGGCGGAAAATACGACCCGACAGTTCCGGCTCGCTAGGCGAAAAAAGGGAATTAAAAGTAAAGAAATACGTTGCAAAATTGAGGAACAAATCTACTTTAGCTAGGTAGTGAGCGGTGTTTTGTGCAGACAGCACTGTTATTCGGGTGTGTCCCGCGTTAATTACTTTTTTAGAAACGCCCACCGCACCGGAGCCTGAGCATTCGCTACAAAGCCAGCAGTCAGCAGGGTGCCAAGGTACATAGAACCGAACGACCGCTTTCACATCCCCCCTCTCTCTCTCTCTCTCTCTCTATTCGTTTATATGTAAAATTCTCACTAATTCTTCCTTTTTTCTTCTTCCATACATTTGTTCCATCTGCGTGGCCTGTGAGCAATCAGAAACGTAATATTTATCATTGCATTGAAACATGATGTTATACACTACAATACGTTGTCAGTCCTTGCTATTGTTCCTTATCATGATATGTTGCCTGATTCGTTTTTGCCTTCCATTATTTTCAATATATCTCGATACTGATTCTCATTATATTCTTTTTCTACTTGTTTTTATTTAAAAGAAACTAAAATTTTGAAATGTTACTATAGCTTTAATAATTCTGGAATTAATTGATTAAGTAATTTGCCATTGATAAATTGTCGGAGCATAAATGTTAGAGTTATTATGAAGATAATAACTTAGGCGCTGGATGGACATTAATGAAGCAACAGGTGTTTTATTAACTGTGAGATTATTTTGAATTTCTCTGAGGGAGTTTGTTGACTTGTTTCGGTTGAGCTTAAAATATATTATATTAGTAGCTTATTGTTGCCACTGCTCGCAAATCGCAAATCACATCACATATTCGCATATCGCAAATGAATCACTGAGGAGGATTGGTAAAAGAGAGATAAAACCGATCGAACATGTCGGTGGTATGGTATTGGTGGTACTGGGATGTTGGGACTGTTGGGAGGTAGGAATTGCTAAGTGGGGAATAAGTGTTGCAATATCGGGGCTTTTTTGTTTCTCGTTGCGTTGCGGACTCACGCCTCCCAAAGCAGGCACTAATCGGCAACGAACACGGCTCGAGCGTACCAAAGGAGACGATCGTCCAAGAGAATGGCAAGGTGCTGACCGACATCGAGGAGAGTAATCACCGGGCCTATGGTCTCCTCTCCGAGTACTACGACAATAAGAACAGCCGGCCTCTAAGGCTGAAGAAGAAGCTCTACGAGTTTTACACCGCCCCCATCACCAAGTTTTGGGCCAATGCCGTCAGTTACTTTTCACTTTTCACTCCTCACTTTTATTTTTTATTTGTGCTCTTTACTTTTGCCCAGCAGATAGCATACGTCATATTCCTTCTACTGATGTCTTACTCGATTCTCGTACGCATGGGTGATGTACCTTCTTGGCCGGAGATTTATGCCATAGCGTACATCTGCACGATGGGCTGTGAAAAAATGCGGGAGATTGCGACCTCGGAGCCAGTCGCGCTCTCCCACAAGTTCAGCGTCTGGGCTTGGAACATGTGGAACCCCTGCGACGCGGCGGCTATCATTTTCTTCGTAATTGGACTCGTACTTAGGCTCAGATCCGCCACCTTCGACGTAGGCAGGATCATTTTCTGCGTCGACTGCATGTATTGGTACCTTAGGATGCTCAACATACTTGGCGTCAATAAGTACCTCGGTTATTATTGTTCATTACTCATAGCAGCGCTAAACAAATCAAACCCCTAATACATAACCATCCATTACAGGCCCCTTAGTCACTATGATGGGCAAGATGGTCAAGAACATGATATACTTCGTCGTACTTTTACTGGTAGTCTTGATGAGCTTCGGAGTCGCTAGACAAGCCATTCTGAACCCCAATGCCGAGCCCAGTTGGAAAATCATTCGAGACGTGATTATTGTTCACTTAGCTAATCTCTTATTATACCTTATGACAGTCTTACAATAATCTCCTCTTACCTTTTTCGACAGATATTTTTGGAACCCTATTTCATGCTTTACGGCGAGGTCTATGCCGACAGGATCGACCCGGACTGCGACAATAGCCCGGGTACGGAGCCCTGCCTTCCGGGTCGTTGGATTACCCCAGCGGCCATGTCCGTTTATCTCTTAGTGGCCAACATTCTCCTAATCAATCTCCTCATTGCCGTGTTCAACAATATTTTCATCGAAGTCAATGCCGTCGCCCATCAAGTCTGGATGTTTCAGCGCTTTACCGTCGTCATGGAGTACGAGCAGAAGCCAGTGCTGCCCCCGCCCCTCATCGCTGTCTGCCACATATACCTATTGATTCGCTACCTCCTGAGGTACTGACTTTTTAAAAACTTCTTCACATTGCCATTTTTTCTGCTTGCTGAATCTTCTCCTCCTTTCAGGTATCTGACTCAGGGTCGTATGCGATCCGGGGAGACCTGCGACAACGGCCTAAAACTCTTCCTCGAGACAGAGGACAAGGAGCGCCTCTACGACTTCGAGGAAGACTGCGTCGAGGGCTACTTTCGCGAGCAGGAGCTCAAGCTGCAAATGTCTACCGAGGAGAGGGTGAAGCTGACTACCGAGCGCGTTGAGAACATGCACCAGAAGATAGAGGACATTGACAAGAAGGAGAGCAATCAGTCTTCCTCGCTGCAGGTACAGCTACCAGTTACTATTGCCGAGGAATAAACATTCGCCTACTACTACTTAAAAGTTGAAACTTTCCGCAGACGGTCGAGTTCCGCATCCGAAAGTTGGAAGAGCTGAACGAGCAAACGGTCGCGCACCTGGGGGTCATTCATCGCTTCATGGCGACGTACATGCCGGCGAGCGGTGGCGTAGGTGCTGGCGCCGGCGGCCCGGGCGGCCCCGGCGGCTCCGAACAGAGTAGCAGCATGGAGGTCTTGCGGCACCTCGACGTCGACGCGATAAGGCCGCGACGCGTCTCCGAACGCTCGGAAGCGGCGCTCTCCGAGGCCGACTCGCACTCGCAGCTCCCCTGCATTCCCCTGCGCCGCAAGAAGCTCATTCGAGCGATGACGGACGCAGCTTACCTGAACATACTGCCGGCGAGCGCAGCAGCCCCGGCAACCCATCCCCAGCTGCTGCAGCAGCGATCCGAAGACGAAGACGCGCCGCTAGCCTCGGCCCCCAAACCGCCTCTTGAAGACGTCGCTCAATCGCGCGACAATCTTAGTCGCAACGATTCTTCTGTCAGCGGGGAGCTCACCACCTTGCACGACGAGTCGAAAGAAACGACGAGCCACGACGAGAGCGAACTCAGCAAAGCCGTCGCCGAAGTAGTTTTACTTTAAACTTTCTCGAGACAGCGCAGCCTTAGCAATGACGCATTTCTCCTTTTTCCTTTCTCTTCTTCCAGCTGAAGGAGTACAAAGCCGACAAGTCGGAAGATCGCGATACCTCTGGCGATGCAACCATGACGTCCGACTCGCGGCAAGACTCTGCGGATAAGTCCAGCAGGCAGAACAGTCGCACGAGATCTGAATCCCTTGCCGATGACGCTGCGGCAGCGGCGGCGATCGCCGGCGCCACTGGAGCAGCCGTTCCCAGCTCGAGCAGCTTCCAGCGAGGCGTTACGTGGGCTGAGCCACGAGTTGCCGTCATTCAGTCCTCGAGTTCGAGCAACTCGCGCTCTCTGCTGCTGGCAATGCGCGCCGAATACACGAGCATTACTGACGAGTTGGAGAGCTACTGCGGCCTCCTGAGTCCACCCAGGACGCCTCCCGTCTCGCCGCCCCCCTGCAGAGTCAGGAGTATCTCGGAGAGGAGCAACCAGAACGCCGTTGAAATCGCTTGGCAAATCGAAAACGAGCATCTGAGAGACGCCGAGGAGTGCGATTACCAGCAGATGGAAGATCTCATCCAGCGAAGGTAACTACTACTTTTACTCCACATGACACAGTTAAGCTGGGCCTGGAATTATCCCTCCTTCGCTGCGCTAGGTACAACCTAAGTGACGACGACAGTGAGAATGATGCGGCGACTGGAGGTGGCACCAACTTTTTCATCAGCAGCGAGCACCATCCGCGACTGCGTCGCGCTTCTGCTATCGATGAAGATACGACTACTAGACGGCGGTGCCACCGTGCGCCCCCCACTATCAACGTGAACCGCGAAATCGAGCAAACACTAGCAAGGCCTGCGGCAACGCGAGACTCGGCCGAATCCGACCCCAATGATAAGAGCGTCAGCATAGCAGCACCCGCTTCCGAGACCATGTGCTGAGAACCTCTTCAAAATACCCTAAACTCACCCAAAAGCACACTAAAAAAGCCTTTCAAAACGAGTGTCTCCTTTATCGATTTCATTTTTTCAGCTGATTTTTATTGTCAATCCTATTGTTGACATTCGCAGCTGCAGTTTTTTTTTCATATTTTTTACCTTCTATGACCCCATCTATCGGTACATTTTAGACGTGTAATAGCTTTAGAGTGACAAATATCTACTCAAAAGGCGCTGTTACATTTGGAAATAATTACACTTTTTTACAATTACGTTTGATATCAGGAATTTGCCATTTCAAATTTTTATCAAGTCCAACAATGTTATTAGATTTTTTTATTAGTATCATTTATTGATTTATTATTGTTTATTTACTGAAGAATGCATTTAGTTTAATCGTGCGTAAAGAAATCAAGTAATAAAGCATCTTTCGCTACGACATGTAATAGGGCTGGAAGTCTGAAAGGCGATATGAATCGTGAAATGGAGTTATTTACTTTCGCTGGAGCAGTTAAATCTGTTCATCTCATTTTAGCTCGGATGTACTAATAATATTGTTATCGCGTGCGGTTATACAATCATTGGTGCATCTTTATAAAGATTGTCACCGTATTTCGCATCTGATCTGTGCAATTTTTTTTTAGTCAAACTAAACAATTTTAACTGGAACAAGATCAGAATTATCAGTGCGTATTTAAGAATTTTTAATAAGAAAAAAGTAGAAAGACGATCAATTTTTAATCCGCATACCTACATAACGGTGACAATACGTCAAGAGAAATCTGCTCTCAACGGGATTTAGGATTTTATATTAAATTTATTATATAATTTATTTAATGTAAAAGTATTTGATTAAAAGTATATTCACAGAACAGTTAAAGTATAAAATTAATAAAGAAATCATTCTAAATGCCTACAATTGAAAAATTAATTAAACTGGAAATTTAATATCGCCAATTAAAGAAAACTAGGAAAGTGGTTTCAAGAGGGTTCAAAGATGGGGAGTCACTCCAATAAGATACTAGTCTCTTGACGGCCGATCACCGAGTTAATACTTTCTTGAAGCCATTCGCTCACTTAGAGAACCCTTTTCAAACCGTTTGCCGATTTAGAACCAACTTTGGCCCAATCATTGATATTTTAATATTCATTAAGCTGGATTATAGAATCTTATGTTAAAGTAGCAGAAAAACGAATTGAATTACATCGTGACCCTAATGAAATTACGTATATGCTGGTTTAAATATAAATGTGTATCAGTAGAATATCTCCAGCCCTAATTAGCATATAAATAAAATAAACACCAAAAGGTCTTGTCAAATTTGAACGACGATTGTTTCGGCGTTTAATTTTATATTTATCGATCGCACTGCCTGTGCACCTGCTTAGGCTACACTTGGAAGAATTTACAATAACCGACTTATACAAATTGTTAGTCCAATTTTTATTTTTATTGTAAAATTAGTAGCCATCATCTGCAATGGTGATCTTTAAGAATGCGACAGAATCCACATGTTATGTCCTATATATGTCAACTATAAACGACATCGAATCTTTATTATATTTACTTTAATAAATACGGCGGTTATAAGAATTATTTGTAGTAACTAAACTAAAAATTCTATTTTTATGCGTATATGGATTGTTGGTCAATAATATAAGATCAGCAGTAAACGTTAGATTATCATAGTTAACGTTTCACATATCTCACAAGAATAGTCCAAGGGTTTTAGTTTCTAAGGTTTTGCTTACATCAAATTTGCTAACATATGAAAGCCAAACTTAAAATTGACAGTTAATTCACAGATTGACAATAACTAGAGATCGCATCAAAACAATTGTACCAAAAAAAGCAGACGTAAGAATTGAGAAAGCTATCGTGTCAGCGGGTTGTGCGTTAAAAAATCCAAGTTTGTGTACAATTCTTAATACTCAGATCGTTGCTTCCAACGAAAAAGCAGCACTTTTAAACGCTTTTAAAACGTTGAACGGGGTTGGGGCTGATGAAATGTGCATTTCTACGCGGAGAGCTTGCTTTTTTTCGTTAGGTATGACGATACGTAGTTACATAAAACTACCACGATTTTTTAACACACAACCTTTTAAATCAGGCATAATCCTTTTCTCGTATATCGATTGCTTTTTTGGCGGAATATCTAGGTTTACTATAAATATAGCAATGAATTAACGGCAAATAATGAAATGCGAAATTTTAGTTAATAAGAAATTAGGATCTACTGTTACAATAAGCCAATGTATTCCTCGTATTTTGGTTTGTAGGCAACGCTTTACTCAAAACCGGATCCCAAAACCCTCGTACTCTCCTTGTCAGTTATGCTTTTTATTTCTTAAGCAAGTAATTTTGATATGCAACTGTTTAACTAAAATTATAAGCCGTTTCATGGCATTACCCCGTCAACAGAACACAAATTATTTTTTTCAAATCTGTGTTTAAAAATATTTTCTAATCGTTTACTTAAATAATAAAATCAACATACGGTAAAGAGAGGTAAAGATTTTTATATGATAATTTAACGTTCGTATAGGTAATATAATAAGTTATACTTTGCCCAGCACTCCATAATTTCTATCGGTATATCTATATAGAAATAATTGTTCGAAACAGCAACAGTTGCAAAGCAATATTTGCACACTGTTGTTTTGTGGATGTAAAACGTCCTTTATAGTAGGGGAAAGCGGGGCATCGTGGGCCACCCAATTAAATACTTCGTAATTACAACTTGCAAGTTTCATTCAAAATAAAGCCTTTTGAAAGAATATCATTACGATATACAAAAATTATATATAGTAATACATCAATATAATAATGACATTCTTTGAAAAGGCTTTATTTTGAATGAAACAATTGTTACCAAGTATTTTTCACAGCAAATGAAACATATTTAATGGGGTGGCCCACTGTGCCCGCTTTCCCCTATAATCAATTATTAAAACGGTGTACTTAGCTGATGCAAATAGGCTTTGCAAATTAATATTTACAAGGACCACACATTTGTCAGAGCCATATCATGGGGTGAACTAATTATTATTAATATTATATTCTTTACACATAACAATGACTGCGCGGAAATCTGTGTTATATAATATACTTAGGACAAATTTACCGAATAAAAAAATCAAGCCAAAGGAAGAAATTATAAATAATACCAACAAACGTAGTACTCAATGTTTTTTTATGCGACAAAATGATATGTAGTTCTAAATATTCGTAATGCCGAGGCTTCTTCCGAAAAGAGTTTTATGGCAAAATCGTATCAAGCTTTTGCTTTGTTTCCATATTTCGTAAATTTTTGCATTATACTCTTTACGCGTGATTATATATAATTTTTTTCTTTGGCTGATTTACTTACCATTAGTAATTGTATATGTATATATCATATAACACTTATCAAAATAGAGTATAAAATCAAATGTTCCAGCAGGCCTGAACATTCTTCTCCCGAAATGTAATTAGAGTATAAAAAACAATATTTTACTGACGGGATATTTTACCAAAGTAGCCAATCTGGAGAAAATTCTTCGATATTAGATGGACGGTAATATTATCTTCAGAAAATATAGGTAGATTACTAGATACATAGAAAGATGTATTTTAGAAAAAAAATTTCGTAAAATATACGTGTAAGAAAATGTTTTTTTTAATGCCTTGACTATTTTTTTACACAGTCTGGACATTGAATTTTCTAAGGATTTTCTCCGCAATAGTAGGAAAAGTAAAAATGAAATGTTAACAAATGTAAACAAACATCGGATTTCGATAAGATTCGTAGAATGTTTATTTATTTTGGGTATAAGCAGGCAAAATTTAAGTAAAATATGCTTATCGAGAAAGGCCTAAATAAAAGTGAAGCAAACGTGCATCTCGTACTAAGGACTTTCTAAGGATAATTATAAAAAATTCACATGTTAAAAGACAAGTGTTTTGTCCGTGATTAACAGGTAGTCATTATTGACAAATTCTCGTTTATCCCAATTGGTACATTGTCTAGTCAATAAAAAATTAGCCAAGTACTTGAATTTATATCGGCTTGAATTGCTTTATTTTGAGCGGTTGTTATTTGAATTTTATTTAAGATAAGTATATTAAGAAATTAACCGCTTGTTCAAAAGCAATATAATATAAAATGAAAATTGTGGCAGGTACTGTATGTGCAAAAATCCATACGCCCTTTACTGCACTTAAATGACATAATTTATTCAAAATTTATTGTCCATGGCAGTACTTAAGGAAAAAGCGTAAAAAATGGAGCAATGAAGCAATATGAGCTCGAATGAGCATGCCAATAAAACTTTTCAGTATTTTTTTTTATTTCTTTTAGCTAATAAGCACACGGTTCAAAAATGCTATTTAATGACACACACATGTGTCTTAATAAGGATAAAACACATAATCTTTCAGTGACATACCCGACATACACGAAAAAAAAATGACATTACGAATACGTTTTGAACCGTGCATTTATGCTTAATTCATTATAACGGAGCTACAATTTATTTAATTGTACATAAGATAAATTTGTTCAATTAATCCAATGAAGTAAGTGAAATTAAGCATGTTAAGTCATAATAAATCTGGTGAATATTGAATGTTGAAACTAAGAAATTTTCAAGATTATGTGTAACGTAACGCTGTATAATCGATGTAATAATTCTATTGTAAACATAGAAAAAAATTCATTACAAATCCGACTGAATTGTACATTTGTACAATTTTACGATTGAACCTTAGAAAATAGGAAAAAAGTACGTGATGCATTAATCGCATATTATAATTATAAAAGTAAAAATATTGTATCATGATTTTCCGACGCGTCTAAAAAGTCGACTAATAAGCTGACGGTAAAATATCGCTTTTAAAACTTTTACTCGGTACTTGCAAGACTAAACACTATCGCCGAGTATATAGTCTTGATTCTAAAAAGTAGAGATTTTTTTCTCTACTCTTTTTATTCCTTTTAACCCAGGATGGGTATATTTGACTTGGTACAATAAAACAGCTACTACTGTTTATTCTGCTTACTGCCTGATCGCGTAATATCATGTAATAATATTAAACACATATATAGTAAATAGATAAGGTAACTATTATCGTTTCCATCAAAGGGATTAGTCAATGTAAGATGCCATAAGAGCACTAAAGGAAGAAAAATTGGGAATTTAAAAGGAATTTAAAATTTTAATCCCCAGAAGAATTACAAGAGTGTACCGCCTACGTCGCTCGATACAAAAGACTTTTAGCTTATTCCGCAGTAACAATTCGGTTTAACTGATATTTTGAATTTCAATTTGCAATGTTGAAATGACAACTGGAAAGTAATGCAGTAGACAACGAAGCGACAAATTTCACCGAGTCATTATTTCTTTAAAGCTCCTGTAAAACTTGGTGAAGACTTGTTATCAAGAATGTGAATGACGAATTATTTTCATAAACTTTTAGCACAAACTATGTGAAAATCTTGTTTTTATTGCGAAATGAAAAATTGTAAATGTAATCGCAAATTTTCAATAAAGGCTTAAAAAAACACAAACAATGCGTCTAAGTATAAATGTTTGTCCAGTTGTCAAATGGCATATTGGCTAAGATGGAAAAATCGCCAAAAGCGCGAGTCGCTTGCCGATAGCATATGCATGTGTTATATGTATAAATACTTATCGTTTATAAATTTCTCACTTATCAGTATGTAATCGGTTGCCGGCCCGCGTCAGCCGCCTTATCGACTGCTATACGATGGAACTTTGGCGCCATACTGCGTATTACCGGCGCAAGCGAGAATGACTGATTATAGTGAATATTGAAAAAAGAAATGAATGAAATGGTGAATAAGTAATGCGTGTAGAGCAGTGAGCACTGTGGGCAAGATAGCATTGTGCTGGCTAGTTGATAGCAAACTAGCAAGTTACGAGCAACGAGCAGTTACTTGTCCAGCTGATCCGCTGGTCGGCAGCTCTGTCGCTCTGTGGCGACCACGGCGTCCACGGCGGCGGTGGCAGCAGCGGCGCAGCGAGTCGCCGCTCATGCATCTGTGTAACCTAGTCGGTGGAGAGTCGGCCAGGCCGGCGTTGAGCCGCGAGTGCAGTGGCGGCATTCGCCTTTCAAACATGGCAGCGGCTACCAGCGTTGTCGTGCTCGACCGGGGCAACAATACCACCTGCACCATCAACCTGCACGGTGCGTGTGTCCGCATCTGACCAGACGAGTTCAGGCCTGCAGTGCTTCGCCTTAGCTCCTCGTGCTAATCGTCTTCTCTTCGGCCGCGGCATTTAATCAGCATTTCTTTCACTTTTTTCACTTTTTTTCATTTTTTTCCCTGCTTCAGTGTCGTCACGAGCGCGCTCAACTCTTTTTCCTTTTTTTATTTTTCCTTGCGTAACTTCCGATAAACGTGCAGTGTTTTGCTAGTTGCTTCTTGCAAATTGCTAGTTATTACTTTATTACTTTATTAGTAATTAGATGTTAGTGTGAGTAAAATGCCCTCTTTTCGACTTGATAAATAATCAAAGCAAGTAAACTTGGAAGTCAGAGTGTGTGTTCCTGTGGAAAAGAGTGGGCTTAACTTTCTCTCATTACATTTACCAAGACTGTGTAGTACTTTTAAGTAATAATTAAAACTGATTTTCTTAAAGTTTAGTTAAGGCAGTGCACTATATCGAAAGAAATGAAAAAATCATTTATCCAACAAATACGCTCGTGACACTTCCATTTTAGTACACGTGTTTAAGTGTTGACCTGTTGACTCGTTGACGGATGCGCTTAACGCCATTGAGTGCACGTATGCATAAGGAACTAGTTTCGAAGCACCGATTTAAATGCGCGACCTTCTTATATCACGACTCACGAGAAAACAACTCAGTATATCGAAGATCGTTCAATTGTTAAACCTCTAAATAATTTCTTTCATTTTCTGTTCTGCAGGTGCGACCGTCGTCTCTTGGCGGGTCAACAATCAGGAGCAACTTTTCGTTAGGTAAGTTTAAATTTACTTTTATTATTTATAAAGAGCACCTTTAAAAGACTAGTCGCTCTTGAATAAATTTCAAATATCAGTCGCAGACGGTTAAAAAAATGTGACGACTTACGACACAGGGAGCTACCGAGAGCTGATTCTGATAACGGTGAGATTTACAAGTGTTACGCGTATGCTGAAATCATTAATCAACGCGTGACGTATTGGAAAAAATCCAAAATCGTAGCTAGTTAAAAGGAAATATTTCATTAGATTTCATCAAATGTCGATATTTATATTATTTATGTGAAAATTTGATGAAAAGCACGCGATGTGAGTAATGATAAACTGATCGCGTTATTGCGAGCATTGAGAAAATCACCAAGTTCCTTCAGTTCATGACGGAAAAGGAAAAGAGGGGGCAGCTAAGGGGAAAGGGAAGAGGGAAGAGGGATAAAAACCCGTCCGCGGCATCGCAAACCGTCGCAAGCCGTCGCAAACTTTTCCCCCCGTGTACGCGAGGCGTCTGCACCGCAGGAATTAATTAATGCATGCCTTCATGCCTAGTGAAAGAGCGAGACGCCGCTTCTCTCTGCGTTTCTTCTTCCTTTTAATGAGGTAGAGAGAACAACCCGATGCAGAGTTTAGCCTAACGTCCAACATTGCTGATTTGCGCAGAGATTTGAGTTTCGTCCGGAGGACGGATTAAATAAGTAAAAGAAATTGAATAAAAATAATGAATCTTTTTCGTGGCAACTATTGTGTTGTTGCCGCTGGATGAACAAGATCCGAGCCGCGCGGCAAAATCGCCGCTCTTGCGTGTCGGGGCTTCGGGCGAGAAACTCGCGTTGGCTTTTCTCGTCGGGTGCGAGACGAAAGAATATAGACACGGAGGCGCACAAAAAGTCCGGCAAGTCGCTTACGTCATCCCTCTCGAGCTCGCGAGCTGCGCGAAGTGCAAGCTCATTTTCGTGAAGCGGCGTGAAGCGGCGGGAAGCGGCGGGAAGCGGCGGGAAGCGGCGGGACCCGTCTACAATGCTCGGCGAGGAACGGTTATGGCTCCACGCCAATCGCAATTATCGACCTAAAGCCCGCGTTCTCTCGGCTCTGCTTTTTCAGCCGTTTCCGGTATCGAGCTAGCTTCTTTTCCTTCGCTTCCAATACCTTTCTTTCCTTTTTAAAGCAACTTACAATCTGCCTAAGCTTAACATTTTTATTTGCTCAATCGACATGTACGAAAGAGAAATGAACTTTTCAAGGCTACGCATGATCTAACGCCGAGGGATAATGGGAGATGCTGTGTGCGCCAGCGGGCCAGCGGGCCAGCGGACCAGCGGGCCAGCAGGGTAAAGAAGCGGCGATCTAACTGTTGTTCGCTTTACGGTTAGGTTCCGGCTTCACTCCGAGCTCCGTCACTCGTAGCGTGTGGCTCGTGCGATGTAACCCTACTCGGGAAAAAGGGAAGCTCGAATATATTATGCGAGTCAGGGACGCCCTTCCGCTTACCTATGGGACTCGTTAGAAAGCAAACGCGGAAGGGAATATTAGATCGAATAACGTAGCATGTGCGCTGAGCATTCGGTTAGTTAGGGAAATCCTTACGTACAAGTTACAACTGCGCTAAGCGTGAAAAACACGCGATTCGCCCGATCCGTGCGCGTGGTTCGATGCTTTGATGAACGACTGAACCCGACGAGGGTTAAAGGCCGATGATTAAGGATCCCTGTCTCGACTCACTTCCTTCCTCCCGGCGGCTCCCGGCCCCCCTCTCTATCTTACCAGTCTTCACGTACCATTTTTTATCCATTCTTCCCTATACCAGGCCAATTGCCCTGCCTCCCCGAATTTTTTCTTTTCTCTTTTCTTTCACGTATATCTCGACTCATCAAGAGGCCATCAAACAAAGAACTTAGCAGAATATTTCATAGAGCATCTTCCAAAGATAACCGTTTCAAAGAGAATCTCAAAATCTTTCGAGCTCCGCTAAGATAATTGCTTCTGCGTTGCTTCAATCAAAAATGGAATCACGCGCAACCCGCAGCCACATATAGCTACTTCATTTCTACACGTACAACAAAGCACATCAATCGCTTTTAACATGATTTCTTTTCATTTTCGATTCGATTTATACACAGAAAATAAATCGTTTCTGAGAGATTACAATAGTTTCTTAGCAAATTTATTTCAACTGAAAACTATTTTACAAGACACTGTTGAAATTTTTTTAATAATGCCACATTCTGAGAACATGAACATTTTTAGTATAAAATTATTTTTCCGTCTATGCATCGTCGTTCGCTGCGTCTGCGTTTCATTGATTAATTCTATTTTATTCGACCAACTGGACATTTTATTTATCTAATTAAATTTGCAACGCGCGTCTCTTGTGTCGACGTTCCGCAGTAATTATTTCGATGAAAAATGTATCCTTTAAAAATAAGTCTTTATTGCTATTACTATTACTAGATAGATTATAAACTATTGTATAACATTATATTATTATGCTTCATTGGATCGTTTCAGTTCATTATTTTAAATGACAAATACATAATTTATCAATAATTTTTCTTGCCTATTTATGTAATTTTCCGAGCAATTTTCACTTGTTTCATTGGACGGGTTTCTTTCAAAAATAAAGACTTCGTAAGTAAGATAATTCTCTAAAGAAGTTCCCTAAGTAGTTTATTCTCTAAAAGAGACTGTTTTCTAAAACACATGCGCAATATGCACACTTGCTCTAGTAAAAATAATGTTATTGTACCAAATACAATTAAAGCGATATCGACAGTAATGTATTTCTTTTTTACTCTTAACTATTTAACCATTTAACATTAGAAACAGTGAATAAATGAATATATGTTTGCGTATAAGGTCGATCACAGACATCCTTACCTGAGAAAATATTTAGAGTAAAAATTACTATTTATCATGGTATCCTGGAGGCATGCTAAATTTCTTACGACTTATTTTATTTTGTAATAAGTCAAATAATAGTAGTCAAAATTACAAGCTGAGAGAATCTCTCAGAGAGATTGTAAAAATTCAACAAGCGTCAGAGCGCATGCGCGATTCTAGTACCGAACACTACTACTAGGTGGCGACGAGTAATTCCTGTACTCCCAAGTGGTCCGACAACCGCTCGGTTACTATATAAGAAACTTTTATACGTATTATCGGACTGATGTACAATAATATAATACGAAATTTACATATTCGCGTTTTCGTAAATTCGGAAATTGTGGACAATGTATTATGTAAGTTTCTTTTTAAATGCCTGTAAATATCCGTCATGTGCATGTTGTGCGTTTACAGATATTCAAGCGTTATAATTATACCCCCGACAAGAAATGATCGTCAGGAATCGTGTCGTTCACGTAAGGGCCTCGCAATAATGTCGTGCGAGGGCCTGTGAGGTGGTAAATGTAATGGGACGCATGCATGGGCTTGTGCTGCTCCCTTACGTTAAGCCATATATGCACATTATTAAGCCTTACGATTCTATAAAGTGAGGTTAGGTTTTCGTATTTTTATACCCTTATCAGGGCCTGAGCTTGATGCCAAGGTACCTGGCGAGTCCCTCGTCTTTTTACCTTGTTAATAAATGATTTTAACACGAAATGCAACGTATTTAATGGGGTGGCCTACTACCCCGAAGGTTCACACTGCCCCATGGCCCGCTATGTCCCGCTTTCCCCTACTTCAAAAAAGTATTCTGCCCTCCGGCCAGAAAGCGCCACTTCCTGGTCGCTTCGCAAATCCGAAGTTGCCGCTTTCTGGCGCTGTCGAGCAGAAGAATAAAATACACACCTTGATCACTAAAAAAGAAAGCCTCAGGTCACGTGTTTGTCAACCTCGGCTTCGCCTCGACCGACAATTACATGTAATCTCAGACCTTTCTTATTTTGCTGGCCTAGATATGTAATATTCTATTACAATAACGAAGAGCAAAAAATACAATCTAAGTTTGTAAAAATTACAAATATCAAATAAAAAAAATAAATGTATCAATTACAAATATCTTTTGTAAAATTTACTGTTTTTCAAATATATCCTTCAAGTGCCATGAAAAATAGTAAAAATTCCCTTTAGAAAATTCCCCTAAAATTTATTTCAGTGTATATAACGAAAACCTAACAGGGACAAGATAGAGTAATAGGGCGAGGATGGAAAAATTGATTCGCTCCTTTGGTGCTTTTAACAATTTTAACTTGAGCGCAAGATTTTTAAAAACCTTCCTCACCTGGCGTATAAAAAACGGGCGTTCTTCCAACAACCTTCCTCATGAATTAAAGATCGAGAGGCAGTTGTTGGATTTTATACTCCTCAGCGATCCATGCAAATCGGGGAATCGGGAAATCGGAGAATCAGAGAATCGGGAAAGAAGCTGCTAGGCCATTCGTACGTCTCGGTTCAACTCTGCCTTTCATTCGACTAGCAAGACCATTAATCGAGACTCAAACGAAATGGAGCCGGATGTTAAAGTTTAAAAAGTGTACTTATTCGAAAAATAATACAACCTTTTTTACATTAGGTATAGCTCTTATTTTAATTTTTGAACTTATTTTTTTTACTTAATTTATAGGGGAGAGTGGAATAGCGGGTCATGGATCAATGTGAACCTACAGGGCATAGTAGGCCACCCCATTACATGTTTTATTTGATGTGAAAAATATAATTTTATTATAAAATAAAATATAATATAATTTTTTCTGGAATACAGTAATACATCAATGTAAAAATGATATTCTTTGAAAATTTTTTATTTTGAATGAATCTTGTTTCGAAGTATTTTTCACAGCATGAGAAACATTTAATGGGGTGACCACTATGCCCCAATAGTGGCACCCTATTGCGAAGGTTTACATTGCCCCACATCCCGCTATGCTCTGCTTCCTCTAACGTAGCTGTATAAAAGAGTCTAGTGCCTACACTCAGCATTTTAAGAAAAATCTTTAATGCAATGGTAAAAAAACGAAATTGAAAAACGGAAATATTCTCTTTTAAGTGTAATATTTTATTTACTTTAATTATTATCGTCATTGTAGGAAGTCTTTTTAATAAATATGAAAATAACAAGTTTTGCTTATTGAAAAAACTATTGCCACTAGGATTCTATCAAATACTATTCTCCTCAGAAAAAAGGTTTGAAAAAATGTTTTGTTGCTTTAAAATACACATTTATTTAAACCCGCAATAAAGTTAATTTAAATTGAAGAATTTAAAAATATAGTAAATATACGGAGTAAAATAAAATAAAAATTTGTTATTTTAACGTTCTTTTATAAATGATTAAATTTTTCTTGTTCGGCGTACTTGTGTTAACATATGAGAAAATTTTTCCGAAGCTATTTCGGCGTAGAAAAAAGTGCGTGAGGAAAATGTTAGCTCCTAAAATGTCAAAACTTTGTTTATCTCTCCGGTTTCGAAATATGAGGAAATCGTTCGAGGATATTGATTACACTGGTGGTCGGTACTAGGCAACTCTACCTTATGCATCGTTCGATCGAGCGCTGATCGATCAGAAATCGGTGCAATAGCACCATTGCCCGAGCTGCTTTTAAGCTGTTGAAAATAATGCGAGCGACTACAACGGCTCGGAGGAGTGTGCCTCCAAGCCTCCGAACTTCTCCCGGGACTCCTCCCGGGAGCGAGAGAGCGAGAATCCAGTTGAATGGGAATGTTGTAGAATGCCGACAAAAACCGCAGGCCCTGTGATCATTAGTCTACGCTTTTGCTCTCGTTCTTTATCATTCCCTCTCGCTCTTTCTCTTCTCCCTATAACCATCTCCAACAGTTCACCTATACCGGGTGTCGCATTTCACAGTTTTACTCGAGGTTTTACTCGAGGTTCTACCCGAGCTTTTACCCGAGGTTTTACCCGAGGTTTTACCCGAGGTTTTACCCGAGGTTTTACCTGAGGTTTACCCTCGGATCGCGGTTTTCTCCTTCCCAATTTACATATTTTCTCTGCTTCTCTCTGCGTAATTACTAAATGCACTTACATTTTAAGTAACTGAATAAGATAAACAAGTATGAAGGTAAAGCTCGAGGTAAAGAGTATGGTTTTAAATGGGATTTCGCTTTCTCTCGTTAGTCTTCCACTAAATTGGGCCCAGCCCCTCGGCCAACTGAAAAGGAATAAATGCGCCGGGGAGATGCCAAGACACCCGGTGTGTACGCGGACTGAATCGCTGGCTGTCCGTGGCCCGCTCAGAGCCCGCTGCGCTCAGACTGCTCACAGAGGCTGGCCGGGGTGAGTTTTTGCGGGCCAGCCACTCTTCCTCTCTCCATCGTCAGCTCGTCCTTCGCGAGCATCGCACCCGGCACGAAACTTTGTTTTTAACTAAGCTTCGCAAGAAACGAAGCTATTTGTACTTGTGCACGTACAGGTGCAGGCAAGCCTAATGCTCCTTTGCTGCACCGGAGGGCAAGGCCAGCTTCGGCAGAAACGACTGGTGGGATTTTCATCGGATCTGCTACTTTGTACTACCTCACTACGGTTTGAAAAAAGTGTCCCGTCGAATTTGGATTGTCTGCGCTCTGTAGTCCGGTACATATACTATCATTCTGGGCTTCGGGCGCCAGCCGCCAGGCGCGTACGCCCCGGTATACGGTAGGGCCGGCTCGTTGGAAACTGAGCGGAGCGGGAGCGCAAAAAGCGCACCAGACAGCGCCGGGGCTTTTTGCCGCGCGTCAGCCGCGCTCGAGCGATCGCTCCGCGTTCCTCGGCGCTTTTTGCCTCCGCCTCGCCCGGCTTATACTCCGAGAGAGCGAGAGCTGCTGTTTTTTGTCGCCCTCGCCCCTCGGTCCGTCCCTCGCCGCCGCCGCCGCCAACGAACGCCAACGAACGCCAACGAACGCCCAGCCCCCCTTCCTCTCGCGCCGCGAAAAATTTTCCCCAGCGCACTCCGAGAATTGATGCGCGAACCGCTGCCCTTCTGGCATGTCGTGCCGCGACCTGCGAATCACAATGTCACATCCCGCAGAGTCGCTGTCGCTGGGAAAAGCAATCTCGTTAATTTATTCCAACTATAATTTGTTCTTTCGTTAGCGCCGCACAATGCTCATTACTCAAGGGCTGTCAAGCGACCTCTCGCCCCTTCCGTCATTTACTCGAGTCCTCCAGGCCGGCGCGACCCTTTCTTATCACGGCTGCCCGTCGGCCCTAGGGTGAACGGCCGTTAGTGCGCATATTAGCCAAGTTCGCTGCTTATTTCGTCGCTTTGTCTTAAAGTATCAATTAAAGAAATGCTTTGCTCCGTTTTTGCAGTCTCCGATTGCAGCAGCAAAAACTGCCCGATAAGTCGATACCTGAAAAACTAGTTAGCCTTTGGCGGCCTGAGCGCAAGTTTCAACTCTCAATTTGCTTTCGGAAGTAGCTTCACTTTAAAACCTATACTTCTCTCTGTTCTGATAAGAAAATCACTATAAGTATCTCATTTGTTAATCGCAGAGAACGGTGCAATCAAATTACTTCTGCGGCGTTCAGGAAATAATATCGAACAAATTACACAACTATTTTTTTCGAAAACACAAAAAATCGATGCCAATAGATTGTGAGTTGGTATCCTTAAACTTATCTACATTATTATTATTTTTCATCCAGAATATTGTAAAAATCGCTATAAAAATAAAGAAATAGAAGAAACTTTTCAATTAAACGATAAAAAAATGTTGAAAAACTCGTACGCTACAAAAATTATAAAGTTTCAAATCGATTCTAATTATTAAAATAAATGAAAAATTTTATGAAATATATTTCGGCATGTTGTCAAATGAAGAATTAATATTACGAGCAATTTCGCTGAAAGAAGAAATGCTTCACTGCCAAGTCCTGCAATTTTATAATGGTAATACACATATTACATATTCCCCTAATATTTTGCTCCGTTTATATATTAAAAGTGTGACTAACTCCGTGTGTAACGTGCTGTCTAAATCGGCATTTTACGCGGTCGTTGCATAAAATATTGTTCGATACACGTTCGAGAGTTTATTTTAGCCCCGTGCGAAGGTTTCTTTTAACTTGACAAAATAAACGTCATACGAGGCTAAAAATGACTTTCTCGAAAAGTACTATTTAATTTCTTTATTTTTCAGCAAACAGGCCGTTTTTGATGGAAAGAAAGCAATTAGAGGAGGAATCCCCTTCGTCTTCCGTACGTAATTACTTGAATGAAAAAAGGAATAAGTAAGTAAGAAATGAAATAACGAGAGATGATTTGTCGACAGCACAATTTGGTCAGTGGACTTTCGGACCAGGCCACGGGTTCGCTAGGATAGTACGCTGGACCGTAGAGAAATCACCAGAGCGACTGCCAAGCGGCGACGTCGAGGCGATTTTCTCCCTCATGGACAACGAGTTCACGCGCTCGATGTGGAACTATCCTTTTCGACTGACCTACAGGCTAATACTGCGCGAGAAGGAGCTGCACTTCAACATCGGCGTGTACAACCCTAGCAAGGACCACACCTTCAGCTTCAATCTTTTACTCCACACGTACTTTAAGGTGCCGGACGTCAGAAGGTGTCAGATCACTGGATTGCACGGCTGCACTTTTATCGATAAGGTAAATGAGTAATTTACGATAAGTACTTCAGAATTTACCTTTTGACTTTTCTTCGCTCTTTCTTGCAGACCAGAGACAATCAGATATTCCAGGAAGGCCGGGACGTGGTGACGGTCTGCGAGTGGACGGACCGCATCTATCAAAACACACAACCGGAGCACATAATAACCAACGTTGTGTCGGGCAGGAAGATGCGCGTGCAGAAATATAACTTTCCCGACACCGTCGTCTGGAACCCCTGGCTGGAGAAGGCGCGCGACATTCCGGACTTTGGTGACGACGAATTTCCCAATATGATATGCGTCGAGAGTGGCCACGTAAGCAGTCCGGTCATCTTACTGCCCGGCACGGCCTTCGAGGCCAGCCAAATTCTGCAGGTGATGTGAGTGGAGGGCGGAGGAGGAGGAGGATCGTCGCAAAGCGCCGGTGCCGCTGGCGCCGCTGGCGTCACCACTGCGTCCGCGAGTCCGGCCACTCCGGGCTCGATGCTGGCTGCCGGGCCGACCGTCTGGTCGAGCGCTCCTGGCTGGCTCTACGTACCAGCACCGCCTGGATCCCAGTCCTCAGCGCCGCCGTCCTCGAGCCACCCACACCACCCGCACCACCCGCACCATCCGCACCACCACCACCACCACCACCTGCACGCCCACTGCGTCGCCCAGAGCTGCACCATATGCTCGCTCAACCTCTGAATCTTTCTTTTCACCTGCTCGCTCCTGCTCGCAATTCATCACATTCCAGTGCTCATTTTCCTTTTACTGCCTTTTCGCAAGCGTTCCTTACAAGTCATTGCTAACTTTATCATGCCAGAAAACGAATAAAACGACAAGTGGTGCTATATTGTTGCACCTTTGTGCAGCACTCAATTTTAGTAATAACAAAAGTAATTCAGTAAAATAAATATAATTTAATAAAAAAGGAAAGAATTAATGAGAGATATAAAGAATGATATGCCTCTTGCCAAAATTTTAATACTATGTATATACATACGTAGTATTGTATCTGTTAATCGTATGCCGTACCGTTATGGCAAATCATCGAAGTACGTCTAAGCAATAACTACATTTTAGTATACAGTCGTTATGAACACGACAAGTAAAAAATATATTAGGTGTGCGTCTTCAAAATTAATAAGCAAATGCAAGCGTATATTACATATTACACGTAAACTTTTCAGCGTTTAAAAAACTGAGGAGACAAAGACGAGAGTGTACTTGGATTCTCTCGTCGTTTACTGATATTCTGCGATAAAGAGACCAGTGAATTTTTAAAGAAATATTTTACAAAATAACTGTTGCATTACGATGCATTAAAATAATTCCTTGTACAGGACAATACGTATTCATTTTTATCGATTGAAAATCGACATGTTACTTCAGAAACACCTAGAGATAATAATTTTATAATGGTGCTCTTGCTGGATGTATTTTACTAATAATTTACATCAGAGTGCCATTAACAACTTTTTACATAGAATCTAGTATTTTTATTAAACAGATTATTTCATTTCGTTAATGCCTTATTAAACTCGTCAAATTCTACTTTTTATAATTAAACTTATTTTTTTTATTACTACTTAAAATTCAAAACTTTATGACCATATGCTAGCTTATTTCACCCACTATCGATAAGAATATTAAAATATTCTTACATTTATCGAAAGGGATTACAAAAATTTGATAGAACCTTAAAATGTCCTTTTAACTCGTCTTTGTTACAAATAAAATAAGTATCATTTATAATTTAGGCAAAAAAAATTTAGAAAAAAACCGTTAACTCGTAGTTTTTACAAGGATAGTTTGTTTAATATTCTGTAACAATATTTTCACAGACAAGATAAAGTTTGTGACAAAATTTCGTTTGTAGAGGCTAGTATTTTCTTCTCCATTACTACATGCATTTTATTATTTTTTATATTATTTTTTTTCATCCTAGCATTATAAGATCAGTCTTCCATTGTACTTTATACATCTGTTGAAATTTATACCAATTTATTGATGTAATATCTGTTTTTCTTTTAATTGAAATAAACACAAATACAAAGAAAGTAACTTCTCAAAAGTGAATAAATTTGTACTTTTTGGAAAAGTGCAATAAAAAAAATACAGAAAAACAAAAATAAATTATTTATTTACCTATCATTCTCTATCGTGAAAGGAATAAAATCAAAAGCAAAATTATTTTATATTTTTCTATTAAACTTTTAACGCTTGATAAATTTATTGTAAATTATCAGTTTTTACTAAAATACAACATCCCGCACTCATCAGATTTCACTATTTACAAGTTCATTAAGTCAAGGATTCACATTTACAAAGAGGTCAAACGATCCATTAAGATATATTCGTATTCTGCTTAACACAATCTCTAAAACTAAAAGTTGATCAATTTATTCACAATATTCTATTAAATAGTTTATAAAAATAAACCTTATAAGATCGATAATAAACAAACACTTTCAAAGTATGTATGGTTATAAACAATTAATTGAACTAAATGAGAAATCTGCACGTCGTAACTCAGTTCACACTTTTCTTTTACCCTTTAAGATGAATAAGATGCTCACACATTATTTAAAAGAAAATTCATTTTTCACCGTTGTCAATAATTCTTTAAAGTGTTATTTACAAATACTTTAGTTACAGATTACTTCACTGCCTGGTTTCCCATGTCACCATCTGTTTGCTTCTTTAATTGTTTTTCTCTCATTCGATCTGCGTCTCTAAAATATGATTATTTCTCACTTTTAAAATAATTTTAAATATATAAAAAGGAAATAATTTAATATAACAAGAAATTACCTTTGTTTCCTCTGTTCAAGGGTAAGACCCTTATTACTTTCCTGTTCAGCAGCAGATTTCTTCGATTGTTTCTTCATATTTTTAGCACGAGCTAGTTCACGTTGATTTCCACCTAAAACAAAAGTTGAATTACTAAGTCAATTGTTGTACGAGTTTGAAAATCTCTATTTGACACAAACTATAAACATAATGAATACCTAAAAAGTAATGTTTGAGTTTAACAACATTTTTTAACGGACTACTGTATCAAACACATATCAAAGAAACATATCAGAGGTGCTTACACAGTAAGCTATAAGTGTTGTTGTTGTAACTCATTTTAGAAAAGACAAGGACTCGCGTGAAGGGCAAGTAAGGAAAGAAAGGAGAAATAACGGAGATTTTTGTAGTCCGTATATGCTTTCTCGTGAAGTCACACTCCACAGTCATGCCGTACAGTTGGATATCGAATTTCAGGCGATTCGCCACGTACCTATCCACTAAATTAACCATAGCGTCCGTACTCCGTAGCCAAGTGTAGCTTGTATGGAGGCACGCGAACGTGCGTTTGAGCCAAACTAGTGTAGAAATTTTTTCCGACACAGGAGGATTAGCAAGGAATAAACAGAAATGAAGCAATAAATGAACCGTCGCTTAAACCCGAAGCCTGGGACTCCCGGACAACGAAGTATCGTGGACTTTCTCCTATCCCACTCTCTATCTCTTAGTCATTAACAATAATTTATAAAAAAAAAGAAAAATCTAATTGAACGGCAAAATATCCTCGAATGTAGTACCTCCGGAAGATGTAAGAGCGAAGACGCAGCGCGCGCACGCCATGAAATCGCACATGCAGCTACTTACGAGTCATGATTTTTAGCCTTGATCTCCGATAAACAAGAACTCGAAAATTTCGAGTCGCGACGAGCTGACTTGAACTGCACTAACGCGATGCAAATTCGCGGGGCGAAAGGCCGAAAGTGCCGAAACTGCGACGACTGCTTGCTTTACTAGATGTACTACTTGTACATACGTCGACAAGGCGCCGCGCTATTGCAGACACTTGAAAACTCGCAGGTCGCAGGCGTCGCAGAACAACAGCACCACACCACTCCAAACGGAGTACGAACTACTTTTAAAAAAATATATGTGTACTAAATATATGATCAGATATACGCGAGGCAATATAGTACAAGCGCGCTTAACTCATGCCATGATGCCATGCCTCTCGTGCTGCTGCTCGTGCAGGAGTTGCGTCTTGCGTACGACGGATGACCGGAAGACGACTAGACAGTAGACGAGTGACCGCGACCTCCTCTCGTGCAGCCCCGCGCTAACTAGTAACTGCTGACAGTGGTGACGACGTGAGTCGTGACGTCCTATTTCCTAACAAGCTTTCCAACCTCTTTGAGTTACACCATTCACTAACATCTTTCAAATTTTTATCCAAATTCATTTTACTAGTTTATACTTCGAAAACATCAACTAAAATCCCATTTATTATACAATTGAATTGTGACAACAAAACGTATTTTTTAAATTTCATTATCTTTCTCCATAAATATTAATAAAAACTGAAATCTGAAGGAACATGTAATATTAATTAAATATAACGAAATCATATATAAAACGATTTATTGACTTTTGTATAAAGAAAACAGAATTGAATTTACGACTTAATTTTTAATCAAACACTCTTAAGCGAGATATAGAAAATTGACAAAATTTTATAAAATTAACACTGATACATCATGCAATAACAAATGTATAAATAAGTTGTTGAAAAGTATCAGTTTCATAACGTAGACCAATATAGTAAATACGAGCATTGTAAGTTAATAAAATGCTTCAAGAAAGTTACATTCAAAAAATCACTCATTCGGCAAATACAGTACAGTAAACTCTAGTTTGATTCCTGTACAAAAAGTTTTTCACGGGCTCTCAAAAATAGTACACTTCACTCTTTAAATTGCGGCCTTAGTACGATATTTTCATAATCACTTGATATTTTTCTTAAAAGAAAAAGCATTTTAACAAGGAATGACTGTCCAGCTTTATTCTAGAAGACAAATGCATTGTAATGAAAATAAGTGAAATTTCAATACGTGATCGGACGTGTACGTGCTTTTCTTATTCATTAAGACTGAGCTTCTAAGTTAAAAAACGGTTAATATTATTTGATTAGTTTAAAGTATAAAAACTTGTAAAAAAATAGATTAATGATAATTTTTGACAGAATCTTGTTGTGATAGTTCTTTTAGCACTTATAAATCTTTGAAAATGAATGGAATTGCCCTCTTTACATTATATTACAAATGTTCTTAAAGTAAGAAAAAGCTGACCACGTTTTTAAACGCGTAAGGAAGAAATTACATTGTTTTTACAATTCATCTTGAACTTTAGTGGGCTTGCCATTGCGATCGTATCCCTTCAAAGGTTTGGTCGAATGCTTGGCGATGTATTTGATGAAATCATCCAATTCCCGACCACTTTCATATTTTACTGGGCTATCTTTAGAGTCTTTTGGTATCCAAAACAAGGTAGGAAAACCACGAACTTCATAAGGCTGTGGTACATCATTTGCTGTTGCATCAAATTTCACAATTGCTATTTCTTCGTCAGCTAATTTATCTCCTATGAAATAAAAATATTAGGTATTTATTTTCGGAAAATTTTAAACGTAAATATAACTAGAAATGAAATATTTAAACAGATTCTTTACCTAATTCATCAAATATTGGTGCTAGTTTTTTACAATGACCGCACCATGGAGCGTAAAATTCAATGAGAGTATCTTTGTCGTTGTTTGTGACAATCTCATCAAAATTCTTAGCAACTGCAACCTTTACATTGCCAGAATTATCTTCTGGGATAGGCTCAGATTTTTGATAAGGTTCGAGGGAGCCCGCTTGTAAGTCGTTCAGAAAAGTTTCAAAACTCTCAATGCTAAACTCATCCTGAAGCACGAATTTCTGATTGCGTTCATCGCGTGCCAAGATTATTGGTTTGTCACCCTTGACAAAATCGATACCAAATTCATTGAGCTCATGCTGGAACAGATCTTTATTGGAAATCGCAAAGGTATAGTCAGCAAAGTTTTTGGCAACTTTCATGATACGGTTTCGCCAATAATTTGTGCCTTTGGAATTCTTTACATAGTCAACAGCATAATAGGCGACAACCAGAGGAATTTTGAACTCGGCAGCGTTATCGCGGGTACGCACACCAACCAAACCATAACTGTAAGTTAATGAAAAATTTAAATAACAATATTTTAATTTGAGTTTATTACAAGATTAAAAATATGATTAATTTAGAAAACTTACTAATTTTGTTTAATAAATTCACTGATTTCACTTGTAGAATCTCCACCTTCGAAAACAAGCTTACTCTCTTCAAATTTGTTTTGTAGCACTTTTGGTCGATATATAACAATTTTGTTTCTGAAATAAATTTATGAATTTTTGATAATTTAGAAGATTTTTTAAAATGTTAACTATATCTGAATTGCCTTACTTGTAACCCTCTTTTTCTAAGACTTCCTTAGTCGTAGAATGTGCAAACCGAACTTTTTCTCGCAACTTTTTAGCCACTGATTGGAAGTTTGAAGCTAATGAAGAAGAATCCTTTTCAAAGAAGCCAATAACGCTTGTTTCATCAGTATCCAAGAAAAGCTCTAGTGCTTTAACAGAAGCAATCTCCTTCGAGGCTGGTCCAACTTGAGCCTTGAAAAAAGAATATCATTAACCACTGTAAATACAGTTTTATCTGTCAGTTAAAAATATTTCGATAAATGTTACCTTCATATATTTAACAATACCAGCAGCTTCCCTAGGACCATTGTAATCATTAACTAGCTCATCTTTTGAGAATATCTTCAAAGTTGGATAACCGCTGACCGAGTACTTGTTGCAAGTGTCTTTACCAGCTTCGGTACAGTCAACTTTTGCTATGGTGATTGGAGGATCGCTACCTCTTAACATTTCTGCAGCTTTTGCATATTCAGGTTTCAGTCTTTTACAGTGGCCACACCTGATGAAACGAATGATTTATTATCGAAAAGGAAAAAGTAAGAAGTTTGGGTAGTTAGTTGAAGGTGCATTATAAACGGAGTATTCGAAACTAGGAAACTTACCAGGGAGCGTAAAACATAACGAGCGTGTTATCATGGCGCCGAAGTTCCTCGGCGAAGTCGCCGTCGCCCCACTCGAGGACATCTTCCTCGGCGGCCCTGCAGCAGCTGCCCGCTAAGCCGATGATCAGCGCCAACAAGAGGCACTTGGCGATCATTCTGCACGTCTATTTTATTCTCGCGAGGTTAAAGGAAATCCCAGGATCCGGGCTTGGGAATTCGAAGTCGGCGACAAGTGCAAGAACAGTGTACACTGCTCGCTTCGCTGCTTGCTGCCGGCGTGTCAGCGGTGAAGACGTGGCCTCTCCGCCTTTTCGTCTCTTCAGTCGCTTGCGTCGTTTGCAGCAGCGCTATCTGCCAGCCCACAGTAGTCACACACTTTCACACACTCATATTACACTTCCCTTGCTAGTTGCTAGTCATTTTCTTTCTCACTTTGACTCTTGAGTCTCTTGCTGCTCTTAAGGCTCGCTCTGTTCTTCTCTAGATTGTGTTGTCGCCTCGCGATTGGTCGGTAGCAGTGCCGGTACCTCTATTTATATTAGCTATATGCTGCATTGCTGCCTTTCGCTCAGTTATCTTTATTTTTATGAAAAAATATGAAAACATCGTTATAGTAATTCAAATTTAATAAGCATTATAATTATATACATTTTATTAACATTATAACACTTTTATATTAAAATGCTGTATGGTCGGCTTGGAGTTTCAGACTTTCAGCTTGAAAATTTTCAATCTCGAAATTGACGACGTCAAAGACTCAAAGCAGTCACGGTTAACCATTTCTTTATCATCGATCCGCCATCTTTTAAACTAAACTTTTTAATAAAATAAAGCAACATTATTTTGTATAATTATTACTACAATATAATTGGTGTTGGTAACTTACCATCAACGGATAAAGCAGAAATTCCTATGATATATAGCATTTATATACTATAAATTATCAATAAAGTTAATTACTAACTTGGCAAAAAATGCCGTGGTACTTTGTATAAATTAATAGATGCACTATTGTGAAAGGTGATCTGTACCTTTGTAATAAACATAAAATTTCAAAGTATGGCTCTTCCTCGATAATTTCCTTTATATCCACAATGGATAAAAATGTAATTCATATATCAATTTAATAATAGCAGTTGTTGCATAAAATAAGGAATTCCTTATTTTATGAATTCGAACATTTGCGGTTGTTAGCAGCGCCATTCTTGGGCGTGAAACCCACGCTGTCGTCGTGGCACATCAGTGAATGGCAATAGTAAAGAAATTAATGAAACTTGAAGAAATTACTTATATTTATTAATCTAAAATGAACTTCGCAAGTTCCAGTCGGCCAGCCACTTGAAAATTCTCAATGTTTAACTCGGCTCTTTTTGGTCCTTTAAACCTTTTACAATATCTTTTTATAATACTTTTTTTAGAAAATAAGTAGATATCGCGTTCAATAACTATAAGATATATTAAAAAAAGAATTAAATCATCAAAATAATTCCCATCTGCATGGTAGCTGAGGTTGTAATTAAAATTTTAGTTATAAATAATAAATAGACTTTTTTAAAAAAAATACTGTTTGTAAAAAATGAATGTTATCTAAAAATTAAGCAAACATTTGTTGAAGTCTGTAGTGAAAATAATTGACTGTCGTTTTGCTATATATAATCTACGAAAATGTTTGAAAATCATATAAAAGATTTTTGGAGAATCCTAGCAAACTAAATCGTCTATAGAATTTCAAGCGCGCGAGTATCGCAGTAGGATAAAAAATGTGTAATAAATTTTGATAAAATTACATAGAAATGCTTAATACCCTATATGCAAAGATCTGTACTTGAAAGAAGATAATAGGCAGAGCTTACAAGGGTTAGAGAAAAGTGGCGGCTCGTAAAATCCGCAGGCGTGTATTACGCGAAGTACAACATATCGCACTGCGAATTTGCATACTACAGCTAAAGGAGGTGGACTTGCCTGCAGCGCTTTTAAGAAAGTCAGATGGTTCAACTCGATGTTATTTTGCTTTATTTCCGATCTATAAGTATAAAATTGACGCCACAGATTTTGCTCTTTTCTGAAAAGATGCATGCAGGTAGGGAAGGTGGAGTCCTGGAGTCTTCGTACACCTATTCGTCAGCGAACCAATGGCAGGGCGTTAGAAGCCGAGAATGGCAAAGATTAACGATCTGACTATACATGAGCTTTCAAGAGTATTACCCAAGGGGGGCGGGGAGGCGAGACAAAAGCCCCTCTATCTGTTTTTGTGCAAACCTTCGATTTTCCCATTGCTTCGGAATTCGCTACTGCCACCCGAGCTTTTCAAGCTTGCCTGTACTTATATAATTAAGGCACCGCTTTTTTTTACTAACTAAAATTTCATTTTTCTATACAAAGTAGGCCTTATTCTAAATGAAGAGTTCACGAGTCGCGTTTGTGCGATGACAGTTTGAAAATTGAAATTCCCTTAATGAAAAGCGGGGCTGCTCGTCGCCTGCCGACAGACAGCCTGCAAACTCCCAGGCAAACTACATATAAACGGATGACGATGCGCTTCCTTGCTCCTGAACCCGGGCGGCTGAAGCAGCCCGACGTCCGAGCCCCAAGCATTTATTGCCTTGGGGCTGAAAATCGTTCAATAGAATCTGCCACTCAGTAGCTTGGGCGACAGTTACACCTTCTTAAAGTCGACAGGAATTTTATGAATTTACCTATTTACGCATTTCTTACCTTCATTTATACATTAGCTTTTACGCCATGTAATTCGATCACTTCTTTAGGTGGAAGTCATCACGAATAAGAGATCCATTAATCTTTTTAAATTCGCACGTGCACAAAAGTGAATGATGCTAATCCGTCAACCCTCATCTAACTGAAATTCCAAACATGCTATCGCTATAAACAATAGATAATAAATAATAGATAATGATTCTTGAATTTGCAATATCAAAATAAATGACAGCTAATTAAAGGTAAGTTTAAAGGTATACCTCTTTCTCCTGAAACGTCGACATTCATCGGAAACTTTATGGCAACACCTAAAGGCACACACTTAAAAAAATGAGGAAGATCTGAATTTTAGGAATTGCAAATACAGTACACTTTTATTTTAAAAATCACCTAAGATTTTGGCCAATTGTAAATGAGATCGCACTGAGATTTTTCAGTATGTATAAGGGATTAATTTTTAGGGGACGGGAATTAAGCCAATATAGTGGCTCACCCGTGATAGTCACTTCACCCATAAGTATTTACGGATAAGTATTTATGCATTTTCTTAGAGAGATCATGCATCAATCTCAAATCCCCGCCCTTTAGTGGTTAAAGGTGTATGTACATGCGGTCTGAAATGTGTGCTTTCTATAGAAAACTTTTTTCTTTTAATTTACTTTCTTTTTATTTTTCCGTTACTTATGCTTCGTGCTTGGAACATTCACAGGCTTTGATTCAACTGAAATTTAATAGTTTTGAACCGTTCTGGCCTTTAAAAAGTTATTTACTTAAATAAATTTGACACATTATACAACTCTTCAATTCGAAATTACATAAAACACCATCATTTTGAGTCCAGTTTCATCAAAATTGAATAACCCGTTGGACCCTCGGTTGGATCAGATAGGTTACGGCAATGCCGAATTTTTGGTTTGGAGTATTTTTTTCAATAATTTGTCACATATTTACTGCACTTTCAGTATATTTAATTTTTATATTTTTAATAATTTAATTTTATATATTTTTAGGTAATTCTTTGAAACTATATTTAAAGGTAGTGGACCGCCTTAAGACAATTACACTTTTGTTTTGGTGGATAATAAGTTTAAAACGCAGATTTACCGGGATACAGTACAAATCCCCGTTACCGGACAATCCCACAACTTTTCAAGTTACTTACTCTGTTACTCTTTTACTCTTGTTAGTAATAATATTAGTAATAATATTATGGAACAATAAAGTAAAGTTATAATACTATGTATAAAAATATAAATGTTAATAAATTAAAATTTAATAATAGTCTGGTATTTGTCAAAAAGAGCGCCACAAATGGCGCCTATCATAAATATCAAATATTATACCGCGTCGCTCCTAACCAAGAAAAGCACATTTCGCGAGTTCTCCGCGAAGAAAAGCACATTTCGTAGTTTCCCGGGAAGAAAAACGCATAGACGAACACATTTCGCGATTTCTCGCGAAGAAAAGCACATTTCACGAGATTCCAGTGAAAGAAGCACATTTCGTGAGTTTGTTGAAAAACGTTAAACGTTTTAAAAGCGTATAATCAACGTCCTATTGGAAATATGTGCGGTTAGACCTAGAAAAAAGTATATATTTTCAGCGTTTTGTAATAGAATTAAAAATGAGTGGAAAACGGAAATAAGCTATAGCGAAGAAAAGAATTTTGATCATACAATTCTATAGTAAGCACTTTATATTCTTATTTTTCTTTTATTTTTTATTCTTGGAAAAATTCTCATTTAGTCCACTCAGTCGATGTTGTCAATGATGACGAGCATGAGGGCCTTCCTTTCAGCTCTTTGTGCACGGAATACCTTTTGGTATAAGTTAGTAAGTATCCACTAAATTGATTAAACTAAATGTTTGATTGTTATATGATGACTGATTCCTCTTGTTTAATCTGCTTTTACGGCAATTAATTAACTTAACTTCAATCTATCTAATTTGAAATCAATCGAGCCTGGTTCTTCACAATTGGCACTTTTATCTCTTATTTTACTGAGAGGCGAAACTAAAGTTATTATTTAAAAGAAAAAAGAATTAGCATGAAATTGGCTCGATTGAAAAGAGCTTAAATGCTAATTGTGACCTTGTATATAGTTGTATACTCAGAATCTTCCATTATCCTTCCTAAGCAGAAAACAAGAAGCTGACTACCGCAGCAAAGAAAAGAATCAAGGTCAGCTTATGAAGGAATGTACGTGCGACTAGTTGAAAAAATGATTGTAAAGAAGTGAGTTGTTAGGTATATGCCAAGTGCGTCTGGTGAATAAAAAGGAGAAAGAGAAAGATATAAAGATAAAGTAAAGAGAGAAAAGAGACAATTAAAATAAAAATAAAAAGGGAAAAAATGTATATGGGTATAGATAAAGTATCGAATATCGTTATTAGTGTTATTTCACACGGCGCACGATGTATTTAGAGGGTAAAATTAGCATTCCCTATTGAAAAAATCCGCTTTGGCGAGGTGCGGACAAGCGGGTATAGAGAGTCGATGCATCGTCAATAGAGCCGAAAGATAGAGCGAGAGCTTCATCTCAGTTTGGTTCAATGAAGAGGACGAGAATTTCCGGTTGATTCGCCGCGCTAACGATGGGGTGGCGTACTCCCTTTCTCCCTTGCTCCCTTTCTCCTTTTCTCCCTTTTTCTCTTTCTCCCTTTCCGAGCGCGCAATTTACACAATAATGCCAGGCGCAAATTAGCGCACACAGGGAGCTTTTTTTTCTCTAGCGGACAATCGCATTGTCTTCGTCTTGCGATTCCCGCATATATCGCCACTTTACAATCGATGATATCCTTACTTAAGCTGGCAATATTTTATTTAGCAAATGGACTTGTTCAGCTATTCCGTGGAGACATCTTGTCGCTACCGAGCTCAAGAGTCTGCTCGGAGCTCATTATTGATACCTGGCCTACACACAGGCGGCAACTAACAAGGACCTTAAAACAAATAATTAATCGGCTTTCGGCAAATTGGTTCCAATCATTCCTTCTCGTGGGAACTCTCACGTAGATAAAGTATGTATATCACACGCATATATGTGCGCTCGGTCGTGCGCTCGCGCCGTTTTCTCGCGGCTCATTCCGATGGAAGGATGTTTAACGTGCCGCGCCTAAACCGCGCCTCGAAAAAAGCCTTTTTTCCCTCTCCTTCTTGTCTCCTCGCCTCCTTTTGCTTTTGCACTTTATGCGCAGCTCCTACTATATAGAAACCCGTACAAGCTCCCCTCCTCTTGTACACTTTCTGCCTCGCTTCTCTTCGTTTGTATTTCGCGCAAGAGCCGTGCGCATTGTTTCGAGCAGTATTACTCCCTGTTAGTCCTTGGAGATAAAAGAATTTCGATGCGTCGGCGAAAATCAATAAGATCCAATGCACTACCAACAAAATGACTATTAACTTTTTCACCTTTTTTTACTTTACTACGACTGTACAATTCCAAGAGAATATGAAACAAAATATTTTATTACCCCTCGTATTACTATATTAATTCTCTGAAATGTTCCAAGCCAAAAGTTCCGATTGAGCGTAGCGTAGTTCATTTATAGCCGTCGATAAAGAAAGAGAGAGGGAGAGAGAGAGAAAAAGTAGACCGCTTTATGAAAGTCTTGGCGCGGCTTTGACTTTATAGAATTGCTCGGTCGTCAGCTTGCTTGGACCCCAAGCATCTCCTCCCGCGCTATAAAATTTCGGAAATCGATCGTATAACCAACCAACTTCGGCCCGAGTTAAAATAATAATTACTACGCGGACCTTTTGACGACCTGAGTATTAACCTCACGAAATATCGAGCTTAGGACCTTCTGAGAAATATTATAACTGCACTTTCAGCTTTCTTCATTCAACCGCAATTAATGTTATTTTTCCTGCCCGATTGCTTACATTCACATAAGGCTAATCGGTTATAATCTTAATGTTACTGTTACAGTTAGATTGAAAAGATCTTTCACTTATATTTGCATGATGCGGTATATAAATACGTCAGACGTGTTTTCTTCCGCGTCTCGTAACTCGTTTCTCCGCAATTGTCAATGTGTTGTTTAATCGTTTCGTTGCTTCCGGACTTTTCTGACGTTTTCAGCTTCGTGGCTCTTAGTCGGATACAAACTATTCAATAAACTATTTCTAATAGATTTTTATATTTGTATAGAATGCATACACCTACACTACGGTTTTATTTCAAATACCATTCAATTTTTCAAGGTTCTTCAAATAACAATTAATAAATTCGTATCTTTATTCTGTAAATGCTAACAACAAGATTTTTACATTATACGTACACTACCTCAATTACTTATAGAATGAGACTTTTTTTCGCTCGATTTCTCAGTTTTCCAGTTCATTTTAGCTGGTTTGCAGATGTTAAATCAGGACGTCACTTCATGACGATTAATTCTGTCTAACTTTATTAAGCTTGAAATTAAGTCTGTTTCATATAATATTTAGTCCACTATAAATTGTCTATCTAACATTATCTAACAAATTTCACTTCAATGGAGTCAAATTTTGATTTGAAGACGAGAGATAAACTAACTCCCTCAGTCGAGTTAAATTTGACTCTCTGAACTTTAGAATAAGGGTGAAATTTAACTCCAGACAATTTAGCGTATATGCTTAATAAAATTATAGACATTGCATCTCTTAAGGTGGCCGGTTTTTACTCAAAAATCTAATATTTTTTATTTATTATTTTTGTACCTAGACTTTTGAAAATGTTTTACTTATATTCTACATAATTTTTAGAAACCCACCTTAACCTTTAGAGGAGAGGCATGCATAAAAATTGTATCGTATACCATAGATTACTCAACCTGGTCGAGTTAGGAATCTTTTTCCGGCTTTTAATTTTCCTTACTTTGTAGATTGTGTACAAGTTATCATAATTTGAAAAAAAATCTGAAATTTTAGCGAAAATAATTAAATGTACCTTTAGCACAGTGGGTCTTTGAAATGATGTGCCTTTAAAATGTTGGCTTTTCATATTTTGGCATAAAAAATATTACCTCGAGTTTCGAAAAAATTCGTGATTCAAAGGTGAGACTCTCTCCTACAGTAGTTGGGTTTATTAGTTAAAAATGGTTCGAAAGAAGCTAGTTCTTTATAGTTATAGAATGGAATGCAATTTTTGATAAGGTACCGACATAAAAAGGATATTTTATGCAAATATTTCAGAGAAAAACACCTATAATAAATGCTGAACGCCTTGAACGGTGTAATTGGTTCTAGCCGGTAGATGTATATATATGAAAGTGCACCCCACAGACGTGCCGACACCTTCGAGCGAATAGGTGCCAATGATGGACATGCAGATGAGACGTAAGTAGTGGCAGAAGCAAAAAAATCTGAAAGAGCAAAATGCTAGTGTAGCATTAGATACAATCAGCAATTCAGCTTTTTCGTTCGGTTTTGTCGTGTTTTTCCAAAAGATCGGTGAAGCGATCGGTAGAGATTCACATGTATGGCATATAGATTAGAGCCGGTACTTAGCGTGCTATCAAAGGACGATGCGTCAGTTGTTAATGGGCGACGGGGAGTTGCGCGCCGGCAAGTGCTTGTAGTCGCGAAGGCTCAAACGAAGGGTTAACTACCGAGTGTAAATCGCGAAAGCAGCTCACCTCTCTTCATTGTTTTTTCAAGAGGGAGCGCCGCCAAATTGAGCTACCACTACGAGCGAAATATCGAGCGCATCCTTCGAATGGTTGCGCTGTGGGCAAGACTGTGGAAAAGGAAGCACTGGCTAAAGTTGCCTGCTTGCGCACTAGTTTGAGAAAAGCAGTCAGCTGACATAAAAAAGATGTCGCGTAAGGGGATAGGGATAGGGAAGGAAAGTGCAAAGGAGTCAGGAGCGAGCTCGAGCGCTGCAGCCTATTAGGGGGCGGCTTGCGCGGCTCTCGCGGCTTGCGGGAGTTGCGGGTGAACTCGCGGTGCAGGCGTGTGACGCGAGTGGCGCGAGCAGTGCGAGCGGCGCGCAGGGGAGTCGGGCCGGCGGGGCGTCGAGCCTCCGCCCCCTTCCCCTCCGCTCGGCGAGTCGCGCCGGGCCGGCCGGACGCCCGCCCAACGCGGCTGGCGCACCTCCCTCGGGCCGTTCGGGACGTCGAACGTGCGCACCTAACCTGACGTTCCGGCTGGCAAGAGCAGCCGAGCCGAGCGCCGACTGGAGGGGAGGCCGCCGTGGCTCGCCGGCACGCTTGGCTCAGACCGCAAGTAGACGCGGGAGCGTGCGCGCGCGTCCTCTGCTGCTACTCCTAGTTGCTCCGATCTCCCGCATTGCCCCCTCCTCCCTGCCGGAGACAGTGAAAAAACTTGAATCGAGCTGCGCGGGAACTGGATTTCCAGATTTCCTCTCGGCCAAGTGCCCTGGTGACTTTGTGGCGGTGTGTGCTGTGCAGCAAGGGAGCTGGTGCCGATACTAGTGCTTCTTGAAGGCCTGAACGCTTCGGCCTTCAAGTAACCGCGAAATCGCTCAGAAATGACTCCAGCTCGGGAGGCTAGTGATTAGAGCCGCCGATGAGTGCAGGCCGCGAGTCAGGACTCGAGTGCCGCGTAGGTAGCCGCGTAGGGAGCCGCGTAGGGAACCGCGTAGGGAACCGCGTAGGGAACCGCGTAGGGAACCGCGCATAGCAAATCCAGAAGCGACAGTACAAGTTGGGCCACCTGAGCAGTGAGCACTGGCTGGGGAGAACAGCAGCAGGCACGCGATACTCGTCAACGACAAGAGAGAAAAGCGAGCGGTCCGTCGCTCGCGCCCAACCAGTCAAAATTCGGGTCAAGAACAAGGACCCGGTGCCGTCCTACGCCATGGAGATCTTGGACGAGCTCCAGGACCCGATGGCCCAGGGCGTCGTTGCCGGCGACGTCGGCGTAACCAACATGGCTAGCATTGCCGCCGGCATGGCCCACCATCGACACACACCCGACAGTCCCATGGTAAGTTAACTTGTGCCTTTATAGCTATTAATCGAGTCTCGAGTAGTGCCCAAGTCCCAGCTAAAAATTTAGACATGTAGGGGGAGCCGCAAGGAGTTCAGGACACCATACTAATTTGAACTCATTTCGCACCTTGTTGCGAAGAAATCTCTCCAAAATCTAAAAGTCCTACCCTACCTTTTCTTTTTTCTCTATTAAAATAAATCATCAACGAATACCTACAGTCTAATAATTAAAAAAAGAAAAAACCATCTTTGTTTATCCTTGCACTTTAGTATAATAGGCTTATTTTCATTTATTTCAATTTCTACATTATTTTTCTATTAATCTCTGCTTTTCAAGTAGTTAAGAAAAAAGCACATGATGTAAATTTCTTTAACCCATCGTCAATTTGAGAGAGAAAATAATGAAAGAGCCCCGTTATTCTGAGAGCAGTACTTGGAGGTCGCTGCGCAATGCGTAAAACACGCGATGTTCAGCTCGCCCGATTAAGCTAGATGTTATTTTTTTCCTATTGCTTCTCTTAATCCTCTCCTCCACCCTCTTACATCGTAATTTGCTTAATTACTTTTCGATCCTAATGGCGACTAATTGCTTGCGATACATACTTGCCCCCTACCTTCCCATGTCGACAAGTTTTGCGTGTAATAGGCAGAGATTTTACCTTTGCGCATACGTGACAACAATGCGATTTAATCGCTTCACTTTGAATTTCCCGTTCGCTTCAGCTTTCATTGTGAATTATTCTTCAAGATCACAATCGCCTTTAGAATTGATTATTTTAAATGAATGTGAATAATTTGACAGGCTAACTCGTATAATTTTCATTGTATTGCAGAAAATTTCTTAAATTTTCGTCCATTTGATTGACTGACCACAGTGTTGGAATTTGAAAGTATGATTATGCATCCATTTGCGTGACTGAATTCATAATAATTTTATTTTAATTTAATTCGCACCACTGTGTTATTTTTATGCTATTAATATTAATTTTATAATTGACTTGCGTGAATATGCGGATAATGCATCTTTATTCTCACGAAATTTCGAAGAAATTACACCTTCCATTAAAGCAATTAAAGTCGAATATTTTTTTCTTCGTCGGTTGTTTCGTATATTCGATTGGCTTGTTTTAATGAAACGTAAGGAATAAATTAGCATTTATCACATAAAAATATAAAAATAATTTTTCTGTTGCACGCACTAATTAAATCATCTTGATTGTTAATATTGTCTAGTAACAGTAGTGAGTGTAAAAAGATTATTATTAAGAAAGAAAGGAATAAGTAATAGATAAAGGACAATTATAATGGGTAAAATTTGAAAAAAAGCATGCATATGCATCATACGTAATTGGATTTGACGAGACTGCTGGGCGGCGATCGCAAGTTTCGAGGTAGTGCGAGCTTGTAAACAATCAGTCGTGGTGGTGGTACACTAGTTGCCGCGTAAGCGTAACAGCCATTCCGAGAGTAAAGATAGGCGGCAAAAGGCAGGCTCGCGGTACAAGTACCGCAAAGGGCCGCTACTTGCGCTCGGCTAGCACCGAGAAGAAATAGATCTTTACAGGCCACGAGACGATTTCACCGACCAGACGATTTAACAAGTTGACAAGCTGTATACTCTTATGCTTCCAGATTATTGCTATTTTTCTTTTTTTCTTTTCTCTTTTTATTCTTCTTTTCACTGGACTGCAACAGGAGCCCAGTTTATCAACAAATTAGTCGACTATCACTGAGTAATTTATTAACGGATGATCAAGACCATTTAAGTTTAACTATAACTAACTGTTTATGCTGTCAAATTGTTCGTGTCTTGTATTTTTACAATTACGATTTTTTTAAATACTTCTTTCATATTTTTAGACCGAGCCTTATTTTGTTCTCTGAGTAAGGCAGACGCGTGCACAGTTTTTGTTGTCCTCGTTTTCATAGAAATATGCAGCTGACAAATAAGTCTCAAGTTCTGTTTAACTCAATGTCAAATTATTATTCTTATTATTATCATTATATTTATTTTTTTATTTTTATTGTCATTATTATGTCATTCATACTTGAACCTTTTTTTCCGCTACTATTGGCGCGACTTTAAGACGAAAAAGGTTAAATCGATTTACATTAAAGTGCAAACAATCGTCATTCAATATTTAAGAAATGCTATTGTCAGTTTCTTGCGTGATGGTACAATTATTCAGATATTTGCGAAAAAAATCGTCATGTTATGTTACATACTAGAAATGATATGTAACTGCATTTAATATTGTTAATAATTGACTTGTCAATTTTCATTTGCAGTCTATGCATGCTCTCAGACGCAGCTCTAATCTCTCCATCCAATTAAATTAAAATGATTCAACTGTTTTCATACGATGCTTTTACTTTATTTAACTGTTTAATTGAAAGCAAAGAAATTAATATAATTAGGCAGTAGTTAAAGAGTAAAGTTTCTAAAAGTTCTGGAATAAGTTGAGTCATCGAAGAGTGAACATTAATAAAAAGATTGACGTAAGCGTATAGATATTGGAGAAATACGCATTTCACGATGCTAATAGATAGGATGTACGTCGATAGTCGAACAAATATTTGATCACGGTACCGTACCAATGAGAAAAATCTTATCTAACCGGGACTTGGTCTCCGTCATGTAAGTAAATCCTGTAAAGAGAAAAAAATCTATGTCTCTCTCCTCATCTCCCCTTTTTCTTGCGAATTATAGAATTATCACTTGTCACTAACTCGCTACTAATTACGCTTATTACTTATACGACCTTATTTATCATTTCATAAACTGATTATATTATTGCAGAATAATTAAATGTGATTGAAATTAGTAATTTTTTTATCGCTTTTAAATGATGAAAGGACAAAAATCGAGGGTAAGATGAAAATGAACAAAGAATTGCCAACAACAACAATGACGAGTCGCCTAAAAAATCAGACAAGGTCTAGAGCGAGATATTTCGAATTTATATATATATATAGGACGGATATTTATAATCGTACTTGTCAAACTTGACCGTTTGAAATTTGACGCGTACTCATCTCGAATCTAGCACTTACATAGAGAGCATCCATCAGATTTATTTAAATGTTTCTTTTTCCGCAGCTCAAATTATGTCGAACCTCTTTCTTTTTATTTTTTATTTTCCCCTTTAAAACGTTGAAAGATCTCCGTTGTTGATGGATTTACGATTTAACGATGTAAATGATCAGATCCTTCTTTATATTTCTTTTTTTTCTTGTAGATTCATTTGAAATATGATAAAAAGGAAGATATTTTGACTGGAGTCGTTGTTATTGAAAAATAATAAGTACGTTATGCAAGTAAACGTAAATGTAAAACATAAGATATAATGGAGTTAATAAATTGACAATTAATTAATCATGAATGAACGATTGAAGTGAAATTTCCTTTCTCTGTTGGAATTTTTTGCGCGTGGCTTGCTATCTGACAAATCGCGAGAGCTCCTATGGTTCTCCGTTTTCTGTTCTCCGTTCTCCATTCTCCGTTCTCCGTTCTCCAGGCGCTTCGTTGGAAATGATGAAACGCGGTGTCCGGGCCTCGCGCTGACGGGAGGGGCGCAGGCGCCTACGAGCGCATCCGTAACTTCTATATAGAAAAGCCAGAGAGAAGTTGCTCCGGACTACGGAGGCGGGGATTTTCCAAGATCGGCCAATCGCCTACTATTTTACTTTCCTTCCCTTTTCTCTTTTAATTCTCTTATGCGCACGGCACAACCTTACTATCTACCCCATTCTTTTCCTCCATTATATCTTTTAGCGCTCTTACGGTTTTATACTATAATGGAGAACAGCGGATAGTGTAGTCCAAATATAGCGCACATCTTGATTTCTCTTATTTTATTATTAATAGTGATTGATAAGTCCTTTATGTGTTTAAAAAGATCTTTTAACTTAAGAAGGAAAGCGCTACAAAACGTATATTTTTGTTTTATGTTAAAATTCTGTGAAACTGGTAAAAAATATAGCATTAAATTCGAAATGATATTTTGAAATAATGGTTTTCTTATGTCAAAGAAGCTGTATTTTTACAAAGAGTAAAGAAAAGTGGGGAAAATACAAGAAAAATAGAAATGAAAAAATGAAAAAATAATAAAATAAAAAGATGAAAAAAATGAATGACGTCTAATTGAATAACTTTTGGCGAGGCGTTGCAGCTGCATGCGCGGTACGAGTGGCAAATGCACTCGAGTATAATGAGAGCTGCTCAGCCGGCGACAATACACGCACGCTCGGACACGCGCGAAACTATTAACTCGCACGCAGAGCCGACGCCACTCTTTCGCATGTCAAGGCGTCTCGAAACTTGAAGAGCAAAACTTTGAAATTAGTGTCTGTAAACGTTAAAGAGCTAGTCACCTATTCGCCTTTTATATTTTTTTACTGCTTGCAGATCTCTTTATTATTTTAAAAATATAAAAATCCAGTGGGTTAATTCTGTTTTCGTCTTTTCCTTTATCTGCAACATTTTCTTTTTTTAATCTTAGTCGTTTCTATTATTCAACAGCTCCACAGCCAATTAAAAGAATTATGGTCGATCGACAAATATGATAGTCGATGAGCTCGCTAATTTTTTCCGCCTCCGTGTAATTGGCCAATCAACGCGCAGACATCTCTAAAGGAATGAAGCCGCTTTGGCCGCTTTTACGATAGCCCTATAAAAATCTTATAATTAGATTTCGGAACTAATTTCCTGGGGCGGAACGAGCGTTGTAGTGCGCGCATCTTTAGAATTGCTCCTCTATCCTATCTCTACGTAAATCCCGCGCCTACCGCTCGCCACCCTTTTCTCGCTTCTTTTTATGTTCTGAAATGCTCTAAAGTTTGCTCTCGCCTAAAGCCGTTCTTCGGGGTTTTTACTTTTAGCCTGTGCTCGGGCGAGGTTAATATTCATTGTTAAGTTGCAAGCAATCACTTACTAGAACGCAGTCATAGTACTTACGTACTAAACTTTAAAATATGGTAATAATCTACGGAATGTCCTTTATTCTTCCCGGGCAATACAGCATGCGATGAAAAAATGAATAGTCTCTTGTTCGCTCAAGTGACTGAATCCAGACTGGTCAATCTGGCCATTGCCTTAGCATTGTACGCATGCGCCTGAGGTCATGTGCGACTGTCCTCTCGCGATTACAGCGAGAAAATGGTGACGATAGTGGGAGTGAGAGTCGCGTAGTCCCGGATGGTGGGAGTTGCGTCGGGCGACCGATAAAAAGAGGGAGGTGGCGCCAGCGATTGGTCGCGCAGTTCTCCCCACTTCTAGAACGAAGCGCCACGCCCACCTTTATTCGACGCAACACGGCTTCACCGAACTTTTCCTAGCGCTTTTCTTCCAACGCCCATTCTACTATATTATATCCTCACCTTCACGGCTTCACCCATTGACCATTCATTTACGTTTGCCACTGCTACAATTCCATTTCAACGCTCCTTTATCTTTACTTATCACTCGATCCTTGCTTTTTTTACTAATGTGCGAATGATTAATTAACAATAGTCATTTACGATGCATTCAATCAAAATAAGAGAGTAAAAAATACACTGTGTGGAAATGGTGACTGTAATGATTATAGTAGACGAGGAGATCTGATGCAAATGCGGCAATGTCTAGCGATGTCTGGCGATGCGTCGGTGGTTGGCGCCTTGGAATAATACCGATTAGATTGTTTACAAGGGAAGCTACGGAGTTGTGAGGTATGCGCACTGTCGCGAAAAGGAAAAACAGAGAGGCTCCAGGTAATGAGGGGTTCTGGCACGAGCCTGTACTCCATAAGAAATTAGGGAGGGCCGCAGGGGCCGCAGGGGCCGCAGGGGTCGCGGGGGATGCGGCCTGTTTCCGATGGGTAGCCCCGTCTGCTCACGCGCGCAGATTGAGGATTTCCTCGGGTCAGGCGGTTTTTAAGCCGATTTTCACGCTTTTGCGCTCACGTTTTCCCCAAACTCTTCCGGGTGTCCGGCTATATTCGTCCCTCCATTTGCCTCTCGATTTGACCCTCGATTTGCCCATCCATTTGCCCCTCGATTTGCCCCTCGATTTGACCTTCGAATTTACCCTCGCTATACCTGGGATTTATTGTCTTTTTGCGACGGTTCCTTGTTTGTCGCTTTCAGCCGCTTTGACGCTCCGAGTGGAAATTATTTTCGCTAGTATACATCACAGACGTTTAGAATGCGCAGAAGTGCAAAGCGACCTCTATTCGCGTTTCGAACGCTCAAAATCAAACACATTGTATACTTCTTCTTGTAGAGGTACAGAGCGATCAACAGCGTCGACATCCCCAGGTTTGTATAAAGCTGAAGAAAATGATGAGATGAGTTGACTTCTTGCCTAGACGAGCATTTGCTGTTATTAAATCGAAACACGCGAACAGGATAAAAAAGCTTGCCACTGTCAAGCTTCTAGAGGACGACTTAATCTGTTACTGCAGCTCGTGATGTTACTAATTTTCTTACATCTCTTGTCTTTGAATTAACGTTTTTGCTTTAAGGGGGGTTTATACCTTAAATTTTTGTTACAGAATAACTGACTCCAAAAAAAAAAAAATTACAATAAAAAACCATTTTTTTATAATATATAATAAAAATATATTAATTAGATAAAATATTAATTAGATCTCCGTAATGTCCTTGCGATGAACCAAATGTTTTAATTTATTTAGCTAAAGGTCAGTAATCAAAATAATCTTAAGTGGTTCTCACGTTTTTGAGCGT
>JAXIUT010000021.1:9152407-9166354 GCA_035586675.1 Eurytoma californica | reverse complement strand
AACGTCAGCAAAATTAATAAATGAATTAATTATACTGGTTCGTGTATGATCATTCGAGTCCTTACCACCTCTTAAAAATATATTAAGTTTCTGACAAATTTAGCTTGTACAAAAGCCTCTAAACCTCGTTTATCATAACTTATACCAACTTTAAAATGTTGGCTTTAGTGACAACTCAAGGTCCAAAGGATTAATCAATTTTCATGAGGTTTGGCTTAAATTATTGGGAATTATGTCATTGAAATTATTTGAATAAATATCTATACAATTTCTTTCATTTCCTAAATTTATACAGTTTTTTAAATACTTGAAATACTTACTCAAATAATTTCAAATGATACAACTCTTCAGGCACAAATGACATTAATTCCCAACAGTTTAAGCCGAACCTCATAAAAATTGATGAATTCGTTTTACCTGGAGTTGTCACCAAAGCCAAATTTTTGAAATTGGCATAAGTTAGGATAAAAGAGGTTTCGAGACTTTTGTATAGGCTAAATTTGTCAGAAATTGAATGTATTTTTATTATATATTATAAATAAATTGTTTTCTATTGTACTTTTTTTTGAGATCCATCGATAGAGTAGGAAAAATGAGCACATATGCAAGTTAGTTCTTTCCTGGAAAGAGAATGGTTAAAAAGTCCTCCCTCGAAGTAGTGAAGAAGCCAGAAAACGTGGTTCCGTGGTCCCATTTACTTAGGACCGAAAAGCCGAAATGTGTGGAACGTAAGTCAAATATTGCGCGGAGCCGTTTGTATTAACGATTTGCCCCTCGACTCTTTTCGGCGCATCAGTCTCAACAAGCGGGCTTCTCTCGGCTCTTCACTCGAAACGAGACCCTCGCCTTCTTTCACTCCTTCCAAGCCCTTTCATGCACCGCCGCCTCTGCATTAGCACTAGAGAGCACAAGTGACTAGAGAGACAAAACCTGGCCACTTTTTAACAATAATAATATAAGAGGGCCCTAGTGAATTCTGCAATCAAGAGTAAGAGAGTCGGTGTCAGAGCTGCTGCCAGAAAAGCTGAATGTTAGAATGTTAGAAAAAGCGAGAAAAGGTCGGGTCAACTTAGCGCTCGCGCAAGCCAAGCGAGTTGCTCGTTTGTTGACTCTGCTCGCTCGCGGGAAAGAGCAGGCTCACTCGGGGTCATCGACTCGTCGAGACTTTACCTGCGCACCAGCGAACCTGAAGCTCTCGCGCGTCTTTTACTTCAGTTGTCAGCATTAAAAACATGTCTGCTCTCTTTTTTCTTAATACAACTTTCTTCACACCCTTCTTTTCATTTCTATTCCTTTTAGCAATTTTCCAAATTTACAATCCTATTTTCATTTGTAAATATTCAGTGAGCATTTTTTCTATTCTAACATTTTGTGCCTTACTTTCTAGTGCAAGCCATACTTGCAGAATATCTTAATTTTAATAAGATTTCCTGCTGCTATTTGTAGAAATACCAACCACATGACAGGCTCTGAGTAACACTGCTTGATCCTGACAAACAAATCAGTACCGCTATATACTTTCTTCATTCGTCGAATATTCAATTTTTGATGACTAATTTTAATAAAACTATAGGTTTTTTAAATTTACCTTTTAGTTCAAGGCTTCGTGACAAGACTAAAAAGATAATACAATATTAATGTTAGTTAATTTTTTAACTAAGGAGTTAAACATTTTGATGGAACTCGTGAACCGTATTTTAAATAAAATTCATTGAAATGTTTGTTTTAAGTAATAACCTTGGTTAACTTAATCTGTGTTAAAATGATAAAGCAAGTAAAAGTATTCGCAATGTCCTTTTTCTCTTTAGAGTTATAGACAATTCCAATTGTGACACGCAGGAACAAAGTTGACTTTTTCTTATTCTGCCCCTTAGAGCAATTAGATCGATGCTAGCTGCGTTGCGCACGACTATCATTTTCCTCCCATAAAATGTAATTATTAATCAACTGGACTCGCCTTGTCCTCGATATATCGGGCCACTTCGTTTCCCCACTTATTTCTTTCAATTCTTTTCCTCTTACCACCATCCGATGTAGCAATTAGCCGTTGCATTGTTACTTGACGCGAAACAACGCACACCTTGTCGATCGTAATTGTTTATAGGTTACACAAACAGAGTGCTGTTCAATTCTCTCAACATTCTTATGCGTCAACATAAAAGTTGTAAAAAATATTCCTTTTAGTAAAGAACATAACTATAACTGCAGTGTAGAGGCTTAGAGGCTATTATTATTTTTGAAATATAATAAACTAATCATAATATTGGAAAATAATAGTCTTTATCGGCAAGTAACTACCGGTAATTGTATAGAAAATGTCGATGCTGGCCGAATTAATTTCTTTGTTTTTCCTCTTTTTCCTCTTTTGGCAACTTATACCCTCTTGCAAAATATCTGCTAATCTGCTGCTGTTTATGTCAACGTTTTTATTAATATTAGAATATTAGAAAAATGCAGATTTCTACGAAGAACAGTCATAAACTAGCCTCAGACCAATGCAAATAACCGTGGGAAAAGCGATGTGACGCGCTAGTAAGCTATTTATTGTTTCCCTGACGCTTATAATTTTCCTTTGTAATAACCCACACTAAATATTAGAGTAGATAACATTATGATATTCTATTTTTTATACTTCCATACTTGTATACTTGTGAGCGTCCGTACTAAGCAACTGAAGTGACCGATAGTGTTTTCCACAAATATTCGGAAAAGTAAGATGCGGGGGGTGAAAATGGAAAAATCGGCGATGTTCAAGTTTGCATTGTGCAAGGGGCAAGCAGCGCACTTTCAACTGACGTAAAGTGTAAAAGTCACGCACACAAATATAGAGAGAGCGAGAGAGAGGGACAGGTGTCATAACACCGACACGTATCATTATCCGTCGTCGGCGGTGGTGCCTAGATAACGCTGTTGCAATCGATGCAATTATATTTTTACGATCCGAGCCAAGGCCTCTATTCCGTGACTACTAAAGCACACCGCCTAGGGAATCGACTATGCTCCTTCAGCTCTCCCGCGCTCCGTCCGCCTCTAAGTTTCACCTGTTCCAGTATCTGCGAAATAACCTAAATACTTGGATATTAAAACTGCACTACACTGCACTGATCTTTCAGTAGGACACACTACGTACGCGAGATTGAGTAAATTTCACTAAACTAACGCTATACAGTTCACTTCTACTCACTCGTTTCAAATTCAGCTCGAATCAATTAATTATTTTACATTTATATCTACTTGTTTGTAATAGGCATTTTTTGTAAAAATTTTTGTTGTTGGCCAAAAAAAAAAATTAAAGTAGCATGGAAAGTAAAGGTAAAGTAAAAATATTTAGACTTGTATAGTTGTATGCAATATCCGGCATAAGAAATAAGTGTCGGTCTGCAGACTGAGTATATGGCAGCGGGCGCATACATCGCAGTTAGCATGCCAGCGAGCCATTAGCTAGCGCCGTTCGAGACCTGGTACCTTTGCTCTTGCACGCTCTCCCTAGCATCTTGCCTGCGCGAGCAGTGAGAGCTTTCAGAACAGCGTGTCTCCACGTGTAATTCCGCTGAAAGCATTTCTGGACTTGCCCCCGGAGGCTTGCATCATTCGAGGGGATGGCTTCACTGACAAATCCAACTGACAAATCCAACTGACAAATCCAACTGACAAATCCAACTGACAAATCAGCCTGAATATTAAAATAAAGCTCTAACGGAAAAATGGAAGGAGCGTAGAGAAACGGAAACGTGGAGCCGATCATTTTACGAGAGCGGAAATTGAAGCTCCTCTTTCGGCCGAGTTGACGAGGTATTCGGAAACATGCGGTGGGCACGTGCGAGCCCGATTACCACTCGACTAGTCCTCCTCTTTTCCAGATTTTCCCAGATTTTCCTTTTTCTCATATCTTTGTATAAAGCAGTTGTACAGCTTTTCTGCACAATATTTTGTTCTTTTCGAAGTGTGTACGTTCGTAAATGACCGAAAATGGGAAAAATAAAATTAGTTCGGAGTAACGGAAAAAATTGATTTGTTGCGGTAGATAGGCCAAGTGAACAAGTGCTTAACAGGCAGCTACCGTGCAGCGGCCGAACTCCGGAGACGAAGCGACGAACGCGGAAACGAACGGATTATATTATTGTGCGTACAGAGACATCATTGTCGCAGCGAGTGAACGTGCGCTGGTTGCGCCGGTTGTGCCGGTTGCGCTTCTTGCGCTTCTTGCGCTTGGCAAGGAATACAATTAGCAGTAAATTAGCATGCGCCATATCGGCTCTGCCGCGCGCCGATAATAAAATCCAGCATATTACAATGATTGCATCGGATTTTACAATGGCGCTGTCGACCACAAATTATTAATTTAATGGCCCGCGGAGGCCGGGAGGCCGTGCCGTTGCCAACCGCTGCAGCCTGCGCCACGCTATCCTCCACTGGCCGAGCTGGCCCAGCAAACGTTCACCCGGTCAAGACGGTACGTTTCAGCTTTTCGCTCCCCCTATTTGCTACGCATCCCCTCTATCTCGCCGTTTTTATTTTTTTACATTCTCAATTACTTTACTTATAAAATAATTGTTCGCAATCATCATTGTCCGGAAATCGCAATTATATTGCAATTACATATGTTTATCATAATTCTATTATCAACCTAATTTCTAAAGTCCTTCGAATACAATAGTCGTAGCAAATGATATTTTTTAATACGTATAAAATTGAGGTATGTACAATTGGAAAAAGTAAGAGTATCTCTCTAAATATGAAAATGTGATAAGTCGTTCACTAATTCGAATAAGTGAATATGCACTAGGAAATAATTGAATTTTCACTTATTGGATATGAAAAAAAGCAGGACTCGATCTGGCCTTTTCCGTCAAACAGCAATTTTTTGTCGCGTTTCGTATCCTTGGAGTAGTGAGATGCGAGATGCAAGGGGCGAGATGCTTGAGTGAGTTATGCGTCGTTTGTTTTATTGCCTGTATTTATATGGAAGTCACGGGTAAGAGGAGGCGCCAATACCGGGGATGGAAGTATCATTTGATGGCAATCCGCAAATTGGATTCTATTCAGCCCGCTAATTAGAAGCCAGCTTTACTTTGTAATACCGTTTGACATTTACGCCGGCTATTCAATATACAGAGTTCTGCTAATACTAAAAGAGGCACAATAGTTTATACAAATTGACGCATCGACGAAATTGGGAAAATGAGTGGCGAAAAAGAGGAGAAGAAATTAGATTTGCTTTCTTAGCAACTGGGAAATTGAATTAGATATTTCGGCATTTTCGGCGCATGCCCTTCTGCGCGAATGTCGCTGCTTTGCGAAAGTCTCTCAGCATTCTCTCCCTCTTTCTCTCTTATCTCCCTGTGTCGTTCGCGCGCCCGCTGGAGTGGGACGTCTGGCGCGCGAGTTGCACTCGCTCGTAAACGCGTCTCGTAACTCGAGGCGTTATAGACATCGCCGGGGTATATAAACGTCTCCTCCTATGTACTTACCGTACGTCCCCTCGCGCTTTCTCTCTCCCCCTCTCTCTTGTCCATCACACGTGCAACTATATACAAGCAAGAAGGAACAAGACCGAGATAAAGACCGCCTTACAGCTGCACTGTAAATTTTTTCTTTCTTCTTTTTCTGCTTATTTTAATTGCCCGCCATCGTGGAAGGCCTTTTTTCTTTTTTCTTTTTCCTTTTTTCTTTTTTCTATCATTTTTATACCTGAACGATGCTAATTAAATAACGATCAATATTCTCTATTCCACACCTAAATAAGTTCAACTTTTAGAGTCTTCAGTTTCGAACTGCGGAGACAATGTCGAGAGCTGGCCACAAACGGCGAGGTTTCGCTCGGTGGGAGATGCAATGCGATCCCAACCGCTGCAGAACAGTATAAGGCGAGCTTTTCAAGCGCAAGTGTCCCTTGTACTCGCAGCGGCTTCACTTGTCATTTTTACGTGCATACTAGTGCGATCTTATAAGCCACTGCGGTTACTCCCATTCTTCTCTAGTACTTCAAAAAATTCGCCCTTTGTCATCTCTCTCTCTGTCTCTGCTTCCGCGATATAAAAAAGTCAATGAGCTGCAATTCAACCCGCACCATGTTTTAATATTATATCATGCTCCTTTTTTACTATTCTAAAACATAAAAAAAGTTGGTAATAGTTTTGACAGTGTCTTCACATACTTTTTATAGGTAAAAAAATTAGCGTAATTATTAGGCATAGGCTCAGAGTCAGTTGAATCCAAGGGCGGTGGGCATGCACCTCGGTGCGCAGTGATGTACAAGGTACGATTCGGTGTGGGCTTGCCCGTATGCTACATTTTCGACTGTTTCGCGAGTTTTACGAGACGAGCGCAGTAAATGAACCGGTTCATACGTGAACCTTCGCTGGCACACGTATTTTCAGATTTTTATGGCTACAAATATGTGTAGCTGCAAGAACACGAAAAGAATTGTTCTACAAGGGAATGATTGCGTTTGCAGCAAACAGCATGTAGGAGTAGGGAGGTACAGATTTGTCGAAAGTGTTGAGCGGTCGATGAAACAATTGATGGGAAAAAAAGAAATGGCTGGAAAAGGAGGGAGGGGAGGCGTCGTCGCAAACACCTGTGTATGCGTTGGAAAGGAGAGAAGGAGAAGCGAAGGTATAACCACAGAGGTTAATACTTGGCCGGCAGACAAACTATATAATACGCGCGGCGCGAGGAAGAAGGAGGAAGAGGGCCCAGACGAATTTTATAGGTCGTTCGGGGTTTGGCTTTAATAGCCGAAATTCCGCGGAGTGCAACGTATGTGCGCGTCGGCGCTTCTTTCCTTCCTCCTCCCTCCTCCCTCCTCCCTCCTCCCTTCGGCCATTCTCCTCTCCTGCCTCCATTTCTACTCGAAAGTCGACTATAGTCTACTAGTCGAGACGGCGAGGCATTTAAGCGTTTAGGCGTTTAGCCGTTTATCCCTTATAGATTCCTCGCAGTCCCTTTCCTTTCTATTATTGATCCTTTCGTAATTACAAGAGCGCCCCTTCCAAATGACACGCCTGAGCGTTTCCAGTACTTTGATTTTTGCCCCGAGTTTAGGAACATTCGTGACCACCTCGCCGACTTCTCGTATGCTCGAACATTATAGAGCCCGAGTTGAAATCGTCGAGATAGCCGGATTGGCCGTTCACTGCTGCTAAGCACTCGGACGGCTGCTAATGACGGAGCTACGGTACGGATTTTACAATTCTTTATAGCTATATTATATTAGCTATGATAATATTATATTAGCCTTTTTACCCGCAGCGTTTCCCTCGTCCCTCGCCCTGTCCATTGCGATGAAAGGTGCAACAATATTTATACTCGAAGGGTTTCTACCACTTGTAAGGGTAAAAAAGATTGAGCAGCAGCCCTAGGCTGGCGACATGATATATGCGGTTCAAGTCCGGATTATGCAAGGTTTCGACGCACCGTCGTCTTGGACAATCGATTGACTTGGCAGGCAGAGGAGGTGAATAAGTCGCGCACGCGTCGTCAGAAAAAAAGTGAAAAGACGTTCGTAACCGCGCTGGTAATATCAAACGCGAGGCGCGCCTTGTACGGATTCTGTTACTAATATGCCCCGGAGAGCCCGAAGAGTCCGGAGAGCCCGGAGAGGGAGACAGCGAGCAAGAAGAAGAAAGAACCCCTTCGTAGCATATTATCCGATCCGCCAATAATGCGACTAATTAAGTTAGCTCCTAGCCTTAAGCTGATATGCAGCTTTATATTAGCGGCAAGGTAACGATTGCGTACGCGTATATTCTCTCGAATCCTCGACTCTGCGGAAAATGCCTCTAATTACCCTCATACTTTTTCCTCGCCCTCGCCCCAAAAATTACTCTTTTATTTACAAATTTACAATTGTTCCAGCATTAAGTCGATCTGATCAGTAAGCATGAAGAGTAAGGGCGAACACGGAGAGAATTCAAAAAATAGAAAAGCTAAGAAGAGGTGAACTGGCTGCTCGTGAAGCGAGCATCAAAGTAAACATATGCGAGCGCGGCCGAGCTAATTTCTCGCATCAGTGCTAAACGACTAAGCTCTTACAATTCAAACTTTTTCCTGCCTCCGTTTTTTTAATCCAAACGAAAATAAATCCAGGCATTGCTTTTACAATAATTAAAGAAAAGACTTGCCGATCTCATAATAATACTAAGAAAATAAAAGTTGCGTCAAGCGAAGCCTTTCGTAAACGCAAAGGGCAGTATCCTATTTCCTCATATTAGTTCTTATATCGACAAGCAGTTCAACTCATTTTCTTCGTAGCAGGTGCTACTACGTTTGGAACAAATTAATTACATAGAATTAAATAAATTATAAGTAAACATATCTAAATTAAAATATGTATCGGCCGATTTTTTTAGTACTGAGCGATAGTTGGACCAAAGGAAAATTACCAACTTTAAAACGTATGTCATTTTTACTAAAATAAATAATTCCCAATAAGTTCATCAATAATTATTTAGCAATATCCTCGGCAATATCTGATAATTAATTGACTTATCTGATGATTGATAGTCTTGTATTAAAATATTCTAATCTTGGAGAAACTGTGCCATTTTATACTGATTTAGGTAGCTCCATATTTTTTCATTAATGTCAAGTCAATGAGATTATTAAAAGATGTTGTATGTCTCCGAATAAGAATGAACCCAATATTTTTTCTAAACCGGAGGCCTTGGCCCTGAACAACTGCAAGATGTAAAGAGGGCAATATTCAATGTACGCGAACTAGTATTTGTTTATTATTTTCAACAGTTTTTCACTGTTTCTGAAGGTTTTACTATTAGGAGGCTGATTTAAAATTATTTTTTAGTGGTTATAATAAGGACGGTCAAGGGAAGTTTGATCTCCTAAAATGTGGAAGGTAAAAAAAGCTTAGCGAGTAAGGAAAAAAAGAAAGAAAAGAAAGAAAAGATTTGAGCGTAAAAAAGTCAAGTTGGGATCTTCCACGAATCACGCTGGATGCATTGCGTGACTGAACGGCTGAACGGCTGAACCGAGACGTGAGCGCTCTCGAAATAAAAGCAACTTGCCGAAATCTCGGTCTGACGCCCCGACGTCCCTCGCACACATTCAGCTTCATAAGTGCGAGTCCCGCATCGTAATAACGGCGCTTCTTTCTTTTTATTTCGTAATGTTACAAAGCGGCTGATAATTGGATTAATTAGCGTGCCTTAAAAATGAAAAAAATCGAAAAATCCAACATCGGCCTCGGATCATCGGCTACTCGCGGCAATCTCGGCAAAAAATACATTTAGCCCTACTTTATTTAATGTTTCGTTAAAGAGTATTCGCAATGTAATGTCACGAAGCTGCATAAGCAGCTTCCACTATAGATGATCGATCTCGTAAATCCAGCTCTCCCACTTGGCTTTACAAGCGCTCCTCCTCCCCCTGACTCGGGGCTATGCAGCGTGTAATTTCATCGATCGTTTTTTCTTTTTTTCTCCGCTCTTCGTCTCCTCCGTTCCTCCGTTCCCCTGCTCCTCCGTTCCTCCGTTCCTACGTTCCTCCGCCGGCGGATTGTATTATCCCGGTAGTTAATGCTATTTCGCGAGTCCTCGAGCGCGCAGCTCTTTGACGAGTTTACGAGCGGAGTGCGCGAGCGTGCAAGTGAGAGAGAGACCCCGGCGCAGCATAAGCGCGAGACTCTGAAGGTAGAGAGGTGTTATACGTTTTGGAATGTCTCGAATGGATGGACGGACGGATGGCGCATATCGCTCGCGAGCCTCCGGCCATATTGCCTCCCCCCGCCCCCCTCTCTAGCTGCCTGCTGATTTATGCTCGACGTTAGGCTCTGCCAATGGATTTACATCCTGATATTTATTATTCGAAATATTATCGCACGCGTTTATTGCGTTAGTCCAAATGCCTCTCTCTGCCTCCCTCCCTCTATCCCAGGCTCATTTCGCCAGCGTGCACTTGCCAGTGTCTCTGTTATTTTAATGCTGCTAAACCTGAGCGTTCCAGACCTTTATAAATAAGCTTTCCGTGCAAATAAACAAAAATCAGTCCTTCACTTTTAATACCTATTAATTGGTCCGAGAGATCACTTCAAAATGCATGCTGCAAAGTATTCAAATGATGGAGCATTTTGGAAACTCGCAAAAAGTCTTCGTCTTCTCTCTATGTCTTCGAAAAACGAACAGATGGTGTGCCGCTTTTGTCCAGTGCAATTATAGGTCCGATTATTCGCCGATCACGCCATTCTTTTAAATTATTATTTCATGAGAACATCTTGAAAGTCTAATAGTTGTGCTTGACTCAAAAAGAGGGGAACAATTGAATGTTTAAAGGCACTTTGATAAAGTCAAATAAAGATTGATTGAAGAAAATATCCAAAGAAAGGGAGAACTTGGTGTATACATTTGTATACACGTGCGTAGGTACCCGCGCGCGTACAACCATATATTTTCCTTTGGACGTTAATTGCACGTGCACGCCGAGAAGGTGAAACAAGAGAGGGGATTAATCGCTCGTTGTCATACTTTCTCTCTCTCTCCCTCTCTCCTTGAACCTCCTTGCTTCTTCTCAGCAGCTTCTTTACGCTACTTGTTATGTTAGTATGATCTTTTGAAAAGACATACAATTTAAATTTTAAAACTGGACTTTTACTAGGATTTTTCGCTAACAATAATAAAAGAGATTAATAATGCAATGGGCTTTGCAACGACAATCATTTTGGCAGTAAGGCACGATTATTTATATAATAGTAGTTCAATCCAGCGAGTGAGCGAAGTGTACGGCTCCCGGTTTCTTATTCACTGGCCAGACATGCGATCGTGCCTTACCCTGGCTGACCTTGGATCACGCCATCCTCTTTTCCTTCTTTATCTTACATTTTTGGTAACATCAAGTCTCAACCACTTCTCTTCCTTCTATCTATACTCTTTACGCCACAGAAGCATAAAGAGTGAACTTCCTGCGCTTAGGCTCTGTATCAAGATTACGAATAAGTCGAGTATATTTCATTTCACTACAGTAAAAAAAATTTAGTAAATAAGTCGAGTGAAAAGAAAAAAAATGCCGAAAAGGCTCGCATTAGCGTAAACAATGTAGGCGATGTTCCTACACCTGTACATGACACTTCACTTTTTCTCTATAATCAGCGGTTCGTTCGAGCTGTTTTCCCGTTGCTTGGATGGCACATGCACCCGAGTAATGAGTGTAATTCAGTAACAGCGTAATGCGTGTAATATAGTTCGGTGTTTGCGCGCTCAATGTTCGCATTATAGCGCGCGGCGTGCCTGCGCGCGGCCGCGAGTGTAACAATGAAAGCGGACCAGAAATAAAGCATCTGACCCAATAACTGCTTGGGCCATTGTCTCTTCTGAACTCTTTCTTCTTTTTTGAGCATTTTACTGAAATTAGGGAACATGCAGGAAACCCGAGCTCGCATTTATTTCCATTTCTTCAAAGCCATTTCTTTTTTGCGGATAAGCTTGCTTTGTAACAATAATACAAATACTTACATTCTTACTCTGACAATGTTTCTCAGACTGTTCTCTCTAATAGTGTGCTTCTTAGAGCACATGGGAATGTCAAAAATTTTTGCTTAAAGCAGCTGCGAGTTCGTGAAAACACTTATAAATAAAGGGATTTATTTTATTTTTCTTACACGAGGGATAGCTGGAATAATCATCAAAGAACATCAGGTGGGAACATTTTTATTAAAAAAGTAGCTAAAAAAGGTATTTTGATAATTTTTATTGGAATTTAAACGTTTTTACTGGGTGTTCCATTTTTTTACATATTTACTTTAGCCTAAAATATAAATAAATTTATTATCCTTAGTAAATATCTTCGGATTTAAAAAAAAAAACTTTTTATCATGATCTGTCATTTATGTGTAATTTATTGGATTTATACAATTTATCTATCATTTTACAATTTAATCACTTGGTTCCTTGGTTCTTGTAGAAATAGATAAAATTACTTTGACTTTGTATTTCATAGGTTAACGTATAAATAAACACTGCTGACATGAAATGAAAAGGTGCGCATGCTGTTTAAGCAATTTACAGCAATGTATAAACGTATCAATGATACATTCAATGTATTGAATGAATAAATGAATTATTGTTGCATGGCGTGCGCTTTGAGATTTTGGGTATGTATAAGTACGCTGTGGTCAAACTGATTTCAATTCGGCAAAATTCGAAAATTCTTTTTAAAAAGTTTCAATTGATACATACTCCTTGAAAAGATGCCCAGTGGAAAAAGTAGCGGTGACCGCATAATGAAAAGGAGATTATCGGGAAAAATGTATAGCAGAAAGAGAAGACTTGTTATAGCCATACAGAAACGCAGAGATCGACACGCACACGCTCGTAATCGCCCAGATACCAACGCGCGTATGTGTTTCGCTCTCGAAAGAACAATCGAACCATCCAAAGTAAAAGTTTTGAAATCGACTGGCACAGCAGTCAGTAGAGCCACCTGTTCAGGAAATTGATCGGGTGTGGACGGAGTGAAGAAGCCGCTACCACGTATCCGAAACCAGCCAGCCACTTCCGCCGGCCCGATATATTTTTTCCTTTTCTCCAATACATTATATCCTTTCACTGCGTATTATGCTGGACGAACTTGAAACCGCAATCACGGCGCATGTGTGCGCGAATCCGCTATACCCTACTAGTAGTATACCGTTATTGAGCACTTCTTGAGGGGTAGACAGCAGCCTAAGAATCAGTGACAACTCAGAAAATTTTCACTTATACTTTTCAAATTTTCGTAATAATCTAATCGTGAAAATAGAAATTTTGTCTAAGATCACAGTAGCTAGCTGGCAAGAATGAGTCAAATTTTCAATAACCACAGCTTGAAACCGGAACTGTATTATACTGTACCTGTAAAGGTTATGAGTTCCGCTATACTATACAACACTGCCTATATTCGAAACTGTTACTGTAAAGGCTGATAAATTATGCTAAAACAAACTTTCATTCTATAAAAGAATTAGCTTTTTCAGAAAGAAGAGCTGGTACTTGAAGTATTTTTCATATTAAATATAAATTTAAATTATAAAATCGTTGATTCAGCAAGTGTGGCTCTGCTATTCCGCCAAAGTATTTGAATATTTTTTTAATTCAAAATAAATTCCTTGCGTCTAAAACTACCGAATTAAGCCAGCGCTTATAAATTTTCCAAAAATACAAAACAAAGAATTAATTACTTTTAATTTTGATCGAAAAACTTACAAATTTAAATTCCAAGTCGGAAAATCAGTTAGCTATTCTCATTAGTTGTCTCCATTTTGTCTATTTCTCTCGGTCCCCTCTCTCAATTCGTTTGCGGTATATTTTATTAATAAACGTCTGGGAATGATTAATGGACGGGTGGTCTAGGCGCGAGAGTAAAGCAAACCTCGTCATCCGTCTGCCCGTCCGTTACTGCAAGTGTGTAGACTAGTCGGCGATGAGCTGCCCCACTGCTGCGTACCAAGAAAAAAAATATTTCTAAGCTCCAGAAAAACAATCATTTATAGAAATTATAGCATTTTATGTAAAGATTTTTCCAAAATTCTAAATCTTTGGATTAGTTTTGACAAATTGTTTAATTTTAGTATGCACTTAACAAAATTTTCTCCAATTATAGACAAAAATATAAGAATTGGTCAATATTCGCAGTAATTGCGAGGAATTCTAAATATAAAATCTATTTTTATTGATCCTTTTAAAAAGCAAAACATGTAAAACTACCCACACTTGAAAATGTTTTTAAATAGTTTTAAGAGATTGTTCACATAACTATTCAAAACATACACCTAAAACCTTTATAAACATTGCTTTTTGTTATTAATATCTCGCAGAAGATTATCATAATTTGATGTATATAATACATACATACATAAATACATATGTATGTACAATCACAAACACACACACACACACACACACACACACGCCCACGCACGCACGCACGCACACGCACACGCACTCACGCACGCACGCA
>JAXIUT010000021.1:9112887-9145494 GCA_035586675.1 Eurytoma californica | reverse complement strand
TTATTCTTGCTAGGAAAAAAGCGCAGTGCTTTAGTTAAGTCTAGTTTATAATGTAATTTGAAGAAAGTTATGTCCTATATGAAAGTGCGCGGAGATGCCCCTTGCCGAGGGACAAGTTTGCCATTGAATAAGCAGCCGGCAAATCTTTCTTATAAAAATAAATGGTCTTTGCTGACAGAGCGTTACGAAGTCGATTATTCCGAATGTGGCAAACACGTGAAGCACCAAACAGCAGCTGCACCGCTTAGATGCGCGGCGTTTTCACTCTCGGGCTATCTTTAATACGAAAGTGAAGATAGTAGAATTGTTTTCTTCGGATGAAAAACGATCTCGCCAACATTTCCTCCATTCGCAGCCTGCAGGGCGCGCACTCACCAGGCGCACTCGCCAGGCGCAGCACCCCGCAAGCAAGATAGTATCGACAATGCCGATTTTGCAATGAATTTATATCTGCCAAGTTGGCCAAGACCTCGACATAAATCAGCTTATAAGAACAGTATACCGTTAAATGGGATCGTCGCTCGTTGATGTTCATTCATGTCCATAAGCTTATGAGACTATAATCTCCTGATCTAAATCGACAGACTTGTTGCCTAAATGATACCTGAATCCTTCTCCGCTCCTTTTTTTCTTTCTCTTTGCCTACCACTTAGCCATTTACTAACTGCATTTCTATTTATTTTATAAGGTTAAATAATCTTTATAATGTTTGAATAAGAGTAAGAACACGGTCCAACGAGCATCCTCTGCAAGTCTTGCTATAAGGCGTGCTATAAGATATGCTATAAGTCGTGTATACCGGCTATCGACACTTGAATAAATGTATCGATTGCTATCGATCGAAAGTGATGGATTCGACGCGGTTGGCTTCTTGTATGCATTCTCGAGGGAGGGCAAAATATCATTAAATAGCCTGGATCGTCGATGAATTGACAGAGAGCAATGTGTAGGAAGGTGGAAGACTTTTTTTCCCTTCTAATTTATCAGCATATCAGTATATTTGCATTGTTCGTGCTTCATGTGTGTCCTGATATATTGATATTGCGAGATAAATAAAAGTATTTTTCTATAGAGAATGAACGAATTATTGAAAGAATTGAAGTGAGGGAAGAAAATGGAAGAAAGTGCTGAAAAAGTGAAGGCAAGCTTTGGTCTAACAGCTAAAGCAGCTAAAGCAGCTACAGCAGCTAAAAAAGTAAAAAAGAAAGAAGAGAGAATAAAGAATGCTATGGTAATTCTTAATGGAGCTTCTCGCATTTTACTTGGAAGTCAAAGAAGTACGTCGCTGGCGTGACATCTGCTGCGACTGATGCTAACGAAGCATCGATTTCCCCGTCGTCTTGCCGATAATTCATTTCTCTCACAAGTCTAGTGTCTTCTCCGCATTTTTCGTTATTCCAGCGTACATATTGTACACTCCTTGAGCGTATATTTGAATAAATACTTATGTAAGTCACGTCGTATCATTTCGACATGATAAATATTTATTGTCCAAGTCGTTTTCTGTCTCCGCACGAGCTTTTTTCTTTTTCACCTGAGAAATAGCAATTTGCATGTGTTATAAATAATACGCCGGGAATCTTTATTACTAATGCAATTATCCGCAGAATAAAAGGAGATTTTTTAGTGCCTGCTTATTTTTTCACTTGTTCAGATGGAGGAAGTTGTTTATTTCGTATTTCGTATTTATGTTTTTGTAGATCGGTGATTTCGTAACAAGCGTGTTTCACTGGCTGCGCAAAAAACAAAAGGGAGCGTGATTAAAAGAATGAAAACTCGCGAGCAGAAGTGCGCTATTAAGTGTGCTATCTACCTTGTGTCATGCTAATAAGACTGTCAATTTGAGCGGCGGTTGCAGCAGTTGCAGCAGCTTAGAAGCTTGCATTGCTTGGAAAAAGTCAATGATAGTAAGGATTATTCGTTCAAGTTGAAAGTTTAATCGCATAGCGTCGCGCGCGTGGCCTAGCCTATAGACCCCTGACTGCGTAGCAGCCACCATGGGGTCCCCTTTTTCTCCACTGGCAGCTTTCCCTCTCCCCTCTCGGCACTTTGTCACGTGGTGCGCGAGCGGTGGCAGCGGCTCGCGCTCGCGTAGGCGCCGCTGTGATTTGTGAGGCGAATCCGTCCCATTCTTACCTCGAGCGGCTCGCGCGACTCTTTCTCCTCGATGAATTACCCCTTGTCGACGATTAACGTCTCGCGAGCCCATTTCAATTCTGGCTTTTACCTAATAGCCGCACACACCAACTGCGTCAATAGAATAATCGCTTAATACACGCTCCGCAAATTTATGATCGAGGCAAGAGAAAATTGATAAAAGTTCCGGCTTCCCGCCAGCCGACTCGTGCGCGACAAACGAGAGGGAAAGAGAACGACTTGTTCCCGCGCAGGAGAGCTCGTGTCGAGCTACCGGTATAAATTTAGCCGGATTGTCGTGACTAATACATCAAATCTCGTTAAGACGTCTTCATGAAAAACCGGTTTTACGAGTCGGCTCTGCGTGCACGAGTCGATTGATCGTCGGCCGCCCAAGCCCATCGAGTCTTCGTATATTTCGTCGGCTCTCAGCTCTCGGCTCTCGGCTCTTCGCGAATGAATATATACCAAGCCAAAAACTCGTTGATCATAACTGCGGACTTGTGCATTTTATCGCAGCTCGACTCTACCTTTTGATACTATTTACCATTTGGGAGTGGTTAACAATTCATTTTATATTTTATGCCATTTATTTCAAATGATACAGGGAGCTTGTTTAAATCATTTATAAATAGTCGTATGAATTATGCGCGAACACCCACGCAGTACCGTTTACTCATATTCATCTATACCTACACGAGTAAACGATGACCATCGGGAGGATCGATCAGCTTCCCTTTCTTTTAGACCGATTGAAAGGAAGGAAGAATCAAACAATGAATTTGTAGTTCGCATCAGAACCCACACCGAGGCAGCGATTAAATCTGATTCTCTAGAATCGATAAATATGCAAGACAAACGACACGTCCTAAAAGCTATCGAGCAATATTACAGGCGTCCTCTACCTTCAGATTCATCAATTGCCTATTTTCTTTTTGACTAATTTTTAAGATATACTGCAGAATATGCTATGCGAAAATCATGGATCTTCCAATGAAATCGTTGAGCTGTTGAGCTGCAGTGGAGCAAGAAAGCAGAAAAGAAGGGAGGATCTGCCGTCGCGCCCACTTGTTTTTCCAGTCTGACATTATATTCTTACCTGCTGGGGTGGCAGTTGGGGTGGCTTCGGCTTAGTCCTCCTCTGATTCACTTTTCCGCTGTCCATGATGACTCGGCTTTTCTTGACCTGCATTAGTGTTGTTTCTCGTCTTTTCGATCCCGCCTTTTTGCATTTTATACGTGTATTCTTCCTGAGCTCAGCATCAAATTCAAATGAATATTAAGTAAAATACAGTCGGTCGCCTCCTCTACATCGACATGCTCGACTGAATTTATTATTTGGATAGCTGCAAGCTCTATACCGAATAAAGCAAAGCAAACAATATCCTTGAGAGCAAACAATATCTTACGAGCTTCTTGGAATTAGATGCGCAGCTCTTATTAGAATAATTATGGTTCGAGATGCCAACATCCGGAGCGACTATTGTTCTCTTTTAAGCCATAAGAGCTCAAGAGCTCACATAATAGGCGACGGCGGTCGCGGCGCCAAGTCGCCAAGTCTCCAAGAGACCGAGAGACCGAGAGGCTCGCGGGATAAATAATTCGAAACGTTCTCTCTCTTTTATTTTTTACTCGCCATGTTTAATCCTTTCGCAAGCAACTGTCACAATAAGCGAAAGGTCAAAAATCAGCAGTATCCAGTTCCAGCAGTTCCAATAAGTCGCTGACCTTTGCCGTTAGAGCACACATGCAAAATCTCAAGGGAGCACGTGCGAAAACATTGACCCTCTAGCTCTGGGGTCCCACGGACCCACTGGCCGATGCCTTCCCTTACTAAAATCTTATAAATATCTTACTCATATAATAAAACATTTCGCTTAACTTTTTTCACTGAATTATTAAACTTGATACTAATTAAAATAACAATAATTGAAATGATTGCAGTCACACCCAGAAGAGGACTTGTCAGATCCGGACCGGCAGGACGAAGAAAGCGGCGAAGAATTGCCGCAGCAGCCGATGCCGAGCAACAATCATTCCTCGACGGACAACGCGGCAACTCCTACACCGCTGTCGCAGCTCAACAGTCTGATGAGCTCCGGGCCTCCGCTCTTCCTATCGAAAAAGATAAAACTCGAGGTAGGTCTCTTAAGTTTGCTGACAATTGCTCTCTGTCAATTGTCATTTATCGGGAAGACGCACACGCAATCCTGGAATTGAATCCTTTTCAGCGGCAGAACGACATCGAATTGAATAAGAGTGGCCTGGAGGCACTGCAGGCCGTTATGAACAGCGGCGGCTTCAACCTGCCGTTCTCCTTCCAAAGCCCCGGAGCCTTCCTAAATCCGGCGGCTCAGCAGCACTCGGCTGCTTCGCTCATGGCCCACTCCGCTGGAGGCAACAGCGGCAACGGCAGTGCCGTCATTTCCTCGGCGAGTTCGCACTCGAGCGAGTCCTCGCAGGGCAGTGGACGGAACGGCCTCGAGTCCGTTGGGGGTGGCGGCGGCGGCGGCGGTGCACCGGCCGTTGGACCAGGCGCCGGACCTGGCGCTGCTTCTGCTGCTGCTCCGGGCGCTGCCAACCCTGCAAGTGCACTTTCGCAGAGCGCGGCCCAGGCTCAGCAGCAGGCCTCCGCGCATCAGCAACAGACCAACTGGAGCTTCGAGGAGCAGTTCAAACAGGTGCGTCAGGCAAGTACCTTTCGTTCTTTTTCTTCATTTCTCGCTACTTATTTTATCGAGTTTCCCTTCTCTTTTTTCGAGAGCACCCGAGTTTACTAATTGCCTAGCTCAATTGAACCTTACATTAGCTACTTTTTAATAAGGCAGAAAAGAATCCATTACGAATTACTTACCGCAAATCGACAAGATAACTGAGAGAAGAAGAAAATTAGGAGAAAAGTATAATTTCTAATATAAGATGCTTTAAAAATAAAAATGATAAAAATGTTGCTCCTCCCACTCCGAGAACTCGGATGCGCGCATCGAAAGATATCGCATCCATCACGCCGATAGGGGCGTACTTACAGCCTCTTTAATCTTACTCCGTCTCTTGAGCTCTTCTTTCATTCTGTTTCCTTTCATCTCATTTGTTTATTCTTTTATTCTCTAAGGCATGCTATCGATCGGTACTCGCAAATATAGTTACTCGTTTATAGCGATTTATAGTCAATGGAAAGAAAGAAACGGCATTCCGACATTTGAAGAATTTGGCGACGGAAAAAAGTGGTAAAATGTGGTAAAATATTCCCTCGAGATTGGTCCAAGTGCGAGAGAGCGGAGTATGAGAGTTCGCCTCGGTGCGAAATGGCTCGTCGGCGACCTGCGCCATCACTGCCACGGGCGCACGTATAGGGTACGGAATACGCTGGCGGCGAGCGGCGAGCGGCGAGTGGCGCGCGGTATCGGGAGCGAAATAGCCGGCAATTTGCAGCTTTACGAGTTATTTCACAATGGCTGCAAAGTATATACTGGCGTACGGCGTTACGCCGCGAGAGAGCGAGTGAACGCCGCGATCTATATGCACGCGCAAGAGTGGAATAAGGAAGAGTGCAATACGCGCTCATCCTAGAACATGTGCCTTCTACTAATTCGAAAATATATAACATGTCTCGCTCAATTTCGTTCTCTTCTTTACACTCGGCCCGGCTTATTTCGCTAATATTTCTTTATCACGCTCTCCGCGCAAAAGCCGGCTTTTCTTTAAACATTTTCGAGCAGCTAAATCTATTCGAGGAACACACTGGCAACGCCAACAGATGACGGCAGTGTTAAGCAGAGCGCAATTTTCGAATTCCGCGATCGCGCGAATCCCATCGTAAAGATGCTATGGCTCGATAGGATAGACCCAATGCTCTATTGTCTTCCTCTCGGCGCAACGGCGCACGGCAAAGCAAGAGATAAAGCGCGCTGATGAAAGCGCGTGCGATAGTAGATTTGGCCTGGCAAGCAGCCTGGGAAATCGCTATCGCCCTATCGCACCGAGATGTCGAAAGCCGTTCAACAGCGCTAAACGCCGGAATAACAAACGGCACTGCTCCAGGAAAAAATATTTTTTCTTCAACTAGATTGTACCATTTTTTCCATTGTTAATTCGTCCATTCCATCATCTTTCTTTTTTCTTTTTTCTTTCTTCTTCGCACAAATTATCAGCATCGCAGGGATGCGCATTAAAAGGAAGCTTTTCGAACTCTGCGCTAGAGGCGAATGTCGAAGCAAAGCAACTTGAAGATATAAGAATAATGGTTGCGCGACACGCCGACACCGATGCATAATTTCTTAGATTTGAATGCGAGGCTAGGAAGAATTAAGAAACGCTTGCGCTCAGAAAGCATTCGTTGGGAGAATTGATTAAATGTTCAATGTTCCATCCTATGTTTTATTTGATCTCTTAAACGATGTACGATTAACGTTTACAAATCTAGCAACGAAAGTGTAAGGAAGTAACGATAGCCGGGTATTCTGTTTTTTAACGATGTTAAAATTGCACTACTGGAGCAAGAAGCTTCTTTCTTTCTCTCGGCGCCCGTAAAGCAAAAACTTGGCCAGTTTTCTCGTATAAAATCATCAGCGCACCGAGTCTCTTTATCCTCAAGTACCCGGCTAACGATCAACCTAACACAATAAACCGAGTAGTAGCCGGCCGCGTAAATCCATCGCGAACGAGGTGAAGAGGCGAGGAGAGGCGAAGAGTGGCGCCGCGGCTGCAAATTGCACGAAAAATTCTCTCCTCTCGAAAGAGCAGAATAGCTCTGGAATTTTATGGCCAGTGCCCGGGTGCTTCTCTTCTTAAGCCTTTCAGCGCTTTTCTGCTTCTTGCGGATTTTTCACGGCTTATCTATTTTTCTCTTCGGTTTATTATTTATAAAAAATTGAGATCGTGGTGTACACGAAAGCCATGTTCTAGCTGGCAAGCTGCTAGTGAAAAAAGTGTAGCTGTCGCTTAAACGTATCGCGAAGCTACCGGTCAATTTCCTCGAACACGCCATTGTAGGACTTTGTTGCCGCATGCCACTGTTGCCTCCTCCTGCTCCCCCTCGTCCTCCGCCTTCTCCCACTCCGTGGAGCTTCTTTGCTTTGAGTCGCGATCGAGACTCGCTTCTTCTTCGCTAGCTCATACGCAGCGTCAGCCACTACCGTGCATTGCATACGAGCACCAGCTCCTCTTGCTCCGCCTTTTCTTACGCTTCTACCTGTCTCGCTTCGCGTCACCGCGACATTTACTTTTATTTCATTTTTCGCTATTTATAATCACTGGACGAATGACTTGGCTCTTGCATTGAAAATGTCAGAGGAGCCTGACATTTCCATTTGGTCTACGTGCTCCTCCTTAGAGCAGAGCGACACACGCGAACGCGCGAATCCTCTCCAGACGCTCAGAGATATATTTTGAAGGTATTAGTTAGCATGGCAAAGAGAAGCGCATTATACGCGGCATGCAACTCAATTGTTATGAGAAAATAAAGGGCAAGCCGAGTTTCGCTCTTAAAAAGAGTATGCTTTATTCAGACTATGCAAATGCTCAATTGTTCATTCATTTGTTCATTTTATCATTTTAAAAGAGAATTTAAGAAACAACAAATTGAACGATTTAACGGATGCATAAAATTGCCAACTTTTCACACTTGGATATAAAAAGATAATATAATAAATATTAATAGATAAGATTGGCAGCTCTCGGTTAGGAACGTGGCATTTAAATTTCAATGTGCTCGGTCTTCATTGCGCGCGTCGCAAGTGTCGCCGCGCTCAGGCTTCATTCACAGCATTCTACAATGGGTCGGTGTCTCCGAAAGCACGCACGATTATAAATGCGTCTGCGCTTGCGTTAATCACAAAGTCAGACTTTTCAGGGCGCCGCCGCGCCCCCTTTCTTGCCCCTTTTGCCCTTTGTCAGAAAAGTCGGCTCGGTGATCAATCTGACATGCTGATCTCTCCAAACAATTGTTCCTTTTCACTTCTTTATAGAGCATTATAAAGCAGCCGCTTGCAATCTCAGCCTTTCCAAGTCTTCTTCTAAATTGCTTAAAACACCTTCCTTGCGTTATATCTGATCTTGAAACAACTGTACCGGAGTGTCTTTGACAATTTATAAAAATCTTCCTTGCGTATAAAAGTTTCGCATAAGAAGACTCGTACGTTAGCGAGACGTTCCCGAGCCTCGTTAAAAATCTCTAATTCTCTTTTCTATTCAGCTACCAGCTCGCAAAGTCGCAACACAATAGTTCAAAAATTATCTTCGATCGTGTCCTTTTACTGGGATTTTCAATGACGCACGATACGCCTCGTTTTTATTCTATTCGATATTTTTCTTGGATAATAATATGTGCATACATGTATGTATGTAAGGCGCTGAATCTCTCGCTTTGCCCTTCTTTTGCCTCGTCAAAAGGATGGCGAGATGAAAAGGTCAAATCCTTTCTCTGACTATACTTGTCACCGACGGCTATACTTGCTTGGAATTTTAAGGAGCCGCGTCGGCCGCATACAACAATATAATACAGATTGCCATATGTACATCTTTTGGACAACTCTTTACCATTGAAGAAGAAGGAATAACGAAATAAATACATCATTTTCCAATGTCTCCGATGCTTTTGTTTGCTCTGTCGATTTTTCACTTTTCACTTTAGCACGGCAGTATCGGTAAGAGTAACATTTTGGACCTGCGTAATTGCAATTACGCACACAAGACGAAAATTGGATTTTCCTTTTTTTTCTCCTTTGCGGTTCCTTCTTGTGCGGTTTTCAATGCCGAGAAAGCAAGCGCCGGCGAATTAACGGCTATTTTGCTTTACTGATTATTCCTATTCACCTCCTCACCTGGCTGTACGTATAATCAGTTATTCCAGAGCAGAGATTTCACGCAGAGAAACAGAGAAACAAGCTAACTAAAAATTGAACCTTTTTAAAAATTTTACAACGAAAGGCGAAATCGTCCGATCATTTGTGACTTTGAGAGGACGGAGGAAAAGTATGTCGCACAGGCGTGGCATCTTAATTTCCGTGCTCGCGACGCCTCGCGCAAAATAAAGAGAAAAGAGAAAAGAGAAAAGAGAGAAACAAGTGAAACAAGTGAAACAAGTGAAAAATAAATAGGTAGAGATGGTATGGGTTCCTATAGAATCGCAGCTCATCCATCAAGCGTAGCACGCACCGTCGACACTTGGAGAAGACAGACATTCTTCCATATTGCACTCATTCGCGTGTAACCGACCGGTTTTTCTTTTCATCAAACTCAGTTCAAAACGTCTTCTAGTCTCTAAATTTTCTTTTCGCAAACAATAAAACGCGTGCTGCGGCTTACTACTTTTTGCAATTCAGCAGCAGAAGTCGAATAAAAAGTATAAATTGCAAAAATAATGAGAGAAATTACACGTTGGCAGGGCAAACGTGTCGCGCCTAACGAGTTGCAGGAACAAAGTCGTGGAGCAAATTGATTTTCAAACCTTTCAAGCGGCTAAGGGCTTTCAAGCATAATGTCTTCATCAGAGAGTATCCGAAGTAATGCAGCTTATTACTGTAATTACAAGTTGCTTAAAAAATGTTTGCTGTATATCTTAACGCTTCAGATTAGTCGGGGAGGGAAATCAAAAGAGGGGCAAGTTTGCACGCTTTATTACTGAACTTGTAATGCATTTACGCTCAGTTTGCGCGCGGTGCGCTTCAGTTCATTGAGCGAATTTTACTCGGTCCTGAAGAAAACGTGCGTGAGGCACGTGGCCATTAAATACGCGCTCGTCCGCAAAATTATGCGTTTCGCGCACACAAAAGCTCGCCTTTTTGTACGAACGTGACAGAGCAATCGCGTGCACCCTGAACAATTCTTTTTACACCTTCTTTTTCATTTTCGTGTAACCAGCCTCTCAATATTTAATTTGATAATGGGATTCGGAAGCAAACGTGGATTAATCAATAACGAGAAAAGGCTAGCATATCGACTTATAAATAAGCTTGAAAATTCTTACAAGCGAGACAGTGGGAGAAAGCAAATAAAGGAAGAGAAAGGGGCGGGGAAGACGTGTCGGGAGATGGCAGGAGATCTAAGACGCTTACGCTTCCGCTAATCCAAGAATCGAGCCTTTTAATGCACGCATCTCGCGCGCCGGCGCGCGCCCGTGACGCTCCTTCTCTTTCTTTTTCAGTCGTCTCGGGGAGTGCGGGGGGATTTTACGATTATAAATATCGGGCGATACCGAGAACAGTCGAGACCTCCCGGTCCATCTCTACGCAGTGCCTTCATTTTTCTTCTTCAAGCTCTTTCTCTTTCTTTCTCCTCGCTCTTCAAAGAATATGCAGCCCACTTTTAATTAATCTAAGTATCATTGCCCTACCCTCCATTTCAATGTAGGAAAGCAAATACAGCGAATTAGCTGGTAAAAAGCTTCCCCATCTGCTGCAGTGAAAAATTACTTTTTATATTATATCTGTTGAGTATTTATCAGAAAAAATAAAGTTCGGCCGTTAAGCAAGCAGTTTACGGGACTTGACGTAACATTACTTTTTCGGCTCGTACGATTGTCAAAACTTACAAACCGCAAGGCAAACAACGGAAAAACTCGTGTTCAATCTGCTTTGAGAAAAAGTGCTAACACAACGAGGCGGACAGCAAAACGTAAAAGAAGCGTCGATTTCTTAGCAAGACCTTCCCATAAATCAACAATGATAAATTCTTCGGAGCACAGTTATAGAACGTTTAATTTTAAAACACATCGGTCCAAAGGACAAAAAAGAGAAGAAGTAGAGGCCTTATCTTACGCGAAACGAGAGAGAAAGATAGGGGAACGGACTTTTTTGTGGGGCGAGGCCTGCCTGTCAGCAGCGATTCTCGAGCGCGATTCCGCGAGTTTCTTGTGGAAAAGAAAACACAGGGCCGGACACTTTTCCTGCAGCCACGCTTTTCTTCTTTTCCATTTTCTTCTAATTAATGAGTTATTTTCACATTTCATTAAAAGTCCCTGCTCATGCTGTTGGGGCCCCTCGTTGCTTCCTTTTTCATAGATTCCGGAAAAAACCAGATGAGAAGTAGGTCTCGATTCTCGGATTTCTCTCCCGAGCAATCGCGGGGGATTGCGGGGGATTGCGGGCCTGGACCTCGTGTCGCCTTGCATAGCTGTCCTATTTGTAGCTTTGAAGCTTGCCTCCTTGGCTCCCTCCTTGATATGCTTCGATAAAAGGGAGAAAGTTGAAATGTTTCTTTGTCTGGAGCGTCGAGCCTCGAATCGCGTTTGCCACTTTGTTTTCTTCGGAACAAATGAGTAAATTACAAGCCAGCTGAGATGATTAACGTTGACAAGGGCAGCCTTTAAAACTAATGCAATAACAATGAGCAGACGATATAACAGCACGTCCTTACGCGCGAAGCTGCGCACTCGTCTCTCGGTTTTGCCGAAAGTCGTATAACTGAAAACCTGTTCTCGAGATTGACAGTTTACGACTCGTACGCGCGGATTTTTATATCTTCATGCCCGTAAAGTATGTGTACCTCGCGCAGAAAAAATTCATTATCGTAAAATCCCAAAGGGCTCGCTCCTCTTTCGCAGCTCCTATCGCCAATAAATTATTTTCGCAAATCGAACCCTTTGATACTTTTCAAATTGTACTCTCGCAGATATGCAATAATTTATTCTCTCCCCTTTTCTCCCCTTTTCTCCCCCTTTCGCATCTTGCTTTGACTGACTCGAAGCGTTCAAGCTGATTTCGCTCGCCTCAATACTGCCAGTAAAGTAAAGGCTGCGCAAAAAAATTCCTTGCCAATTGTGCGCAAAAGTAGATATGAGAGAAAGAGTACGTGGTTAGTTGGACTTAAGTTGCGTTTGGAAGCCTCGATAAGGGAAGCTCGGGAAGGGCTACGTGATAGGCCACGGCACGATCGTAAACTCCTAAGTACGTCGAAGCCTTGGGGAGTAGGGGAGCCGAACTAGCGTTCAGTTTGTGTGTACACTGCTTCGGGAGAAAAGAGGATAGACACTGGGACGGAAGCGGATGTAGCAGCCATAACTCGAGGAACGATGCAAGTTCCTTCGACTAGCATGCTAGCCTTCCGTGCCGTTCCGTGCCGTTCCGTGCAGCTGCCAACACGTGTTGAGGCCTTCACTTTACTTCTTTCACCTTTTAAACCTATGCTTTTGCATTTATACCCATTCCCATGCAGTTCATTATTCTCCTCCGTAAGTAAACATCGCCATTTCCATATCTCTTGCGGATGCTATTGTGATGCTCGCATATTTTGATAGTACCAAGCTAGCTTTAAGCTTTCTCGACGAATTGCTCAGCTCTTTTACGCATTGTCGGGATTCTCGCTTGCTTCGGCGCAAGCGGAGAAATCGCACTGCGTATTTCCCTCCAAGAAATTTGAATTTTTATAGGAACTCGCCTTTTTACCTTTAGACTAGAGTTGCTTTACAGGCTTTGCTCGAGGAAAGTATCTTTCTTTGTCATTCAAAATCTCGACAATTTCACTTTAATTGTAAAACGATTTTTCCTTACATTTTTTTTCAAGCAAGCAAAGAAAAGCGGAAAAAAGAGCGACCATTTGAAAGGTGACTTTTATTAAAATTTTATTTCTTACATTAAAATTAGACGGGTTAAAAAGTTGTAAAGAAATGTAAAGAACATTCCAACACGATCGCAGAGAATAGCGCGAATTTCATAGCTTCCATAATTCATGAAAAGTGTTTAAAAAGAACGCGTTCATGGGCTACTAATCTATAGTATGGAGGGGAGGTAGAGCTCTCATTGAAATCTGGTGCGTGCGTGAAATACCATGTCACCGCGAGAAAATTACAGGCATAAATCCTCAAGAGATAAAGGAGGATCAGCTATTTTGTGAAAGCCCAGGGTCAACGTTCTACTCGCGCATAACCGCTGCTTATTAAAAAATCCTCTGTAGCTGCTTCTACAGCTGCGTGGAATATGAAATGTAGCATTCGTATATGTGTATGGGGTGCGGGCTATCATATGGGTCAAACACCTGTGGGACACTGCCGCGCCATGGCGGAACTAATGGTGACAAATTGAAAAGTCCCGAGTGGCTTTGTCAGCGAGTCGCACGATTTTAGGAGATCGCCCGCACTCAATGCGCACTGAATACGTAATAGAACTGACTTTTCTTCAGTTCGAAGCATTATCTTGAAGCTGCTGCCCCTACTTCATCTCAGAAACAACCTAACCTTCGCATCTTCTTCCAATCAATTTGAAAAATACTTTAAAAAGAAAGCGCGAATGTTGCGAATGCGCGAGGAATGTTTGTCACGAGTGAAAGTTAATTATCCGAATACATGCATCAGAAATATCAAAAATCGATACTAACACTCATAAAGTAAGTTCAATCGAACGCAAAGTAAATAATAAATAAACCAAAATTAAAAATAGAGAATCATTATTTTAATGTAACAAATTGCAACTCCGAATTGCACCGCATTCATCTTAATCTAGTACTACTCCTAAATAGTCCTAATCGATCTGTGTCTATCTTTTTCTTCGCACGTCAATATTTATTGGCACGTGTTAAAGCGGTTCGTCCACAACACAGCCGCGTTCTGCAATTCGCTCGATTCGCTCCGTAATTAGTTCGAGCCTTCCCCCTGCAGTCCTTGCCTCGAAGAAAAACTTGACTCCAGTGAAGGGAAAAGGGGCAATTTCGATTTATCGAGCGATTCTTTTCATTGTCCAGCAATTAGATACAAACATTTATAATAGCATTGCATAATTACTACTAGTATATCATAACTTTTCTTAAATCTGCGTCTAGTAAAAATGTCGGAATGTCGAAACGTCGGATCGTCGAAACGTCGAAACGTCGAAACGGCGAAACGTTGAAAATTCATTCGTTTTTTACAGCACGAAAAATATTGAAAGTGAGCGCGCGAATTCCGCGCAAAGCGTAAAGCGGCGTTATTAATCATTTTACGAGCCGAAAGGCGAAACCGCGGCGAAATGTGTGTCGACCACGTCGCGCACACACGTGCAGGCATCGCTTTACCAAAAGAAAAAGAAAAGCGCGAGGTAGAAAAGGAGACCGATGAAAATGGAGAAGGCGCGCGAGCGCGAAACAAATAAAACTAGCTTTTAAAAAGGCACGGCGTCGAGGATGCGGAAAAAAGAGAAGAGCAAAACAGTGCCTATTGTTTCTCTAAATAGTACAAATTGTTTTCCAAGAAGAGATAATATGTTAACGAAATTATCTTTCTTAGCCGAGACTTATCATTTCAATTTTTCTCGAGGAAATTTTTCTTAATTGTCTCTAATCAAATTCACCTCGAAATAAAAAAAATACTTAGTCCTGAAAAATTGTACGGAAAAAAAAAACACGACTGGTTTGACCTTTGGGACTCACCGCCGCTTGCTTGCAGGCGACAAACTCAGCGCACTCCCCCTTTTTCTCTTTCTTCTTTACTTTTCTTTGCTCGCGACAAAACAATGTTGTATTAAAGACTTATTTTAAGATAAAATTTATCCTAAAGTAACATTGATTTCTTTTGTTCCAGGTATGTTCCATTACTTTATTATTTCAACCAAATTGCTATGGTAAGTAAATAAATTTTACATTTTTGGGAAAGTGCAGTTGGAAAAATATGATTTGGGAATGAAGTTGCGTCTGCAAGCGTAATCGGTCGAATACGAGAGAGGATGCACGAGTTCAAGCGAGTCGTGATTGATGATCTCTACGCCTTTATTAAGCCTGATAATCCTCTCGTTCGGCTAAACTCATCCCATGCTCAAAAAAACACCTTTTAATTTACAACCTTTTTTTGTTAATTTCTTTTTTTTTCATTTATCAATAAGATCGTACCAAGACGTTTCTGTATTTTACATTCGGAATTGAATATCCAACCTCAAGCTAAAGTGTCAGAAGATTGAAAAGTATAATTAGCAGTGGCAGTTGCGTAAGGTAACTAAAAGTAACAATAATAAAGGACGAATGCGTTATCCAGTGCAGCTCGTGCATTATTCATGCATCGATATTGATCTATATAATGAAAAGTGATGCAAGGCAGCAGTGCAAAAAGCGCCTGCACCTGGAAGCTATTACTCGGCTGGTTAACAGTTTCCGACTTTCTGCGCAGGGCCAACTTCATTGGCAGCACGTGCTCTAGAAACCGGTGTAAAATACGTATTCGAATAAACGAATTTTCTACGAAAGGTCCCTTTTGCTCTCCTGATTATTTTGCTACGGCAAGAATGAGTGTGAAAAAAGAAAGGAACGCCCGCAAAGTGAGGCAACAACAGTAAGTCCCTTAAGAAAGTCATTAGGGCCTTGGGCGCAAATCGATCGGTCTCTCGCAAAAGTGAGTGCGAGTAGTGATGGGGTGGAGGGGGGGAGCAGCCGTCGGAGCTGGCCGTACAGCTGGGCGTACTGCTCGTACGCCCTCGAGTTTTGCCTAGGCAGTCTGGGCGAGCTGCGCGAGCCGCGCGAGCCGCGCGAGTCGCGCGAGCCCTAATGACTGGACTGGGGCGCGTGCTTAATGCGCGGGGCGGGCTTCGGAGCGCCACCCTAATCAATTAATCAGCGACAGCGAATTCTCCAGCGAATTCCCTAGCGAGCCTTACCGGGTCGTTGGCTCCTCGTCGTTGGCTCCTCGAATGGACAAACAATCGGCAAATCGAATAAAAGAATGAGAGCGCGGCCAGCAGTTGCTAGCAAGTAAATCTGACAGGTAAGAAGAGAGAAGAGAGAAATAAAGTGAAAGAGAAGAGCGAGTGAGCAGGCGAAGGATCGTTTACACCCGCAGAACCGCGGTGCGCCGGCACGAGGCGCGGCTTAATGCCTTGTGCCAGAGCCAAGATCTATGGACTGGCCGTAGTTTATATGCTAATCCGTAAAGAGTGTTAAATACTCGATCATTTATCACTCCGTCGCTTCTTCGTCTCTCTCTCTCTCTCTCTCCCTCTCTCTCCCTCTCTCTATCTCTCTCCCCTCCTTCCTCGCTTCGAGCGGAGCCCTCCCGAGCCCTCCGCCTGCCTCTTCTTTTCGGGCCGCTCGCATTCGCTCTCGCTTCCCGCCTCGCCAAACTTTAAGTGCGAGCTCCTTCCGACTGACGTTGTCGCCGCTATTCGAAATTAGATAAATCATTGCCTTTAAAATTGTTAACGATCGAAAAATCCGAGGAAATTCATTTACTGCCTTGTGATTCATTAAACTGAGTGAAACCTAGCAAAGATCGCGCGGAAGTAAGATTTCTCTTTTCGGAAAAGCCATACGTCAGGAATATTGAAGATTCTTCAAGATTCTTTTGAGCCTTTGAGAAAATCCGAGAAACTCGCCTGACGTTCAGGTATCGGGAAATTTTTTGCAGCACAGCTTACAGCCTTCTAAAAAAAGCGATCGGCCTTAGCGTCCCAGGTACGCGCGGGAGGGCGACGCCAACATGACGACAGCGAGAGGTCAATAATGTAATTGAGGATTTACTGCTCGGCGGGGGTGTTGGAGAAAGATGAAGAATCCGTCCGAGGCCGAGACACGGCCAGAGGACGAGGCAAAGGCGTTTATGGCGCCGTCACTGCCCGCTGCCCGCTACCTCGCCAACAATATTTTATTCGGAGATTTACGAGCCACGCAGCCAGCTCGGATGTGCGACACGACCACCAATGCGATCCGCTATTCCAAAACCATCTGCAAATGCGTATCACGTCATTGGCCCCCATTTATTTACTTTTATTAACAATTAGTAGCATGTGCATTTAATAAGTCAGGCTCTCCTTACATGGCTTTTTTCACAAATTAACATATAAGCAACTTTACAAATTACCTACAAATGCATGCTGCAATTTTGCACTTTTGCTGACTAGTGAGAAAGCGAGAAACAAAAAGGCAAAAAAATGCTCTGGCAGGGAGACGTAGGTCGCCCTCATAAAATTTTCCGTGGAAATAAATTAAATGTCACTGGCGGCAGAGTCGTCGATGCTTTCGAGATAAGGTGCAATAAAGAAAAGTCATAACCAAAATGAGCACGAGGAACAAAAGGCAAATTTACCTTTGTCCGCGTTAAGAGCGCCCGAGGAATATGCACTTTTTCAATTTTACAGGGTAAATTATTTTTAAGACTCCAATTTTCCAAGGAGTGACGATATTATCGGAAATAACAGTTGACATCGAATAAAATGAAAATGAGATAAATGAATGATGCGATAAATTGTCGGCCAAATGAATGAGTAAGCTTTGAGGGTTTAAAAGTTAAATAAAAAGCCTGTAAAAAAGTGAAATGGAGCGCATTGCGCAAGTGAGTCGATATATTTAATTGTTGACAGGCGAAGAATATCGAAGCGAGAATATCACGCCCCGAGTAAATTTAATTTGAAATGAACTTTTCATCAAATGAAATTTCGCTCGTTGGCGGTCATTAAAATTCATAAGATGAGGCTGTCGATGCACTCGAATCGAACAGGACGAAATGAAAGAGGGAGGCCTGGAGAAAAAAAGAAGCGCGCGTGCTTGTAGGGAGAGGGCAGACCGTTCACTCGTTCACGCTTCGGCCGATAGTTTTTTATTCTCTTTACCATGTAAAGTGCGTGTAAAGGTTAGAAAATGTTATTATGCGCTCTTTCAACATGGAATGGAGACGCGCATCGGAGGCGCATCGGAGGCGCATCGGAGACGCAGTCGAGGGGTATCGAAGGGTCGATCGACGGTTCACAGCGAGGAAGGTAGTTTGGCAGGTATAGATCCGGAGATTTGTAATCCCGTAGGTGCACCCTCAGAATCGAAAAATATTCGCGGTTATACCTGGGGAGGTCCGTTTTTCGAGGTAATTTATTACTCACAAAGATGAGCCCCGTCTGGGCCGACTCGTTGATTATTCGAACGGGCGATTCCGCCGAGGCTCAGCGGCCGACTCGAGGATTTGTCCGATCCCTGTGTTTTTCCGAAGAGCCGCGCGTGCGCTTCTCAGTTCTCACGGCTCACGCGATAATTCCCATTTAGCCGGGACATCGGCCAGTAGGCAACTAACGAGTCGCAGCATTCGCACACTCCGATCGAGTACAATCCTTTAAAAATAAACTTGTTCACCCTCGTTCCGCTGCAAGGAAAATACTAATGAGCGTTTCTCGGTAAATCGGCTTTGCGCTCGACGAATTATTCAGCCGGCCGAGGGGTCTGTTCCGTTTTCCTTCACTTTTTACTTTTACTTTTGCATTTTTATTGCGATCGCTGGCTGGAGTGAGCGGTCCATCGAGAGATCGACAGTCGAAGGATAAATGATTCCCCGAAAGTAGAGGGACAGTCTATCCGATAAGGGCGATGACGAGCTTAGGAGCTCCGTCCCTCAATGCTGGCCTCGGCGCCAGACAGAGGCAGTTAGCGCACAGTTGCACAGTTAGGCACAGTGATTTGCCTATGAATTTAGCGGGCGTGTCTGGCAGCTCCATTCAGAGGGAAAAAGGTGCCTACGCGAGGGAGAGCCACGATGGAGGGGATATCGCCCTTGGTGGGGATCCTGCCCCATACAGAGCCCGCGGGGAGAGAGAGAAAGTGTCAGAGGAGCAAACCCTCGTCGGAGGCTCGGGCCCATTGAATTCCGAGGCAGAGGGACAAACCAGTCGAATGGTCTCGGCCAATGCTGCAACGTGCGCTCCTCTTCCTCTCTCTCTGGGCGAAGCTGTCGGAAGTGGCCCAGTGCACGCGTGCCTCTCGCGGACTAACCTCTTGGCGGGCTTTTTAACGCGCGCCTACTTACGCGCCTCGAGCCCTTCACTGTTTACGCTCGGCGAGCTCGCCAGGCCGGGAGAACGAATCGCTCGCAGCCGGCAACTTCGCTGTTTACCTTTGCGTTTCTACGCCTCGCGCCATACAGTGATCGGCCTCGGCGGAGTGACATTTTAAATTCGCCCAAGGCTCGAGTGTGCTTATGTTGTAACGGAGAAACCAGCCCAACACCATGTTCCAAAAGGATTCATCGCTTCTCGAAACCTCCTTCCAGCCTTCGGAAAATTGGGAAGACGAGGATCTCAACAAGTCTGGAAGCACCAATGGGAAAAGCAACTGCTTCGCTGATTCATCTATGAGCCTCTTAAGCAAGGTCAGGTTTTGCTTTTTATACCAAGTCCAATGAGGAGTAATCTTTGAGAGAAAGCGGTAAAATGACACATCGTCTAATCGGCCAGCTAGTGCGATAAAGTCATCGAGTTTTCCATCTTGCAGGAAAAGGCCGAAAATCGAATCGGACTCTTTATCTTCTTCTTCGCGTGCTTTCGTTATTTCGTTGGAAAAAGGAAGAAACGGTGCACATTAAGGAGCCGAAATAGAACCGACCGCGTCTCGGTCCGGGGGGCCGAAAAAAGTAATAACTTGTGCCCTCGCGTGCATGCACCTAAGTTCAAGTAAAAAAGGAAGAATGGGGCATATAAAGATTTTTACGAAGCCGCAGCTTCATTTATATGTTAAGTCGGCATCTTAAAATATTTACTCTTTCGCATAGTCTAGAATAAAAAAAATGTTATCAGCCTATGTTTGCTTTTTTTGCTGACGGGATTAAGACGTTCGTTAAACTTTTTTAATGTCGCCGTGAAAGAGTTTAACGAGCGATATAGCGTTGAAACGCAAGAGTGAGTGAGAGAGATGTTTAGAGTTTACTGCGGCCTCTTCGAGTCCGAAATTCTTCAAATTGATGAACGCCAAAGAGAGCAGTAAAAAGGAAAAAATCGGAAAAATCGGAGAAATCGGAGAAATCGGAAACATCGGAGAAACGGCGTAATTTCCGAAGGATCACAGCGGTTCGCACAGCTCAGAAAATCCGGTAAACGCTCGAACGAGCGGCTTCAAAAGGCCCTTCGCGCCGTTGACAGTGGCGCAGCACAACTCGAGCCTCGGAGCAAGCCGCGCATTAGTGTACGTCCAACTGGCCACTTGGATTTGATATTGCCAGTCTCTCTTCATTCTAGCAGCGGGGGGGCTGTCGCCGGTCTCTTACTCGGAAGTGCGTCGCCATGGAATTTTTCCGAGATTACAGATGCGCCCTTTCTTCTTCTTTTCCTCTGCACTTTTCGTGTCCATTTTCAAAGGAACCACTATTACACACTACTACTCCTTATTAGTCATTTATTTGTCAGATCGAGCCGAGCGGATCATTGTTTACCAATACTCTCCCATTTACTAGTTACTTAGCGATATAACTGACCTTTAACTGGCATAACATTCGAAAGCCATTAAACTCCAATTAAATAGATTGATAAATCTAGAAAGAAAAATATTGACTCTGTGCAGTGATTCGAAGAAATATTTGCGCATCGCTCGGAAGCATCGTTTATTTGTGACCTTTCTGCTTTTCTGCCGCAAGCCACCCGTACCTTCCTCCGTTGTAGTCCATCATGTAAACAGGCAATTTAATAGTAGCCCGGTGAGCAAGAGAGATCGTAAAGTCTCCAGACTTCTCGTACAGTCGCTTTTACGACGAACTTGTTCAGCTGTATCGAGTTTTAACGACTTATCGACGCCTCCGTCTCTTTGAAAATCCGATAAAGAGGGGGATCAAATGCTCGAGTTTATTTAACCTTTTTTCCAGTCCGCTGCTAAGCAAATGCTAGCCTTTTTCGATGCTTACAAAGCCAAAAAAAGGTTGAATAGCGAAAAAATAGAGAAAAAAATAGAGTGTGTAAGAAAGATGGCGCTTATGCGCGGCAGAGCGGATCAAGAGGTAATTTATCAGGTATAACGTGGCAATTACATGCTGCCAGTCTAATTCTAGTTTTATCTAAGACGTTAGTGGAATTGCATAAGCGAGCAGTCGCGAAGCTGGGAATATTTGGCTCCGCTTCAAACCGGCGGCCGCGCTGCCGTCGACGCAGCCGAGATGCATATTTAAAGCCTGGAGGTTGTCTATCGCGTGCCGAACGCGATATCCGTTATGCGCGATTTCTCTCCCCTTCGCTCCCCAGAAGCCCAGAGATGATTATGGATCTGAAAAATGTCGGTGAGATACTTGGCATTCCGGGGAGATGCGAATGGGCCCACGGCGGCCTGCGTCGCGGCGTCGCGGCGTCGCGGCGTCGCGGCGTTGCGCGCATTCTCACGTGCGGCCAGACGCCGGCTTTGATAGACCTCCACAAGTCGATGCTTCCTATATTCCTATATTAATACGGTACACCGAGCGGCCAGGCAATTGCTTTCATTACAGCCGGTTGCGTGCAGTTGCCAGACTCAACTTGCCGCGCGGCTCCAAACGCGACTCGCTTCTCCAATTGAATGAGCGCTGCGTGCCTAAACATTCGTTATTTAACTATCGATTGCACCTCTCTTCTCTCTCCTACAAATTTAAGAAAATGAGCCTAGCCGTTCCTAATTGCACCTCCAATGAATGTTCCATTACGCTATTTCCAAAGGAATCCAACTAGATTTTTTACTTTTTATTTTTTACTTTTTACTTTTTCATTTATAATCGACGAGTTGTGTGAAATAGAAACGCCGAAATCGGCTCGACGAGATCGACTCTGCGGTCGCCGCCTCGCCGGCTACATAACGCTGTCGTGTAAACACGCGCTAACTGCCTGCGCCTCGCCTCGCTTCCTCTCTTCCTTATTTTACTCTTTGCTTGCACCTTCGCCTTTCTGCTTGGAGCTGCGCTGTACTTTTCTCATAGCTACATTGCGTGCATGCTCTGCATCGCCTGCATCGCAAGCATTTGATGTGTCCTGCGAAGTGACTCTCGCGTTAGAACTGGAGATATTAAAAAAAATGAGAGAAGGGATCACTGGCCGATGTTTACCCACCGAGCCTTTTCGCTCGTTTTCATTAAGTGCGCAAACATTGCTGGATTCGAGGAACGCCTATCGCTTCGGATCGACTATCCCAGAGGCGCTGAGCAAATCAGGACCAAAAAGAAAAGAGAGAGTAAGAAATGCACACAAAAGCTTACAAAGAGCGTCTGAGCGATGGAGCGCGAAACTCGTATTCTCATGCTCATGTGTGCTCTGCGATTAGCGCGCGGGTGCGAGTTGTTTCGCTTCCTTGTTAATAAGGGAGGATACCTGTCATGTCTGCCCCTTCCGCTTCCCCTCTCCGTTACTCGGCACAAGCCTCGATTTCTACTTCGACCTACGTCGTCGTTTCACGTTTTTCATTTTTCTTTGCTTGCACAGATTTTAATAAAAATTTCATCATTTCCACTTTGAATACGGATCACAAGAAGATGAAAAGAAATTAACAAGAAATAAATAAAGAAATTAACCGGTTAACTTATTAGCAGCGGCGTATCGAGATAGCCTGCCGTACAATAGCCTTGTTCTACCAACGGTATAAATTACGGACGCATGGCGCGAACGCGTGCGATATTCAAAATACATCGACTAATTTACAGTGATCATCGCGAAAAATAGTCTTTTTCTTTTCCCCCTGGCAAATGCCAAGGTAGTGCGGTTGTGTGCCGCAGAGCTCCGCGGAGCTCCGCAGGCGTAGGACATTAATACCTGAGAGGTACTGCTGCGCGCACACGCACACGTGCACACACGAGCAATAGTTTATAGCCCCGCGAGATTCGATTGCATCTCGTCCTCATTCCTTTCGCGAGATATAACTCTCCCGCTTATTTATGCCTTGATTTATTACGATCGAGAACCTTTGGGACACGAGATGAAAGAAAGAGTGAAACATTTCATTCGCGAGAATCAGACAGAGATGCTCGCCAGCTCTCGTTAAATATTGGAGTAGCTTCTTCCTCTTCCTTTTCTCTGATTAAATAATCAATAAAAATAGGAGCGATTTATTCAACGATAAAGAATGCAGAGGCTTATTTAATTGTAGCAGATCTCGAAGACGTCTTTGAAGATCGATTTATCGATCGGCCGCGATTAATAATACCGCCTCGCCTCCCCTTCTCTTCTTCGGGTTGCCTTCTCTTTTCTTATTTTCGTTCACGCCAGCACTCGGCGAGCCTCTTACTCTCTTACTCTCTTCTTCATTTCATTAATTATCATTTCGCGCGAGCCATTTCGCGCGAGCAGCAATGCAAAAAGCAAAGGACGAGTGAGCAATCGAAGACGATCGCTCAGGCGCGCGTTAATGCAACGACCATTTCGAGGTGTGGATATTAATTAACTCGACGCACAGTCAGAAGATGCGATCGGACGAGTCGATAATCGAGCTTCTAATTTATATTTTTCATTTTTTACTTTTATACCGATACTGATTCGGACGTCTTATTACATCCTAGTTTACTAATTCTCGTATACATTAATTTGCTTCTCTTGTCTATCTCACTATTTTATTGGTCTTTTAATTTTTTATCAAAACAACATAACTGCAGAAAATTAAAACTTTACGAAGAAAATACATACTTACATCGAGATTGGGACGGATGCACTTCTGCATCTTATTGACAAACCGATCTACTTGTCAATAGTTTGCAAGACGCCTATGAATATGTGGCAAGCGAAAAATTCTGTCATATATCTTTATAGAGTATAAAAAATAATTAGTTGCATCTGCAACTGCACAACTTTCTATATTCATTGTGCGCGTATGCATTTTGCATGAATTTTGCATGCAATTTGCATGCATTCTGCATGCTCGAGCAAAGTGAAAGCGCCGATTCGGATTTGTTCGCTTAGATGACATTCCTTGGCGACAAGCCTTTTTTCTTTTGAAAACCATCTTTAAAACAAAAAATACATAAGGATGTAAGTAATTATTAATTATTTACTTTAATAAATTAAGACTGGACTTGTTTTCTCGTCGAAGGCACACGCTACAAGTCGTAAAGAATAAAGGTGAGCGGGAGAGAGGGAGAAAGCGTCGCGAAGCGAGAAAGAACCAAGAGAAAACGGACAGGCGCATAATTCGCCGACTAGGTATAACAAGCAATAACGCTGGTGGTTAACGTTGATAAGGCAAATTTTACGGTCTAGTCGGGTCCGATAGCGGTACGTGCCGGCGCGTCAACTACAATAAAAGCCTCCTTGCTATCGATGCCCGTTGAAAAAAATGCCCGTTGGAAAAAGCTGTGCACGCCCGCAGCGCAGTCGAAGCAGTCGAGCGCACCTTAGGCGCCAACTTATATTTTACTGTTAAAAAACATCGCAATGGAACATCGCATTCAAATTCATTTTCTTATTTCTTAGTTGTTAGTTGTTAGTTGTTAGTTGTTAGCTGTTAGTTAGTTCTTTTAAATTTTTCATTCAAGAAAGTAACAGCCAGATAACCAGCCTCGCGTAAAATGAGAGCTGTAAACAAGCTCGGAAGAATATAAGGAAAAGGAGATAGAGGGCGGTGAGTGAGTTAGCGAGGTATTTTTGGAGACGTGCTAATTGAAAGAGATTGAGCGTATACTAGGGCTAATACAAGTTCAGCTGTCGACCAGTGCCTATCTGCTTTTGCACAATACTGACATTTCCACCTTCTTCACTGACTTTTGATTTTTAGTCGAAAGTTTTTGTAGCCTTAACCGTAAGTGCACAAGAATAAAATTAGAAGAGGTAACGAGATTTTCCTCGTCTCTTATTAAAGCTCGAGGGAGCGCAGCACAATGCAGCGGACATGAAATCCGTGTCGAGGGCGACGACAAGAAAATTTTGATTCCTCCCTCTCGTTTGCATTTGCGTTTCGGCGAAAATAGCTCGACGTTCCGCGAATCCCTCGGCCCCGGACATTAGATATAAAGGCCGGAATGCCTACTCGGGCTCGCGCTCCGCCTAGATTCGATTTATCACGTCTTTCTAACGCCGGTATAAAGCTCTCCTCGCTCCTTTTTTTGGATCGCAGCTCGTATACTTGGCTGTATTATTCGCGAGCTGGCTCTTAATAGCTTGCTAGCTGCTCGCTAATCTACTCGGACGCATCGTTGAATCAGTTGAATGGCTACTGGCTAATGGCGAGGGTGGCCCAGCCAGCTAAAGAAAAAGCTAGTGAGCGGTCAATTGTCTCCCTCGAGAATGCAAGCATCGCGCATTCGACTAAGTAGTGCGATTGCCGCGTCGCGCTCGAGCGGCCTACTCTTGGCCCGCTGCCAGACTCGTTTCGTTGGCCGCGTTGCCTGCGGGCAATAACGCATGTCCTTGTTATAGAATGCCGGCTGCTCGACTGGCTCACCGGCTCACCGACTGGCTGCCGCGTACGTTATACAAAGTTTCGCGGGGGTGTGTATTTTGACGCGCGTTTATTGCACCTTTTCCGGATGAGCGCAAGCACTTATGCAACCTTATGTATGTGCTCGGCTGAAAAGCTTTTCCACTAGTGGCAACTCACTTTTTTATTTAACATCAACATTTATTGCTTACAATAATTAATCCTTGTGTACTGGCCAGGAACTAAGTATGTTTGCTGGCGTAATGGTATCGAGAAAAGGGGAAAAGGAGAAAAGGAGAAAAGGAGAAAAACGAGCTGGCTTCGAGAGAAACGGAAGCTCAATGAAAGGAGGGGCCCCTTAGAATCTCTCAACCTCATCTCGGATTAGCTCCGAGCTTAGCTTGCAGGCTTCGATACGTCCTTGGCATAAAGCCGATTGATTCGAGCACTCGACGGTCCTCCGTTGCAATTAGCGCCGCTCCTTTCGCCACTTCTGCGAGCTTGTTTCAGAGATTTTATGTACCTCTCAATAAAATTCCCAATGAAATTCTCGGCTGGGGAAGAAATTCAGACTTATCGTTTTTAAGCCTTTTGCCTTACTTTCTTCTGCCGCTGCTAGGCTAATTTATGGGAGAAAAGTTTTTATTTTCTTAAGACTTGCATATACAACGAAATGACTCTTCATTATGATAATCAGGCAAAAAATGAAGGTCGGGGCGCAAGCTCGATGATTGCTCGAAAAAGCTCGTTACCTCGCAAAATTCCCTTGAAAAGACAAAGAAAAAGAGAACGAAGAGGAAAAGGAGGAAGAAGAAAATAAGAGTATAAGGCACATACGCACGAAGCAACAAGCGCGACTTGGAGGAAGGAAAAAGTGCCTGCTCTCGAGTGCCCCGTAAAAAGCAGTGAACCAAGCAGTGAACCAAGCGGTGAACCTTGCCTCCTGGTTCGCTCGCTACCATGTTTACTTGAGCTACTATTGCTACTACTGCTAAAAATGATTAGACGACCACGTATAATGCTGTGACTGCGGAGTTATACTTGCTCGTTGATTTTGATACCCCCACCGATACTCCCGGTTGAGAGCTCCCTTTTTACAGTCGCACCTGTCCGTTTACACGCTCCAAGTCCACTCCGACGAAACTCGGCTCGAACGAATGGACAAATTGACTAAAACTTTAGCTTTATTTTTAACTGTGAAATACTCAAAACTAACTGCACTTACACAGTGTGGAATACTAATATCTTTTAGATAGGCAAATTACCTTGCCATAAGGTAACTCGAGTGTACGACTATTGGGTATAGAAAAAACTTCCGGAGTCGATGAACTTTGGCTACGATAAGGAATACAGGACAGGAAGAATCGAAAAATCGAAGAGAGAAATGTCGAAATGAAAGTAACTGCCAAGAGCCAAGAGCCAACGGCGACGTTTCGCTGTTGCATACAATGCGTAAATACACCAGCAGAGGGATTGCGACTTCCGCTCGTAAAATGCCGTTGGGAAAAGTGCAACTTGCAGTTGTTTTCGGAGACTTTGTGCCGCACTTTGCCGATAGCCCGGGGCAAGCGGTGAAAAAATGGCGAGCGAAGGAGCGATACGCAGTGACATTCAACGGAGGGTTATAAAGGCGAGAAAAATGGAACTCGCGGAAGCCGGGAAGCCCGTGGGACGCGGCAAGCGGTGCAGGCCGCGGCGCGACAGCCATTTTGCTCGAGGGGGAAGCGTAGGGAAGGGGACCACCAATGAAAAGCCGCGTACTCGCGTACTCGGGTTATCGGAAGCGCAAGATCGAGCCGCGCGGCCCCGCCACAGTCAGCGATGCATGCGCGCACCGGCGCACCGGCGCACTGCAATTTGCGATCCTCGCACGTCGAAGCTCCCTCCAGCTCGGCTCTTGTATCGGCACTCGTTATCAGCCGGAAGAGCCTGCGCAGATTGAGATACGACTACGCGAGTATAGCGAGAACGCGACGCGAGCTCAGAGTGCGCATCGATAATTATTGCTCGTAAAAAGCAGCGACCTGCACGGCAGACCTTCCTTTCTTCCTTTATTTGCGCTATTTCTGTCATTTGCGCCATTGCGCCAGTTGCGCTATTTTTCACCTGATTCTACTCAAAGCCGCAGCAATGAGAAATCTTTTCAAGAGATTCCAAATTAATTAGCTTGCAAATTAGCTCTGCTATTATTTCCGCCTTTTTGGTAATAAATATGAAAGCGAGTCACTTAGTTAGTTATAAAAGTGACTCAGCAGTAACGGTAATTACACCGAGCAAGGCTACTTTGATAGTACTACTTTGATTCTCTACGGGGCGGGGACGATGCACTCACTACTGCTTAATTATTCTAAATAGGCAAATTAAGCAGAAATTAGTTAAATTACTAGCTTGCAACACTTGGGCTAATTCGATGCTGACCTTTGAAGCTAGCCTAACGTTTGATGGGGCTTGGCAATAATACTGAACTTTCCCCTGAAGTTGAGTTATTGTCTGTGTTTCGTTCTATTGTTTACTGGGAGTAAGAAAAAAAAAATTGGAGAATTCCGAGGGAGATTTGACTTTGCGCAGAAATTAGAGAGAATGGCAGAAAAGTGTACGCACCGAGCGGCAGCGGTTTATCAAAAGCGATCTGTAAAAAGAAACGAGCGGCGTGGTATAATTTTTTCCTGACGCTCGACTCCCGCTCTCGAGTCTCGACTCTCGGCTTTTATTGCAAAGCAAGCGCTTATTAGCCGTACGTGTATAATTCGCCTCCTTCTCTCGCGCATGCGCGTATGCGCTTTTACCTCAAAAATATCAATTCGCCGAGCGCTGCTTTGCATATTTACGATTGGCCGGGGCCTTATCGCCCCGGCGCCTTTTTTCTCTTCGCACACGCCGACAACCGAGTCGGGGGACGGGAAAAAAGCCGGAGCCTCGGAGGAAGGAGCGCAGGAATGACGAATAATAAGCCCCAGAGAGCTCGAGCTAATATCATCGCGAGGAGCTTTTGTTTAACGACTCGAGCACGTATTATTCTCGACTGCGTTATCCGCTTCGTCCCTCTCTCTCTTTTCAATTTCTTTGCCCTGCAAAAACGGTCGGACTTTTTATTTTCTCAAGCTACGTCGACTGCATACTTTTGCTAGAGAGCAAAGAGGAATGGTCAGATCAAAGGAGTGAAACATTAATCGAAGTAAATAAAAGGAAGCGATCCGTCTAAGATGAAGCCCGAAGCAGCTAACGAGTCTCTCCATCAAACGTAAGCAGAGGAAATAAGAAGGCCGGGGTGTATCGGGGTATCGGGCGCGCGAGGGCGTAACCGCGGCCTCATCATGAGAGAGAGAGAGAGCGAAGGGAGGTGATCGCGCCCCTCTGACCCGATCATTTCTCTCCGAGGTCCAAGCTCCGACCCTCCCGTCGGCCGCCTCGTCGCTAATTGCACTAGTGGCTCTGATCGATTCCCGCGATAATTATTTATCCGGCGTCGGGCCATGCGTCTGCCTGCCCTGGCGCCCAGCGTTTAAAGCGCATTAGCGCATTAGCGCATCGGACCTCGGTACTCCCTCCCCCCTCGTTTAGTTTCACCACTGAATAATATTCTCTTTCTCTTGGCTTAAAGATAAGCAATTGTCGAGGGCTGCCTTGGGCTTATTGCAATCTTGTCATTATAAAAGCAATTAGACAGCCACTATTAGATATGGCACACGGTATATAATATAAGAAGGTGAAAAATATACATAACATAATACAACGAGCTCTCGGTGCCATTGCCGCGTTGCCGCGTTGCCGCGTTGCCGCGAAGCGTGCCTCCAAGGCAAATTCGCTCCCCCTATCTCCCTCCCTTTCCCTGCACGTTGCACGTGTGCGTATGCCTGTGTGCCGTGTCTGTGGCGCGCGGCCCAGGTTAAACGGTATCATTAATAATCGAGCCTAACTAATCTGCCTGTCGCTATGAGCGCACTCATTTTCTCCGTACTTTTTATTGACAAACAGGACGGCTTGCGATCGCGCCAATTATTCCTTTATACAAAACTGAAGAAGCGTCTTTTACTTTCTGTTGCAGTTGTACGAAATAAACGATGACCCCAAGAGGAAGGAGTTTTTAGATGACTTGTTCAGCTTCATGCAGAAAAGAGGTAAGAATCCAGCAGGCCTCATTTTTGTCTAAGTAGAGAAAGAAGGAAATGAGAAAAACCCACATGCGCGCCGACATTGGCTGGCAATTATTCCAGTAATCCAGTGGGTATTACAAAATGAGTCTATTAGAGATAAGCCTTGGCTCTTGACATCCGCCGGGGCAGCGAGTACAAAGTTTCCATTCGAAGGGGGCGCAGGGCGAGGTTGCGCACGTGCCTTATCACAGGTGCGCAAGAATCGAGGATCCGTTGCTGAATTCGGCTCGAAAGTCCGCTCTATTCGAAGTGCGTCCAGGGATGCGTTCCGAGCGACTGCCGACTACACGGAATACCTTTCAGAGGGAAAAGTCTCTTGACTCCCCCTTTTAATTACTGCACAATTGCGAGTCTCGAGGCATTAACTCGCGCCGGAATTAACATAGCGATGCTGGCGGAAATAAGCTTTCCACTCGGCTCCTCCTTTGTTCGTGACTTGGCCTTTGTGTTCGTGTTCGCGTTCGCGTTCGTTCGCGCTAGCGTTCGGCTGCCTCCTGACCGCCTTATCGAAGCGTTGCGCAATTTAACTTTCTCACGCGCGACGCGCGACGCGCGGATGCCCGCTTACCGAAGAATTAGCCAGGATCAAAGCGACGCGGCCATGCGGGCAGGGCACGTGCGTGCACCTTTCTGCCCACCTTTTCTTCTTATTCCAAGCCCTTCTCGCAGGCTTATTTGCCTTATTATTTTCTAATCAAATAATTGCTCAACTAAAATAACGCAATTAGAATGGAGATCTCGTGATTTTCTGATTTTGTGATTTCGTGAGCGGCACGACTTCAAAAAGCCATGAAATCCGGTTCCATCGACTTTTCGAGCAAAGATAAATATAAGACGATCGGGAGGCGCTTCTTTTCTCTTTTTCTTCTTCATCTTCCTCTTGAAACAGCGGCGTTGAGTAAACGAATAATTCGTCAAGTTTTTGACATTTCTTTATAAATAAATGGGCTCTTGACTGAGAGGGCAGAGGAGAAATAGAAGTGGACGGATAGAAGCGAAAAAAAGTTACGTAATAAAAGAATAAAAGAATTGTTTTAAAAATGCCCATTGTACGATTGAGCGAGCGAAGGAGAAGCACAGGGATTCGAATTTTCGAGGATTTTCGAGGATTTTTCGTAGGCCCCGTAAAAATCGCAGTCGAGCAGCCTCGGCAGAGAAATATAATCCGCGATCCAATTCCCTCTAATTATTGTGGCAGTCACTGCTCGCGGCACCCGGCGCGTTACAATAATAGCATCAGCGCGCTCGGACGGGTGTCACGGGGGCGCCTGATGCTGCGATGAGATAGAGAGAGAAAGAGAGGGGGGCGTCGCATCTTCAAGCGGTTGATTGATGGACGAGTCGCCATGTTTATAATTAGAGAGTCGAGGTTTCCGGTCGCCTCAGCTAGAGAGAGATGGACAGATGGACTCCATACTCCACAGTCGATGCCGCCCGCGCGTACGCATTCCCGATTTTCCAAGCGGATCACGTCAAATTCATTCGACGTGCCGATACGCCTTTATATTTATAGTCTCTCACTTTAATTGCGATGGTTTTTTCCCATTTCCTTTTCAATTACTCCAGAGGGATTAATGCATTTAATGCCAACGGAAACTTTTTTCTCCACCAAATGACAATGTAATTACACTGAGAAAATTTTAAAGGGAGTATTTATTGGCTCATTTTCAGCCTGAAATTAAGATTCAATTAAGCGATTGCGTCGGCTTGGATAGGGCAGCAAGACGATTCGGAGAAAGTCGATCGATGCATCGATTCGGCCCGTATCGTAAATACCCAAAGGACTTTGCGAGAGGAAAAAGTTTATGCGTTTACGCGCCTGCTAGCACCTCGCTTAGTCCATCTCACCGGTGGGGTTATAAATCTCGGGCCGTTTAATATGCAAATCTCTTGCTCTCGAGAGTGAGGGCCTGCTTCTTCCTTCAAGCTGCAGCAACTAGAATCATTTAAAAGGAGAGTGGGCTGGCAAAGTGGGAATATGCAAATCGCTAGATAATTTCATTACATACCGCCCTTAGACAAAAATGACTTGATAAATAATTGCACAATAGAAATATGCTTACGTGTTTTGCGAGTGGCCGGAAGTTTAGTCAGCGTTTGAATAGAGTCGCACAATGGGTTTAAAAAAATGATATTTACAGAAAACACGATTCTTTCAATTCTCTCAATTCTTCCATTACACATTAGTTAGAACTCGGTCCATTGTAAGCTCACGTCCGCGATATTTTCCATTAGGGTCCGAGCGGCCGCGCGATAGAACAAAGGATCAGAAACGTCGCGAGGAAAAGGCGGCGCGAGTCTGATTTTTCTCCTATTATTCGGTATTTTGCGCGAAAGGCACGTACACGCATATTGTTGCGCCGCCACTTGGCTTTTATTGAACTTGCGCCGCTGTGTAATGCAACGCTGTGCCGAATTAACTTGTCAGCCAGGCGCGTAATGAATTTCGCCGAGTAATGACCTGACGGCTCCTTCAGCCTTTTTTCCATTTGCACCGGCACGCTCCGAACAATCCGACGCGCAGCTGCCTCCTTGCCTTTTTACAAAAATCATTTCAATATCGAGCTTATAACTTAACTAAACTGCCTTCGCTTTATTTTTTATTATCTATTTACTATTTAATGGGTAAAGATTCTTGAAAGCTTCTAATGGAATCACCTGCCATTATCTTTGTTTCAAACTTTTAAATGCATTTAAATATTTATCGCGTGTAAAAGGAGGTTAAGGATCGCCTTAAACTAAAGCAAAATTTCATTTTATTTTTATCAATATTACAATGAATAGAGTCGAGACTCGTTTTAAATGCAAACCATCATTTACGTGCTTAAGCTATTCTGATTTGTCCATTCATCACTTTAACAGATGAAGACGTTCTCTTGCTTACGCATAAAACTCATGCGTTTTCTTGGGTTTGTAGCTTTTATTAAAAAGAGAATACTTGAATCCTCGCTCGCTTGGCCGCTTGGCTGATTCGTCGTATGCCTTGCTTCAGATACATTTTATTCTTTTTTCTCTCGGCTGCACTCTGTAATTTTCTTATAAAACACACCGTAAATCCTTCGGTAATAAAACGCTCGGCATGAATACATCGAGGAGGCATTCGAGAACAACGATGAAGGAAAAACGTTCCGCTGCGAATTCTGCTTACATAGTTTCGCATGTTATGCCACGTTAATTACGGGTAATATCGAAAAGCAATTGCGCTCGGCATTGACGCAACTAATCAATCCCCAACCGATTGACTCATCGGTTAATCGTTTAAAATACGATTAGTTTTTACATTTTTACATTTTTACTTTGTTACTTTTTCACTTTTTCACTTTTT